>OZ014550.1:82654690-83214690 GCA_963966155.1 Clivina fossor
AAATATTTTTTAAGCATATATTAAACATTGGAACATAAAAAAATAAAATAGCAAATGAACAGATGTCAGATATTAAAACGATACCTACCGAGTTTTTAACAAAGTGCCATCAATTCATTAGAAAAAATCTATATGAAACTAAAAGTATTTTTTATTATATTTTTTTTACTGAAAATGAAATATCTATTTTATTTAATACACCAACGCAAAAATATAAAATAACTAAATGTTAATATATTCTAGTTTTTTGTTAGTGATCTTTTTAATAATCAGTAATGGAATTAGAAAAAAAGCCAGAAGCTTTTAACCAATCATATTCTGTCATTTTGAGTCTAAAGAAATTCTTAAAAAAAAAATAATTTCGTGTGGTCATATTATGGAACATGTATGTCATTTTAATAAACTAAAAAAATTATTTTGCTTTACAAATAAATTTATATAAAATTGTTACAACATTTTTTTATAAAAATTATTATTATCTAAATTCACTTAAAAAAATTTAGAAATTGATATACTGTTATGTGTAATGTTTTATTTTCCACTTTCTTTTGCCTGAAATCTCAGTAATTTTTATTTCTTTTCAAAAAATTGTTTTAAAGCAAATTTTTTCGTTACATTTTTACATATTTTTTATCTCTATAGTGTAGCTAATGTATACATTCCACAATTTCAAATCTACATATCATATTAATAATGTCAAATATGTTAGAATTTCAATGAATGCAATTGAAGAATTTTTAATTAGATGCACAATTACGATTGTTCTTCGAAGACAGAGCATTTTTAATATAAGGCCTCAAAATTTACATCAATTTTGTTTTTTGTTTTCACTTGATTAATTGAAAAGTTATATACTTAAATAAATACAATGGTACATACTTTACCGTTAACCGCTCTTTGTACGTGATACGTTTAATTTTACTAGAATTTACAGCATACATTATAATTATGTACCTACGGTTTGGTAAACCTCAGAATTTTTTTAAATAGTAAATTATTAAACTATTATTGCTATCACTAAATTAAATACAAGTGGTATCTTTGAATTTAATATCTATTGTTGTTTACAACATTACAACTTTCAATTTGTGCTTTTAAACTATAAAAATGTATTTTTCTAAAAGAAATAAAAGTTCTGATAAAAACAAATAGTATTATATATATTTATATATATATATATATATATATATATATAAATGTTTGTAAATATTAACATATTTATACACGTATTTAATTATTTGAATATCTATATGTTTCTGCTTTAATTACTGTTATTGTAAAATATTAAAATTTTAATATATTCGAAAATAATGTTCTACAAAATAAAAAAATATAATATACATAGGTGAATGTTTTCAAGTGATACGAATAAAAAAGCATGTATGAGAGATACCATGAATCTGAATGAAGCAAAACTTACTTCTCTGGATAGAAATGTTCGGCATAGTGAAAAGAGTTTGTGCCACACTCTTTTGGTTACATAGCGTGATTGTGAATGCATGTACAAAATTTAAAAGAAACATTATATAGTAAGCGAATTAACTTATTTTGAATGTACAATATACAATAAAGGCGGGATTATAGATTGACGCTGAGGCTGAGGTTGAGGTTGAGGCTGAGGCAGCGCTAGTTGAATCTACGCAACTCGCAACCTCAACCGCAACCTCAGTCGCAGCCTCAGCGTTTCATTTATAAATTGACATATTTAGTTGCGTAGATTCAACTAGCGCTACCTCAGCCTCAACCTCAAACTCAGCCTCAGCGTCAATCTATAAACCCGCCTTAAGTCCTATCTCCCACTCAAGTCTCACACGCTCATGAACCGTCAAGAATTTTATAACGAATTTATTAGTATTGCCTAATACAGCAGCTCTCTTAGTATATACAAAAACAGAGCTTGTGCCATAATGTTTTTTGTAATAAATGCAATTGAAAAACTATTAATAATTTTCAATTCAAATATGACTTTATTTCCAAACAAAATAATAAATAATTTCATACAAAGCTTTCAAAATATTTTTTCCTATTGTAAATACAAAAGTTTACACACTGTTCGAATTTTTTTAACATTTTTAGTGCTTATATAGGGACATGGGCACTTGGATAATTACCAAAAGAGTAAAAAATAAAAGGGTACCTTTTTAAATCTGACATAATAAATGCAATTGAATAGGTCAAAATTTTTATTTCCTCACCAAAGTGTACTTTTAAAATTTACTATGAAAATGTAAGAATAATAATTACATTTAAACAATGATAAAAATTACTTATTATAAGGATAATAATAGTACACTTTTTAGTGCAATATTTTTACTTTATTTGTAGTTTTATGTAATATAATATTTATACACATAACAATATTCATATAAACATATAAAAATATTAATAAACATATGAATGTATATGAAAATAGTATTACATATTACATATTAAAAAATACGGAAAAAACATAGTTGCTGTATAATGTAAATAAATATCCAACATATTTTACTAGAATAATCAAACAAAATATTTATTTCTATAGGTATAATGTATTATTTGTTAATTGTTTTGTTTCAATGAATTTGCAAACTTTCCTTATAAATTAAATTATTTTGGTTTACCCTACCATTTTATGATACATTACTTGTGAAATACAACCAACGGGTACTAGAACAATATCAGCACATGACATAATATTGTCAAATGATACTAGACGGGCAAAATTTCATACTTCAGTCTTCAATTTCATTTTCTTATTTTAATTCATCTCGAATGTGTTAACGCCGTCAAGGTTGTTGAATTTTCGTCACAATAAAACAATGAATTAAATTTTTCATTATTATCTTGAATGAACTACAATAAATAACGAATAATAACTGATAATACACAATCTTGTTACGTAAGTTTACTATCGATTTGAACTACTAATATTACTGACTAATTCAAATCTCGCATTTTACTGAAGATCTTAATGAATTGATTGATCTGTACCAGTTTATTTATCTTATCCTCATCATGTGTATTATTTTCATTTATAGGAGTATAATTTACCTTTTAAATGATTGTGATTTTAAATATTACACTTTATTAAAGTAAATTTTGTGAAAATATCTTACTTGAAATATATATATATATATATATATATATATATATATATATATATATATATATATATATATACTAGCTTTCCCGTCGCGCGTTGCTGCGAAGCTGCGCAAAAATTCAGTATTTGAAAGATAACTTTCTCGTCGCGCGTTGCTAGGTTAGCATTAAACATAATATTTCAAATTTTTGAGAAGCAGGATAAAATCGTAGAAAGATGAAACTGGCCTATTCTCAAATAGGGAATGAACCAATTAAAATGACGCTACTCCCATCAAAATCGGTTCAGGGGTTTAGGAGGAGATGCTGAAGAAACATTTCTTTTATATTTATATACTGTGTCTCTGTTTTCTATATTTGAATATACAATGTGCCCTTAGAAGTAAATATTACTCAACAATTTTTATGTGCAGTATGTGTCTCACAAATCAGCGTATTCAGTTAATATACAATGTGTCTCAAAATTTTATATACAAATTTTACATTTACCTATTGTTCTATGGGTCGCGCGCGTGCGCGCCCCATTCATGAATATACAATGTGTCTTAGAAATAAATGTACTCAACAATAATAAAATAAATATCTTTCTCTCTCTCTCTCTCTTTTCTCTTTTCTCTTTACCCTTTTATCTAATATACACATTGTGTTTATACTGTTGCATTTATAATATTGTTGCCATGGCAACCAAATGTTATTTTTATCTCTGTTTATTTCTCTCTCTCTCTCTTTTTTCTCTTTCTCTTTTTATCTAATATACACATTGTGTTTATACTGTTGCATTTATGATATTGTTGCCATGGCAATCAAATGTCATTTTTATCTCTCTTTCTCTCTCTTTCTATCTCTCTCTCTCTTTCTTTCTTTCTTTCTACTTTCATCTAATATACACATTGTGTTTATACTGTTGCATTTATAATATTGTTGCCATGGCAATCAAATGTCATTTTTATTTCTTTTTATCTCTCTCTCTATCTCTCTCTCTTTCTTTTTTTCTTTCTACTTTCATCTAATATACACATTGTGTTTATACTGTTGCATTTATAATATTGTTGCCATTTATAAAAAATTAATTATATATTTGAAAAATATTTTTTTTCGTAAATAACTTTTAAGCCAATTTATTATATCTCTTTAATCTTTACTTTTAAAATGTATTTGAAAAATTGCACTCAACAAAACTTGCTATTATGCTGCTCCCAAGCGGAGGAGTTGGCCAAAACGGAATCCCATTGATCAGCTATCGACCGGGGTTAAAAAATATAAAATGCTATTAAAAAGTAGGGGTTGGTGGTAGGAGGGTAAAAATTTAGGACTAAATGTATTTTTTAACGGCACACCATAAAAAAATAACCAAACAAAAATTTGTCCAAAAAATAAAAAAAATTTTTTTAGGGTGGGCCACCCTTTACACTTAGGGGTATAAAAATTAGTTATAAACCTATTTTCATACCTACTGAATATACATATAAAATTTCATCAAAATCGGTCAAGCCGTTTCGGAGGAGTATAAATACGAAAACTGTGACACAGGAATTTTATATATTAGATATATTGGTTTGAGTAAAGATTAAATTGTAAATGTTTAAATAGGAAATTAACATCTTACGCTTTTAAGAGAAATAATTTAAATTTTTGCACTTTTTTTACCTCTTTCAAATAAGAAATAATTACTCATTGAATAATGAACTTATAATAGTTATAAATCGATTACCCTTACAAAATTTTACATTTTTGCACTAAAATTTTGAACAGTGCAGGTTAAAAACACATTTACTTAAAAAAAAAATTGAATCTAAAGCAAAATTTTTCTCAGTATACGTATAAATATAGTACAATTTCAATTGAATATATAGTAAATTCTATGAATATTGTATCAAAAGTGTTTTTCTTTATTATTTACGAATAAGTACATTATTTTTTGACTACTGATTCAATCAAACACTATTAGATACTCAATTAAAAATACATAAAAGTGCAAAAGCTATGTGCGGTAACGACCGATTTCATAATAAAAACTTTTAATACAGTGCACTTTATATAAAGGCAGAAAAGCACCGATTTTAAATTTCTAATGACACGATTATTATTACTGTCAACAGTGTCAACAGAACGACTCAATGTTGTACACTTTTTAATAAAATCATTACTATTGTTGTCTATAAAACGACGCTTTCTTAACGACTTAAAATTAACTTTAGTTAAGCATTTATTATAAAGTAAGATAAATATAATACAGTTTTAAAATCGGAATTTATATTACAATAACAAAATATCTACGTGCTTTTTTTGTATTTTTTTACAAATTTATTGATATTTTGTGTAAAATTTATTAATTAACTGTCATAAAAAAAAATTAATAAAATATATACATATTAATGTAAATTATTAGAAATAATAAATAATTACATTCACTAACTGTTGGACCACTAGTAAGATTCAAAATTTGTTTTCGGCCATCAATATGCTAATATTGCTAATATATAAAATACTTCGTCCTCAAGTTCAATTTTGATTAATTAATACACTACAATTAATTTAATTAAGATAGTTTGATATATTTATTAAATGGTTAATAAAACATTCTTTTCACATTTTGTTATTCATGTATATATTTTAAATTTTTTTAAATGCTATCGTGGTATTACGATCATTACAGCATCGACAAGATGTAAATACGAAATGTCAAATTCGGCGATTTAAATTTATATATATATATATATATATATATATATATATATATATATACATATATACATATACATATACATATACATATACATATACATATATATATATATATATATATATATATATATATATATATTTGCTATTAAAACAAAAAAGTTAAATGTAATTGAACACAATAATTATGATGTAATTTGCAAAAAGTAGAGAAAACAATAATAGAATCATCTATTGAAAATAAAAGTAACGTGTTAGTCAGAAAAAATTCTACACAATTTAAATAATTAATGGATGTTTCACTAGCACCTAGCATCCAATACGTACTAAATTTAACACTTAATGCTTAATCCTGACTGGCAGGAAAATTAAGACGCAATCAACTGTAATAAAGTTGTTCGAAATCCATATTTTTAAGCGAATGACAAGAAAAAATAACGGATGCCACCCATGATCAGAAAGAAGAGCAAATCTACGTGGGCAGACTACATTGTTATGTTTGTGATTGTTGACTTTAGTTTTCTATCTTGTAACGAACAAGGAAAATTTCTTAACAACTCTACTCGTATGTCTGGCACACGTGCACAATAATACAAGGTTTCATTGGAATCTAGAAGAGATATTTGAATTATATGAAAAGCAAAGAATAGATTTATCCAATGACTATATTTTGGCGCAAACTAAATGTTGTGGCAATAAAAAGTTTTTCAGTCGATAATGTATTTTTGTTCATGTTTAAAAACTTCAAATTTGTTAGTTTTAATATTGATAAGATCAAAATATTAAGAGCATAGACTGTTTCTGAGGGGCGCCAGCGTGCGGTGGCGAGTAACAAGTAGGCTGTACTTCACTAGACTGTATCTACAATGTGATTGGCTACTGAAAAATCTACAATTTTATAGTTTTGCTAACTGCGTTGGATGTCGCGGGCGAGACATTTATTTCAGATTCAAATCGTTGTATCTTAAAAAATGTTCAACCAATTGACATGCAACTTTACACAAAAACTTTCTTACATATTAACAAACAATTTTCTCACTGAAAGTTATTCGTAGCGCAACTTTCGTCACTCACTTTTTCAATCCGAAGCTAAAAAAACGTGCTTTTTTATGCTTTTTTGTTTACATTAAATTTTTACTAACAAATTATCGTTACTTATATATGTCAGTGTAACCATCAGAATCGCTAAATAATTCTGAGTACATTTCAGAAAAAATCTGCCAGTTTCGTTAATATTTAAAATCATTTATCGCGATTTAAATTTTAAAAAACATTGAATTTAGTTTGAAATAGTGCAACAAAAAAAAAATTGTTTTTATTTTTTTTCTTGGAATAAAAATGTCGGATTAAAAAAATTTCTTATAAAATTCAATGTGTTTTTAAATGCTCTACGCGATGATATTTTTTAAAATTAATTTCGGATAACTCAATTTTTTTTTTATTTTTTTAAATTATGAAAAATACATAAATTTATAAATTAAATTTTTTAACAATTTTTAACCACAACATGTATTTTATGTATATATATATATATATATATATATATATATATATAATATATATATATATATATATATATATAACGTATCTGGTTTCTGGGATTGGCTCCGCGTTGTCGGTTGTCGATTTTGATGACCACGTTTCGGCACAGTCTCATGTGCCATCTTCAGGTCTTCTCAGTAGCGCTTTTGCTCTGCTTCGAGTTAGACGTTAATCCCGGAAACCAGATACATATATATATATATATATATATATATATATATATATATATATATATATATATATATCAAAAATTTTCGATTTATTTTGGACTAATAGTAATGTTAATAATAATCAATTTTTAGGAAAGTAGTCAGAAAAGGGTAGGTGTAAATCAAATGATTAATTGTCAAGCTTTCGATGGCAGTATTCCATCTTCTTCAGGACATTATCAACTAAAGTTTTGTGAAAACGCATGTATGAAGTGATAGTTAACAAAAATTATATTCTAACATCCGTAGTTCGTATAATTGGCAAGTTGTAAAAACAGAGATAAACATGAAGCACATGTATTAGTTAAAAATATATAATTTTATTTATTTTTGACTAATACATGTGCTTCATTACATAAAAGAGTTTGTCAGTTGGAGTTCTAACGCTGAAAAAAAATTGTATATTTACGTCTACGTTCAGTAAATATGGATAGATTTTTAATTTGAGTCAAACGTAAGCTTAAGGACCAGTGCTAACCCTGTTATAAAATGAAAAACAGGAAAATATGACAAAGCATACTTAAACTTAAAATAGACGGTGAAGAAAAATCTTAATGTGATATGCGCCTCAAAATTTTGAATTTTTTGCAGAGGAATTTAAATCTTTCGAGAAACTGAAGTCAAATTTCCACAAAGCTCTCACAGTAATTGATAAAGCTTTGTTGGCATCATGCAAAGTGGCTTATATAATAGCTAAATGCAAAAAGCCACATATGATTTCAGAGCAACTCATTTTACCAGCTGCAATAGAAATGGTAGAAAAATATTTGATGAAAACTATGCTAAACAACTCAAGAATATTCCTCTGTCAAACGATACAATTTGTCTAAAAATTAACAATATATCTCTGGATATTCAGCAGCAACTTGAATCTGAGTTAGTTATAAAATTATTTGCCATACAACTTGATGATGCAACAAACAGCAGGAACGATTCTCATTTGGTTTGCTACATCAGATTCTGCAAGGGAGCTACAATAGTTGAAGACTTACTATTTTGCCAGCCTATACAAATACGAGTAAGAGCAACTGCTGTCGAGTTGTTCAGAAATACAAATGTATGTGTTGAATGTGTTGGAATTTGTACCTGAGGAGCTCAAGTCATGTCTGGTGACAAGCACTTGTGAAGAAGGTATCTCCAGGAGTAGTCTGGGCACACTGCATGATTCATCGGGAAGTTTTTACATCAAAATTACTAAGTCCTGAGCTAAATATTGTTTTGATAGTAGTTATTAGTGTAATTAATTATATAAAAACCAAACATCTAAAATCAAAGAATTTTGGTGCTCTTCGTAGAGACATTGAAGCTGAATATATATATATATATATATATATATATATATATATATATATATATACATATTGTTTTATTCTTCTTCATTCAGATGTTTGTCAGGCGGTAAAGGTGTTCAAGCGTGTCTATGAACTGAAAAATGAAATAGTTGAACGAGGAGGGTTATAAGCATGCCGAAGAATTCTACGATAATTTATTTTTAATAAAGCTCTCCTACTTAGTAGACATATTAGAAAAACTTAATTTACTTAATCTTTAACTTCAGGGAAATAATACAAGTATATATGATTTAAGTGAAAGGGTCAACACTTTTTGTAAGAAAATGTAGTTATGGAATAACAAATTAAAAGACATTTTTTTTGAGATGTTTCCCACAATGTGTGAATTTATCCAGAGTTACCCATTGGAAACGATTTATAAAAAAGTGTTGCTAAAGACAATGGAGAATCATTTAAAAAATTTGAACACTACTTTCAGCAAATACTTTTTCGCAGAAGAAAACATTAAATTGGGTGACTGGAATTGGGTAATAAATTCATTTGAATGTATACCTACTGGCTTATCTCTGCAAGAAGAGAAACAACTCATAGATTTTTTTTTAAATAACGCAGAAAAATCAATTTTTTTTTATTAAGTTATTAACAAATTTCTGGAGTGAAGCATATCGTGTAACCCAGGGGTCTCCAAACTTTCCAGCCTTAGGGCCATACTGATTACTCCAGTAAGTTCCGAGGGCCAAAACCATATTGGAATTTTATAAGAGTCTTCCACTGACACAATTTGATAATTTGCATAAATTTGCTCGTGGGCTGTTTTCTGTTTTTGGTACTACTTATTTGTGTGAGAAGACCTTCTCCAAAATGAAGTACACAAAAAATGTTTACAGATCTAAATTAACTGATGAGCATCTTAAATCTCTTTTAATAATTGGTACAAGTAAAATTAGTCCACAACTACAAACTATTGTCAGTGGAAAATCTCAATTACATAAATCTCATTAGTATTTCATATGTCATTATGCTTGTTATAAGTTATGTTTTTATTTAAAATGTATAAAATGTTAGTTGGATTCATTTCAATAATTTGTTAGTTATTATATACTGAAGTTAAATTTTCTGCATATTTACTCATTACAATTCTGTGTTTCTTTATCCAACTTATCACAAAAACAATAACAATAAGCCTACAACAATGTTATGAGTAGTTAGCCCATGACCATATCAATGTAGATGTCATATTAATAATTATTCAACATAAAATTAGAATACTTCAGTAAACTAAATTTAATTTGCTATAAAAAATATGTTCTCTAAAAAAAGTTTTCAAGTATGCTAGCTCTCCGCGGGCCGGAAAAAATCTGTCCGCGGGCCGGATGTGGCCCTCGGGCCGTAGTTTGGAGACCCCTGGTGCAACCATTCACTTATTAAAGCAAAAGGGTTTCGGATATTGCTACCTTTTTCTACTTCTTACCTTTGCGAAATTGGTGTTTTTGCTGTAGCTACTTTAAAGTTTAAATATAGAAACAAACTTCAAATAGAGAAGAAGGTTAGAATGTCTATCTCGAATATCAAATCAAAGCTGGACAGGCTGTGTACTTTAAAGCAGGCATATACTAGTCATTAAATCTATGCATGAGAAATGTATTTTAATTTTAGTTATAATGCTTTCATTGTGAATATAGGTATTGTTGCAAATTTAAATTTTAAATAAAAATGTTAAAAATTAATTCTGATGTCTTGTTCATTTTTTCGACACCCCGCTGTATAGCGTTCCTCTCCCCAAGAAGTGCGCCCCACAATTTGAGAACCGCTGGCTTAAGCAGTGTTTATGAGTGTATAAGAGTTCAACAACGTAAGGTAACTGAAAGTTAAAGATCCGGTTCTTGGGTAAAATGTAACTCAAGGCTAGAATTGGCAGCAGTACCGGCGCTGTGTGGCGTCACTGTGTCCAACGCCCACAGAATTAAGTGACAATTTATAATTATTCTTTTGCTAGAAACATTACACGCGACCAGATACAATGAAACGTTTAACTACGCCACACACAAATCTACATGCATCTAGCATGCGAACGAACATTGCTTAAAACTTAAAAGCGAGTTTTACTTCAAAGTTTAGTACAGTTTGAAACCTTCTCGTTTCTCGTTGGTGCTTGAGTGTGCACTACATTGTAATCTGTCATGTAGCAATCGCAACTGTCATTTTACACTTACTGCAACACTTCACGACAACACAGCTATGTTAACACATTGTATCAACATGTCAGCTTTGCGCTGTGAAATACTCCACTCATAATACGAATATCTACATATACACATTAGATATATATATATATATATATATATATATATATATATATATATATATACTTACACCTATGTATCAACGCATTCAATTCACTGCAAACACCACTTACACTTACTGTTTTACATGTTGCATTCGTAGAAAACCAGACCAATTCTTTTTTATTTTATTTTTAATTTACACTATTTATATTTATATCTTGTTTGAAAACAATATGTACTATTTTGTAGTTATAAACAAAATGTTTTTATATTAAAATTTATAATGACCTTATATTTACCTTTTGCATAAATAATTTCGGCATCAATTTTAAATAAAAGAATAATGTAATTTTTTTTAAACTATGATTTTATATTTTATTAGAGTTCATATATTCACCCAATGTTTTAAATCTTATATACATATAGCTAATGCAAAATTTCTGAAAATGCTTAATAAATAATTTCAAAAAAAAATCAAACGCTTTTAATGAAATTTTTAATAGAAGCTGTATTATGATCCTATGTAGTTATTTGGGCAAATAAAAAGTACAGCTGAAAATTCTGTTAAAGAAAATCTGAAGAAGCAGATGTAAATTAAAAAAAAAGAAATTGTGCACAGATAAAAATATACAAAAGAAAACAATACAAATACAATACAATACAATAGAAAACATTGATACATTTTATTTTTGTGATATACATAATTATAGTCAAATATTTCATATTTCTAAAAATTACATGTGTTATAAATTTTTGAATGTAAATTAAATTTGAGTATAAATGTCTAATGAAAATAGTACGAAGAAAGAAACGTTCACAAGCGAAATCCTTGAACAAATGAAAATATAGCGATTCATCTCATTGTTTCGTCAGATCAGTGTGTTGAAAATCCTGCAATAGATTTACGGAATTAAGTGGTAACTACACTACACATTTGTCCTTGTTCGTACATATTGATGGAATATTCTGTTCGATTTACAATTCTATATTAGTCGCGATTTTAATATTTATTTTAAATTAATTGATTAGTATTATTTTGATTGCGCTCTTTCACAATACATATCTGAAGTGTGTTTTATTCTTGCAGAATCGGTTTATGCGGATTTGAGAATCCAATGCGGGATCAGAAAACCGAAGAATTCAAACGGCACATCGGTCATGTAAGTATTCCACAATATATTATTTGATATAAAAAATTGTTTCTGTTTATCTTTGCTGACTTTTTATTGATAACCTACACCACTTCTTCTATTGCATTATTTATCATCGTGTATCAAATTACCACTACCAGTTCACAGTTAGTCAATGTTACATTTCCAGTGCTAACACATTACTCTACATGAACATTGATAAATGATATTTAATTTAAATTAAATAAAAAAAAAAGCCATAATATATTTGCATTTTCTACTAGGGTGTAAAAATCAAAATGGACGATGCCGGCAATATTTTGATCAAACGTGTTTCGAAATGCAATGTATACGTGAAAAGTACTGGACAAGATGATGAAAATGCGATTGGAAATGAAATTCTGAAGTTACCAGGATGTGCATTAGAGCCTGAGAAACCAGTAAAGGTATTAAGATACATCTAATTAGCTCGTATACAATTCATAATTAAATAATTTATTTCTGTAGCTGTTTGACATGAAGAAATTCCAATCAAATGTGAATCGCGAATTGAGAAGAGCATATCCTGATCGTCGCCGATTAGAATGCCAATGTCTCAGCGCAATTGCTTTTGTCAAATCCGAGCCAGATGTCTTGGAATGTCCCATTTGGGTTCTAATCATCAACGTTGTAGCTATGGATATGCTCAAATCAAAACTACCTCCAGGTAACTACTTATTTAATTAATTTGTAAATTTTGATCCTGCATGAAGGACGCTTCAATCCTTCTTCTATGTCTTGAGAGAAAATCTCTGCATTACAATTACATTAAATGATCTGAATTTACATAAATAAAATGAAAATACTTTACTTACATAAGATTAATGTTTTATGATTTGTATCATTTGGTATTTTGTACTAATTGCATTAGCTCGTATTCTCACCTCAAAATTAAAAGTGATTTTTGCCAAAAGTACTTTTGACGTTTCATTCACTTACTAAGCACTTTAAAATTGTTTATTTAGATGTAAGAATATGAGCCATTATACACAGTATAAAATTTTAAGAAATTGAAATTATTTCTAAAAATAGTTATTATAATTCAGTAAAAATATTACTTCATCTGACATCCGCATTTTACACATCTTAACCCAGTTACAATTATTAAAATTATAGCGGTGAATCGTAAAAATGAACGTAGCGCACACATCATTTAATTGCATGCAAATGTATACGAGAGAATGATGAGCAGTGCTGAGAAATATTATACATGCATATATGCAAACAATATGCAATCATGAGACGGTTATGTCACTGCACTTGTTGCATTGTTACGACGCATCGTAGCAGGCAAATTCTACACTTCCCGCTCACCGGCTTACCAGTTCATCAACGTAATCCAACCAGTATACAACAAGAATTTGTCATGTTATAAATACATACGTAACTAGCTACTTGTCGTTGGTCATTCCATAAACGGATCGAAAATAAATTCATAATATATTTTCTTTGTAAAATTGTTTAACTTTGCTACAATACTTATCGCTAACAATAACTGTCAGACATAAAGTTGATATGTTAGTGATGCATAAACTATAACAAAATAAGCCACAGATTCTTGTTCATCTAATACAGTGCAAAATGTGACATGAGAGACGCTACTGCTACTGTTGGATGTTGGATCTCGATAACGTCTGGCATAAGAACCTGGTTACGCATCGCATAGAGTTGCATAGATATCTAGTAAAGTGATGCACAACGCATACCTACTCTAACGTAAGTAGTACGAGTATATACGTACATACTCGTACATGCGGTGCAGTGCAGTGCATCGTTGTACTACGTTGTTTGGTTGTTTCTCTTTCTGTTAGTACGAATGGATATTCGTTTTGCAAAGCTTTGAATCACCGCTCTGCTTAGCTCTGCTCTGTTTTACCACATAAAGGTCGAATCTCGGTTCATCTTTCGTTTTTGCACTACGTACGTGACCGTTTTCTTCAGCAATTACTCGCGTCCGAACGACTGCGGTTGTCAACCGGTTTATTTCCCAATCATAAATCATCAAAACGATATTTAACTAGAAAATATTTTCCTATTACGTGTTTTAATTTGCCGTATTCAGATTATTTCTTTTATTCGAACGAGAGATAGAGTAATAATGAATTATTGTTTTATGATTTCGATTAACAATCCAGATACTATTTTTTGATTTGATTGCCAGTGTTAAGAATTTTTATTATTTACATATAAATAAAAATAAAATATTTATACGTTATGTATATATTTTAGGTAACATTTCTGAAAAGATATTTTTAGATTTTTTTAATTCTATCACTCTTTTCAGTTCAAAGAGTAATGGACATTAAAAACCGTCCACGCATTCCAATACCAGATGAAGATCCATACAGCGTTGCCGGAAATGGTGGTGGTTCTTCAGGCAGTTCCGGTTTTGGTACTGGAAATGGAAATCCTAGCAATTTAGCAGGCGGAGGTATTGTGGCTGCAACACGTGAACAACTGCTCATGCAAAGCCAACAACATGCACAACGCCGCAGTGAGAAACCTCCAAAATTACCACCCAGAGAAAATATGTATCCGCATGATATTCCTAAAGTATGTAATCGATGTTTTTTGAAATTAAACTTCTACAACTATACTTCTTGCTCAAATTTTATTGCAGCCGGACTACGATGACATAGATGACGACACAACCAGACTGAAACCATTCCCATCTTCTCGTAGTAAAAATAAATTAAAAGACAATAAGAAATATGGTAAGCATTTCTATATATTTTATCGAAATCTAACAAAGCTAGAATTAATAAAACATAAGAATATTTTTGAAATAACACTCTGAATAAAGCTTTAAAATTAAAATAATAACATGTTACGTGTATGTGTAATTTACACAGACTCCGATTATACGTGCTCATTCAAGCATAAATAAAAAAATATACATTTTAAATTTAAAACTTACAGCAATTATAATTAATACTATTGATTTATTTAATTATGTCGTTTATCTTAGGAAATGTATAATTTCAAATAATAACAACATATCTTGACGTTTTACCATTATTTATTTCATCTTTAATTTACTATTTATTTAAAATAAAAATTGACTAAAAAAAAATAGATCGATTAAAAATTATTTTTTTATTTTTACTGTACATAAATTTTCAAATAATATTTAATTAACTAAATTGAATTTGGTTAAAACTAGTTTATTGTATAGGAGCTCTTCATTAAATTTTACGAATACCTGCTTACGCCACTGAATCATTTAGACTTTAGAGCAATATAAACTCGTATATCACTTGAAAATAATATTACTTAATTTACTTGCCAAATTTTAATTAAAATTTAAACCATTCAAATTATTATCATCTGCTACGTCAATTTTATATATTTTTTATTTAAATGTATATATATATATATATATATATATATATATATATATATATATATATATATATATATATATTAATTTTAATTCACTGTTACATGATTTCAAAACGATTAAGAAAATTCTAGCGCCCAAACGGCACATGCTAGCAAATTAAAACTAAAACCAAATTATAGAACTTTTTATGTCCTATCGAAAAGTATTCTAAGTATTTCTCCGAATTTTACTTCCGAAAGAAGTATTCTGCATATTATCGATATCCCATGTTATTGTCCTATATCAACTTGGCGAACGAACATCCTGTATATATATATATTAATTTTAATTCACTGTTACATGATTTCAAAACGATTAAGAAACGTTTTAATTAAGGCATATTTTCGCAATTATGTTAAGAATTCTTGAAATTTATGACACAATTAGTATTTTCTCTAAAACAAAATAAAATTTTGTTTTTGTTTTTTTTTTAATTTGAATATTATTAGTTTTAATATTTTATAAAACTGAACAACTGATAAATGAACTACGATAGCTGGCAACCCGCATAACACGGAGCATATGCTTTAGGTTAAGTGAAAGTTGACTATATTCTTGCAGGTTTGTATGTCGGCAACAAAGCCTTGGGCAAATACAAATTGTGTTGCATATGTACTCGTATGCATTTATTATTATTATAAATACGTATATTCATTATGCAGACATACATATCTCGCATTGAGAAAAATATTTATGTTTCGTGTAACACTTTCAATAATCATTTTTATTATCAATTAAACTAGTTTACTGGAAAATATAGATTCAAAAGTAAGAAAATAAAAATTTATATATTGAGTATATTGCTATAATACAGGTTTGATACATTTTTATAAAATTTGATGAATGAGGAAAAATAATAATAATAGTAGTAGAAAAACAAAAGAAATCTTTGTGAAGGCATTGAATTAAATAAAATCTGGCTTACTTTGATTAATAATATTTGTTTGTCAACTAGTTACTCGGTTTTTGTTACCTATAGTTACTGGTTTCTATGTTATATTTACCATCTTTTATTTTCTTGATGATGAGTCACTTTTTTTTATTTTTATTTTAATATGAGTTCTCAAAGATTTTTTACTACATCGTTTTTTTTTTAATTGTAATACCACAAGGTTGGTTTTAAATAATACCGATTTTAACTAATACCGGTTTTAAGACTTAAAAATCGAGCTTGTAGTATCAGCCAGAGCCAGAATTTAAATAAAATCTACCATTCATAATTTTCTTTAAAATAGTTCGCCCCGGCATCATATCGTAACATCAACTTATCAATTCTATAATTTGATTTGGAGACAATTTAAAGGAAAAAAACACAATAAAAATTTAAATATATTTATAAAAAATTTGAAAAATTGACAGTAATTGTTTCATTAAAAATATATTATTTTAATTAAATTTTGTAGTTTAGGGAGAGTATTCCAAATTTATTATAATTAACTATTATAATTACTAAATTATTACTTTCACTTTCATGAGATTTGCTCCGTAATTTAGCATTTAATAAAATTTAAAATAAATATCAATTATACCTACATGTATATTCCAATTTAAATTTCACTTAATATACATTTTCAGAAAAAAAGAACTTAAAATTTCTGCTATTGAACTTGAATTAAAATTGTCAAGTAATGAAATTTAAATTGTAATTTTGTTATAATCAGATATTATGTAGATAATAGAATCGAAGATGGTTTTTGATTGAATACGTAAGTTGTAACATGAACAGTATACAGTATGACCTCCGCAAACGGAAATATAGTTTATTATGATGTCGCAAAGGACAACTGCATTGTGCATCTCTTGATAAACATGTAGTAAGTAAAATAATTAATATAATTAAAAATGTTTCTTATTGATTTGCTTGACGACAATTATTATTCCGTGATCAAATTATTGGCTGCTATTATGTTTGCTGTTTTATAACAATACAAAGGACGTTTTATTTTACGTTTAAATATATATATATATCATATGACGTAATCTGCAATGTTGCTATTATGTATTTATATTTGTAGCTTTTTTTTCAACAATCACTTTGTAATAAATAATAAAAATTCTTTGGTTACGAGATACATATATAAATATGCCATTGTTACTTGTGGCATGCAATACATTCAAAATATTTCTTCTTGAACAAAGATTTTATATCTGATGCCCAATGGCGTGGCGTTCATAGAAGCAAGGAAAACAGTGCTTCCCTTCCCTTCCTTCCTTCCTTCCTTCCTTCCTTCCCTTGCCAACTGTAAAAAATCATTTGCCAAAAATAATTTATTAACATATTTTTTTTTATTAATTATAGTATAATATTGTAAAAGTAATTACTTCAAATTAGTCGAATATATAAATTATAATACAAAACATGCCAAAACTTATTTAAAAACGCTAATATACAACCGATGGATGCAGACCAGTATTTTGTATATGAGTCGTATAGATGCAAAACTCACTATTTGGTAAATTTTATGTTCTAAGATATTTGCAAAAAACTGTTATAGCTGGGTGTAATTGTATTTTGATGATAAAATCTTAATACTAGATGGCATAAATACCGACTTTTGCTTCTAACCAACCTAAATATCGTATTCCTTGGAAAATTCTACGTCCAAATCGCGCAAAATCTCATTTTTTCACTTTTTGTCAAATAGTGAGTTTTGCATCTATACGCCTCATGAAAGGGAGAGTTCGGATACAAATCGGGAGTTTCCGCGCTAGATTTGGATACATCGCGCGCGACATACTAGCACGGCAAACAAAGTTTAGAAGCATTTTAAATGCCATCTTCTTTACCTGCCGACGGCGACGCGGCGATGTACTGTTATTGCTTATATAATAGTTTCTGCTACGGCTAGAGTCTTTTTACGCAAACAATGCGTTATACGTCATAAGAAACGTTCTTATATTATTTTTGAGTTTATGTGATTTTTAGTAATTTAGTCTCTGCTGATCTTAGAGAGAAATTTATTATATGTGGTAATTTAAATGGTTGGGTTAATATTAAACTAAACATAATTAAGAATGTCTTGGGTTCGTTTGGAGATAGTTGCTAAAAATATGGAAGCCTATTTGAGTTATTTGTGTTAAAGATTTTTCTGGTTGTTTGTATGATGAACGTTATCGTGAATATAAGGTGAAGAATAAATGTATTAAAAGAATAGTTAATAATTGCAAAAAAAATATGGAAGAGAGAATATGTGAGAGGTTGGAGAAAGATCTCAGTATAAATAAGCGGCTGTTTTGGCAGAATATGAAGAAAATGAAAGGTAATATGAGAACCGTTAAGGCAGTTAAGAGTACAAGTGGTAATTTATTGTTTAGCCGAATATAAGGAATAGATGATGTGAATTTTTTTAAAAAATTTATCTGTAGGTAATTGGTTATGTTTCTGTTATTTTGATTCATAGTGAAGTTGAATATGACATTGATGAAAGCGATGTGAGTGATGCGTTAATGCGTACAAAGAACGGTAAGTCTCCCGGTCTGGGTGAAATTACAAATGTCGTACTAAAGTATGGTGGTGAAAAAGTTTTTGAATGGTTAGTTTTTATATTTCGTTTATGCTTAAAGCGTTTTGTGGTTCCAGATGACTGAAAATGAGCTGTTATTTGTCCTTTATTTAAAGGTAAAGGTAGTTCAAGTTATTGTACTAATTTTCGAGCGATTAGTCTACTGAGTGTTCCCGGTAAATTTTCTGGTAAAATATGAGTTCATAAAGTTAGATTACTAACTATCTCTAAAATTAGTGACGTTCAGGATAGCTTCCTGCCAGAGACAGGAAGTGTGGATCAATTGTTTGGTCTTCGTATAATTTTCGAAAAGTTACTTGACAAAAATAAGAAAGTGTTTTGTAGCTTTCTCAATTTAACGAAAGCATATGACAATATTCTTTTGTTAATCTTGTAGAATCTACTTTGTGAGTACGGTATTAATGGTAATCTTTTAGGAGCTCTGTATAATGGAAGTGAGGCTGCTGTATGAGTTGATGGTTGTTTAAGTGATTGGTTTCATATAGATGTTGGTGTGAAACAGGACTGTAATGTTTTCTTGGCTATTTAATTTATATATAAATTGTTCTGTATAGGTGACTGTATTGTACCTGCTTTAGCGTATGCTGATGACGTGATTGTTTTGGCTGAATCTGAAGAACAACTGAGAAGGACACTTGACAGAATTAATGTTGTAGATAAGGATATGAATTTTGTGTTGAATGTTAAAAAGTGCAAATTATTAGTTTTTGGGAAAGGCGACTTGATGACTGAATATAATGTATCTTTTAATAGCGCACGTTTAGAGCAATTATTGTGTATTTAGGTAGTTTATTGTCTAAGGATGATCGTGAGATTGAAAGGCGAGTTAATGCTGCTGTTGTAAGATTTTGGGTGCTTTGAGTACTTTTACTAGAAAAGTAAATGTTTCCAAAGAAGCCCGTTTGACTATATACAATGCTGTTTTGATGCCTACGTTTGGCTACAAAAGTATAAAAAGAAAATATGTGTTGTGGAAATGAAATTTTTAAATAGGGTATGTGATAAAGCTAGGAAGAATCGAGTACGAAATAGATTAGTGTATGATGAGTGTGAAATTGAAAAAAAAATTGTTGCAAAAGTTGATTATTTGTCAGTTACATGGTTCGGTCATCTTGAGCGAATGTCTAATGAACGTTTGGTTAAAAGAATGTATGTGAAAGCTTTTGAAGATATACGTTTGCGTGAACGTTCAATGAGTAGATGGAGTTGTACGATTGAGAGTGTTTTGCATGAGCAAAAGTTTCCAAGCAGTAGAAAGCAGTATGTGGATGAAGCTAGAGTTGCTTGTCTGGATAGGAATGTTTGAAAAAAACTAATTTCAAAATATTGAAAAGAGTTTGTGTCACATCCTTTTGGGTACATTGCTTGACAAAACATATTGACAAAAATGTCAATAGAAAATGTACAGTTTAAGTATCTTAGAATCGAAAATAACTATTTTTATTTTACTTCTATGTGTATTTGAAATATGAAAATATTTCAATTAAATTTAAATAGCCATTACGTTATTCAACAGTAAAAAACTAAATATAGCGAACTTAAGCTTCATACCTTCTTCTAGACCAGAGATGTCCAAACTACGGCCCGCGGGCCAGACCCGGCCCGGCAAGGGATTTTATCCGGCCCGCGAGAGTTTTCGAATTTTGTGGACTGTTTAGTAACAATAAAAATTAAAATTCAATGTTCTCTTAGTCATAATGAGATTTTTTAATTGGCATATTCACGTAGCCCGTCGCAAATGGATTTAAATCCCAATCCGGCCCTTGCGGCAAAAAGTTTGGACACTCCTCTTCTAGATTTTGCAGGGATTCAACAACAATTTTATAATTAAATGAAAAAGTTTATTTATTTTAATTTAGAAACTGAATTAGATTAATTACATATGAAGAGCTCAGGTTAGAATAAACAATGAGAGAATAGGCGTTCAATGTTTTCAAATTGGATATATTTAACAAATATCCAAATGGGCTGCAGTATGCGATTGGAAATTCTTCTACTAGTAAAAAACAAAAAAAATCTCAATTTCGAACAATGTGGTGGTTTGTCACTATTCCACTAAGTTATATTAGTTTCTATTTATTTTTTATTAGTAGTGAGCAAAGATATATGCAAGCAGCCTCTATTGCATTTAATTGACAAAAATCAGTATCTAATAATTATATTATTCATTATTATTTAGTGCGTTCAATTTTAAATAAGTAAACAGAAACAACGAAAAACATATGTTATAATTTCAAAAAAATATTATTATAAAATTATATTTTAAAATTGTTAATGTCGTAAAAGAATGTCGAGTAAGATTTTATTTACTATTTAAAAAACTTTACTATCGAAATATAATACTGAAAAATACGTCACTGACAATAAATTTAGTGGAGTACAATGTCTTACTTAAACTAATAACACGGAACATATGTAGGTACACTTTCTCATTTCAACTTAGCTCGCTGACTGTCAGATTTCTGTCCACAGATAGACAGTAGCGGCTGTTGTAATAACCACAATTATTTTATAAACATTCAAATAGTGAAACTATTTCAGACGACCGCGTTTTTTCAAACATTCTTATTAAACTTATCAACAAATAATATTTAATATGTAAATAAAAATGCAAGAATAATAGTAATTAGAAATAACACAGTTATTTACTTTTTATATCAAATTTCATTTCAGAGATATTATGATGTGATTGTGATATTGGTTTCCGAACGTTATAAACTTCAATTTAATCACAAGATATAGAAATTATTATAGTTACCTATATCCGGGTACTTGTATTTTATATATACACTGTACATTCGGATAATAATCGTTGAAAATTTCATTGTAATTTATTACTTTGATTTCACGAGAATTTATATATATATATATATATATATATATATATATATATATATATATATATTTATATACTTTATATATACCGAGTATTTATATAGGCAGATTACATATTAAAATGATAAAATTGTTTGATAAAGTTTCTCGACTTAAATTTGCACAAACTGATACTGTCATATTGTTATTTTTAGCATGTAATCTGCCTATGTACGAACACCCAGTATATATATTTAATGAATTTTTCACCGTTCTTTCGTAATATTCACGAATAATTATTTTATAGTGGAACAGGCATTCTACGGTGATAATCGTATCGTACTATCGTGTCTATAAATAATAAATGCTAAAGAATTTATTTATGTCATATTGTACTTTTAACTTAATGTCATGGTCCTACAAATAAATGCCATTAACAAAAGATTGCATTCCATTACTTTGAATATTCACATACCTCACGAATTCTTCTACAATTTTCTTATGTTTTCCTACTACATATAAAAGTATTTTTTTTAAATCAAATTTACGTCAATTTTGCTTTACTAATATGTATCTATAAATATAATAAGATATGCTATCATATTGTCATATAATTTATTATCATTAAATAGGCGTCAACTTTGTAATGTAACATATTTAAAACTAATATTAAATATGTAGTAAATATATATTAGTTGGTGTAAGTAATAAAACCGGATTATCTACGGTGATCACCTTTTATTTGACTTTAACCTGGAGATCATAAATGACCAAAAAGAAGTCAAAAGAGTATATAAAAATAATAAATTCTGTTAGTAAGGATACTGGATGAGGAACATTAAAATATACATATAATACAAATGTGATCACAAAATTTTATTGCAGAAATTGATTTTAATTTAAACCTATATCTTCTATATCGTAGTTAAAACCAACAAAAATAATGATAATTATTACATATGTATAAACTGTAATATGTAATACGATGTTTTGAAATATATAATATTATAATAAATATAGTAAATTGATTACTACAATTTGGAGCAATTATAGAGAAATCTGGAGCCTGGAGACAAATGATTAAAAACTAGAGAACAGAAGAAGTGGTGTTACGTTTAGTACAATATCTGTGACATTGTCAAATATAAATAAAAAATTTATAGAAATACCTCCTACATGATGAATCTAAATTTATTTTATGTGAATTTATGTGTCTCGCTCGCGTAAACGAATCTCCTCCTGGATAATTCAACCTATTTTGATTAAATATCCAGAATAAGTTTTTTTAATGCTGAAGATAAATTGGTTTTATTTTTTACAGTGCTACCAATTTTTAAAGATTAAAAAACATATTATGCATAAACTGTTCATCCAATTTCAATCAAATTATCAGAATACATTTTTGATATCCGATATGACATAACGTTAATATTTCACTTTGTTACTAACTTTAAGAGAAAAAATATTCGTATTTTTAGAATTAAATTTTGGTTAGATTATTTATTTGATTTTAATCAAATCACATGCTTTTTTTTTAATAATGTTGGCAATTTTTCTTAAAATATTTTGCTTTGGCCCGGTGTCATAACGCTGGTTAAATTTACTTCAAAAATAAATTTATTAATTTCATAGATTACTTTATTAAAAAGAAGGAATAAATTTAATCTATTTGAAAAATTAGTTATTATTTATTAGGAGTATTATTAATAATCTAGTAGTGATTGTGTATGTATGTCTGTATGTATGTATGTAGTAGTAAATCGTTAAAGTAACATTTGTTTTCAAGGTTCATTTAGTAAGAGTATTAAATTTACTAGTGACGTATATGAAAGTTGTAAGATAAATTTTATTAGTTTTTTAAATTATCAAAATATTGTCAAATTTTAGAAAAAAATCTAGAATTTCTAAAAATTTATTTTGTACTAGATTATATGTTTGATTTTAATCAAATATTCAGGACAGGTTTTGGTGCCAAAATAATAGATTTTTAAATATTTTATAATTCTATTGTAAACAAATATTCATCTTTATACATTCAAAATTATTTATACATGGGTTTATTATATTTTAGTAGATTTTGAATAGGTTTTCAAATTTTGTTTTTAAATTAAAATAAATACTTCTTAAATAAGTAGATACTTCTAAAATAAAATAAACGTTCATAAGCAAAATACAGAAAAAAATTATAAAGAAACTAACTTAAAATTCACAAAGTAACTAACAACAAGGATTAATATAATAAAAAATTTACGATAAAATACAGCGTTTATAATATTAAGAAATTGCTCATGTGTTTCAGACGATCCGTATTATTGTGGTCTACGTGCTCGAGTGCCTAATTTCGTAAAATCAAAGACGAAAGAACCGGTAGCATCGAAGCGTTTCTCAATGAGTCAGCAGCAGCAGCCTCCATTGCAACTGCATCATTTGCATCACCACCACCAGCAGCAGCAGCAGCAGCAGCAACAGCAGCAGCAACAGCAGCAGCAACAACAGCAGCAGCAACAACAGCAACAGCTCCACCATCCAGCGCCGCAAGCGGCGCATCCAACGCACCCACACACGCATCACGGAACGATGCAGCATGGAGCCAGTGGGCACGCACAGGCAATGTGGCATGCGCGCAGCTACGAGAGCGGCATCGGTGTGTATTCAAAATTGAGCAAACTGTTATCAATAAATAATTTCCATCAACAGCCGCTACCTAGGCAATTGCACCAACCGCGTAAATGAGACTTCTTCTAATCTATTTAAAGTTGAACAATGACGCAGCCATCCTCTCTGCACTTGCACCCAATTTACGGTAACTACTGCACCACTATACCAATACAAACGCACGACTGCACGCACGCACGCACGCACGACACACTCTCAACTCAACACTCATTCACTTACACTGCATTTAGTACCTTTCAATCCCATTGTCCAAATTTCAACTTATAATTTCAGTAAACAGTCTTATTAGTTTCTGTCTAAATAATTTTAAATCTGTGTTTATGAGTCACACTGTGATTATAACATTATATTTCAAAAAAATTTAAAGTAGAACATGAGTCTTATGATTGATGCATAAACTAACATATATAACATGTAAACTGAAAATGTAACTTTCTCTGGAGATACGTAAACGTTTCATTTCAAAGAAATTAATTTCGGAAAGTTACAAATTCAAATAATTCATTATTTTGTTTTATATGTTTATTTCACTTAATTTTATTAAAATTCAAGAAATATTTAAATTATTTTTAATGTATTATTAGAGCAATATTATAAACATATTTGTTTTTTTCGAGTAGAAGTTTATTCTTAATTAAAAAAAGTCTATTATTATTTTTTTTTAATTTTAAAACAAAAAAGTAGAAATTTTAAAATTTATTTATTGATTGTTGAATGTTTATTTTTTTACATTGCTTTTCAACTTAGTTTTGTTTTGCTTAATAATACATGTTTTTTCTTCGTTTTAAAGTATATTTATTATTATCATTATTATTTCTTGAAATTAGTCATGCCGATCTATAACTTTAAAAATAAATATAAAAGAAGCATTTGCCAACATACCTAAAGCGAATTTTTTTTTATTTTGAGGATCTAAATTCATATTTTAAGTTTGGACGTTTAACTTGAGAGCACTCGGTATAATTTCAATAATAGGACAAGTACACTTTAAATTTTATTAATTATTATTGGTGCAATTTCTAATATGCAACTGATAGATGAAAGTTATTCTTAAGGAGTGTTTTTTAAGATAACTGATTTCAGCATATATATTTATTATTTATAAAGTTTGTTGTAATAAATAATTACATAATTATATTTTGAATAATCTCTATACTCTATACAGGGTGTAACAGAATAACTATTCCTAATTTTAACTGGAGTATCCTGGGCTCAGAATATGAAGATTTAATGCAAATCACTGAGATAAAATGTGGCTCCTTACTGAGCTACAGGGTGTTTTATATAAAAATTTAAAAACGATTTTTGCACAGTACTTTAAAACTATTTGACGTATCCTTATCATACTTGGCAGGAAATGTAGGTACCGTACACCATACTAAATTATGTTAAATAAAAGTTTCTGGCTACTGCCAGTGGCGTACAACAGGGGCAAGTGAGAGGTTAATCCTTCCTAAATTCTACGCCACTGGCGGAATTGTCATTTTAGCACAATTTTTCGATTCTCCAATACTTGCTGTGTAAAAAACATACTCTTCCTTTGTAACGATAAAGTCACTGTTTTTCGAGATATTTAAAGTTAAACATAAGCTGCACCCTTGGAATTTTTTCAAAATTTGTTCAAAAAAATCTGAAAAAATTCAGTAAAATAGAGAAAAAAATTAGCTTCATAATATCTAAGTAACTTTTTCTCCAACTCATTCTGGTTTGGCTGGAAAAATTATTGAAAATTAATATTTTTTGCATTTTATTTTTTTTATTTTCAATAATTTTTACAGCCAAATCAAAATGAGTTAGAGAAAAAAGTTACTTAGATATTATGTAGCTAATTTTTTTCTCTATTTTACTGAATTTTTTACACAGCAAGTATTGGAGAATCAAAAAATTGTGCTAAAATGACAATTCCGCCAGTGGCGTAGAATTTAGGAAGGATTAACCTCTCACTTGCCCCTGTTGTACGCCACTGGCAGTAGCCAGAAACTTTTATTTAACATAATTTAGTATGGTGTACGGTACCTACATTTCCTGCCAAGTATGATAAGGATACGTCAAATAGTTTTAAAGTACTGGGCAAAAATCGTTTTTAAATTTTTATATAAAACACCCTGTAGCTCAGTAAAGAGCCACATTTTATCTCAGTGATTTGCATTAAATCTTCATATTCTGAGCCCAGGATACTCCAGTTAAAATTAGGAATAGTTATTCTGTTACACCCTGTATATTTCAAATAGTTTAGAAAGAAAAGATTTTTTTTTTAAATAGAACAGATAAATAAGTTTAAACTAATAATAGAGTGAAACAAATTTCATATAATCAGAGTTAAAAATATTTTCTTATTATAAATGATGTAAAACATATTTAACTTAAAATATTTTCAAATTGGTCCCAATTTTAAAATATTACTTAAAATAATAATTTTACAACAAATAATATTTAGAATATTGATAATATTTATGTAATTTTAGTTTGAAATTCAAATATATATATATATATATATATATATATATATATATATATATATATATATATATAGATATATATATATATATATATATATATATATATATATATATATATATAGATATATATATATATATATATATATATATATATATATAGATATATATATATATATATATAGATATATATATATATATATATATATATAGATATATATATATATATATATATATATATATATCTGGGTGTCCCATTTTAATCCGCCACCTGCAATAACTTTAAAATCGTGCATCGGACAAAAAAATGTTTCGGATAAAAAGTAAATGGTTTCGAGGGGGACATCTGATGCAGAGACCCTTGCCCCCTCCGGACACCCTGGAGGGCGGGAAAAAGGGGCAACTTTGAAATCTTAAATGGAACACCCTATTTTTTATTGTAGATTCTGATAGGCCATTAAAAAGTATGTAAATTTTATTTTAAGACCTTTTGTTTATCGTTGATAGATGGCGCTGCAAACAGCATTTTTTTTCTCAGTTTATCAGTTTTCAATTTGAAAAAAAAGGTGTAACTAAGTACGATATTCAAGTTCTTTTCAGTTCTTTGGGAAGAGGGGGGGGCAAGGGTCACTGAATCAGATATCCCCTCGAAGCCATTAACTTAAAGTTATACCCCTCGAAACCATTAACTTAAAGTTAATGGTTTCGAGGAAAATATTTGTTGCAGTGACCCTTGCCCCCCCTCTTCCCAAAGAACTGAAAAAATCTTGAATATCGTACTTAGTTACACTTTTTTTTTCAAATTGAAGATTGATAAACTGAGAAAAAAAATGCTTTTTTTTTATTGATTGTGTATTTCTACCTGTATTTTAATTCTAAGAAAATATTTAAATTATACATTAAATTCTAATAAAAGTAATATCGATAAACAAAACATTTAAATAAATTAAACATTGAAAAAACATTTACATGAATGAAGTTTCAAACTGATTGTTGCACTGAAAATAATAGAAAGACATAAAGTAAATGAATTTACTAAAATATTAGATTTATTCACGGACGATATTAGTATTTTATGTAAAACGGGACATTTTTATGTTCCGGTGCATTCTGTATGGACACTGGGACAGTATCCATAAAAACGGGACTGTCCCGGTCAAAACGGGACGGATGTCGTGTCTCAATAAAAAAATATGATTAGTGCAATAGATAATTCTTACCTCTCATATACGATCTTTACATAACGACGAATCTGAATGAAAAGATGTTATTTATTCAAATATCGCACTAAACAAAATTTTACTATAAAATCAAAAACTCCAACGTATTTTACATTCAAATCAAATACAGTACTACTTTTATTTTTGAATTAAAAGTACGAACTTATTTTTAAATTAAAATAATTTAAAATTTAATGCTTATTTTAAAGGATACATACTTTTAACGTATATGTTACGTACTTTTAATTTGTTTTGCATATTTACTTTTACTATTAAAGTATACATTTCAATTCAAAATTGTAAAAGATTATTAGTTAAAATAAAAATCATTTTTAAAGATATTATTATAATTATACTGGCTATCAAATTTTGTCAATTAACAGCTAATTTCAAAATACAATTTATCACTACATAAATTTTTGTTTTTATCGTCCATATTTATATAATAATTGAAGATCAACAAAACAACCAGCCAATATATTATTTCTTTAAAAAAGTTCTGATTCAACTAATATTCTTCTACAATTCTTGATACTAATCTTACATAATCACTTAACATAGAAGGTTTGAATTTAAAACAAGTAAAAATTTATAATTAAAAACATATGTTATTTTAAACAATATATATATATTTATATATATATATATATATATATATATATATATATATATAATAAAATATGTAAAGCTTACTTTTAGTTTTAATACAAATCAAAGTTAAAAATATAATGTAAGTATTATAAATATTTATTTCTTACAAATTTTTCATATGGTTTGAAATAATTGCAGCCAAACTTTTCAATAGCTGATTCTTGTTTCGTTCACTTCAGATTCACATTGTTTTTCTTACTAGTATTTGATTCTGCTAGCAAATTTAAATTTTATTTAATAGATTCTTCATTAATATATTTATAATACAGAATTCCACTCTATTTTTTTCTTTAGGCTTCTGTTGTATGGTAATTAAAATGAAATTATTGTTTTTTAAACTTGGTAACATGTTTTTGGTTAGGTATAGATGCCTGACTTTAATTGTATCAAAAATGATAGATGCACTTGTCAAATTCTTGAAATATCAGTAAATGTATTTTTCATAGTAATGTACTACTTTATATTCAAATAAAAGAGATTCAAATCTTTTTACTGTGTTCTCAATAGGTAATAGGCCTAGTTATGATGTAGGAACTAGCTGTCGTTGCCCCACGTTTTTCTCTGTGGGGGTTATAAATCTGTATGGGGGGGCTAGGAGAAATTATTGTATATTTTTTAGTTCATGTTAAATACGTGGTATATTAAATTTTGATTTATTTAAATAATTATAAGTTTATTGTTAATTTACTTTTAAAATTAAAACAAAATGGTTTTGTTATTTAAAAGTAAAGATCAAAAGTAAGTTTAGCAATTTTTTAAAATTTTAAATGCAATTTTCAAATCTTTGTGTTTAAAAGTACAAAAAAGTATACTTTTGATTTTTCTAAAGTAAATTTTTTTCTGTGCGATATTGTAATAGATCCTTTATACTGAAATCCAATTTAAAAGAACGTTGAAATAATTAACACGTTCTCACATTATATCAACTAAATTTGGAAAGAAAATCGTTCAACAGTATTAAATTGTTAATTTCGCGCCAATTCAAATATATATATATATATATATATATATATATATATATATATATATATATATATATATATATATATAAATAAGAATGCCTCTATTACACCAGAGAAATTTCGTTCTATAGGCGTTAACATATGATACAGCATTTATCAAAATGCATTTAATAACATATAGGTATATAATGAACGCATCATACAGTACCGGATTAACAATCACTCTTAGATTTTATCACTTTAACTTCCTTTCAATTTCAATGTGACTTTATTTTTAAAGAATTTCAAACAGATATTTCTTATTAAACAAATTGTCAGCTAGAAATATTACCTTTTTTTTATTGGAATCAAATATAATAAAATAAATGTATACGGCCCTGAAAATGAAGCATACCTGTGACTAAACGATTTGTATATGCATAAGAAAGTAACAAAATAAAATTTTTATCAATCACAAAAAATTCTCTCTTCTATACCATCTCATATCAATTACGCATTAAGAAATCGATTTTTCAAAACCTCTTTATTATTTCAAAAGAGTAAAAATTGTTCTGAATTATGCATGGTCATATCAATTTCGCAGTGTCACTAGCACTTAATAATTATCATACGTCTAATAACATTGGTGCTTGCCGAACCAAGTTCAAATTTAATTAAACATTAACATTACATTTCAAAGTAATGAACTTTTTTCGATTTTTTTGAAATAGTTCAATGTATGTGTATGTACACAGGATTTGCAGAACATTATTTTAATCTGATATTTTATTTAGTTATTGTTTTGTTTGTAAATTTTTCAAAATCTAAATAGAATTATTTAAATATCATTTATAATATTTTATTTTGTTAAATTTTTTTCAATTTTTAATTTAATTTTTATAAATAATTATTAAAATACATAAATTTAAATCTAACAAAGTGAATATCTATAGAAATAGAATACTTTATGAATTCGAATATTTCTACTTAAAATGTTATACTCGTAAGTACCTATAGTTAAGAAAAATATTTGCAAAACTTGTGTACAAGTATATTCCATTTTAAATATATCTTTGCTTGGAAAAGGTCCATTTCCATTTCAAAAGTAATTCGAATAATAAACAGTATAATATGTATGTTTTTATTAATATATTTTCAGATTCGGATGCACTGGACTCCCCTTATAACCAAATATATGGACGTGTCCCTATACCAACACGTGGCTATATTCCTAGCCAACCAAGAACGATGTATATTGGAGAATGGGACTGAAACATTATTGTAAATACATAAGGAATTTTATATTAATTTAATTTTTATTTTTTTTATTATTGAAATTTAAAAAAAAAAAACTTTTTACAACCGACGGTTAACCAAAGCTAGTCTTACAGAGAATATTTTTCAAGTTGATTCACGTAAATTTTACATATTATGTGAATTCTAAATAAATCGTCTTCATTTTGCTGCTTTTCTGTCAATAAATATGGACATATTTTTATTGATGAAAATTTCCATATGTATCGCTGTATGTTTTATGTTATATTTCTCCAAATTAAACAACGAATCGTAATATTTCTTGTAATGTCTCCGACATATTGTCTTCTACTTAACTACCACAGTTAATGTTTCTCATTCAGTTAACTGCCCTTATTCATATCACTGCCTGTTCAACGAAATTTATGTATGATACTTTTAGATTATTAGATACCAAGAGTTTGCTGTTACTTTTTAACTAACAAGAAATTATTACGCTCTGTTCACTGACTCTTTTTTTCGTATGTGTATGAAAAACATTTAATATGAGAAACAATTACAATAAACATTATTATTTAATAGTATTTGCTAACAAAATCGATGTCTATTAAATAGGATTTCAATTACCCAGATATTATCATCCTGATTAAAACGGTTATTTGACAGAGGCACTATTTTTAACGTTTGTTTCTCTGCAAAAAAACTTAATTTTTTATTTATTAAAATAATAAATGAACAGACCATAAGTATTTCTTGTAAATATAATATTTAATACGTAGTCTTTAAAAGACATGATCAAAATATTATTTTTGTATCCATTAATTGTTAATTTTTATAATAATGTATAAAAAAAATAAAAAATATTTATAGTGTAAATATATATATATATATATATATATATATATATATATATATATATATATATATATATATATATATATATATATATATATACAGGTGTTCGTTTGGAAATATACGAAATAATTCTTTCTTGAGTTAAATTTAGGCAAATTATTGGATGCAATAGTTATATTAAGATATTATGATGTACCTATTAATAAAATATTTATCTAATATTATACTAATTAATTAAAACTTAAATAAAGTTTTATTGTAACAATTTGTTATTTTAAATATGTTTATCTACAACTGCTTTGTTATATGGTCATTATATATATAAAATCAGATAAATAATATTAGTCTTTATAGCCCAAGGAAAATAAAATACTAATCTTTATTAACCAAGGTTAATAAAATATTATTAACCAAGGGAAATAAAGAAACGATCATTATTAACTTGATACGCTTGGTTGCTAGGCAACATCAACAAACTAAATATCTCTCCGCCAGATGGCTGGCATAGTCTGTTTATAAACAGTACACCCCAGTCAAAATGGTGGACTCGTAAATGACAGTTGTATTTAGCCGATAAACATCATAGATTTGAATAAGTAAGTACAATATTAAAAATATATAAGCAGTTGTAGATAAAGTATAGTATTTGACTTGCAAATAATGCCTACAATGTACTCGGATTATTTATATCACTTGCTTCGCTCGTGGTATAAACAAATCCTCGTACATTATAGGTGCCATTATTTGCTCGTTAAATAATATACTATTATTTAACCGGATTTTTATACTACAACACAATAAAAAGTTGATTCAAACGAGAGTTCCAGTAATTTTTTTAATTTTAAAATTTATGTTTCTATTTTTAAATTTGAATTTTATTTATTTATATAAAATAAATTTAATATAACAAAAAAATTTTGGTCACCTCGATTGTCTGATTTGTTCCCTATGGATTTTTTTTGGGGGTTATTTGAAAGAAGAAATTATTATAAATATGTCTTTGTTTTTTTTTTAGTAACTTACAGCTATTAATAAAAATTTATTATCATTATTATTAAAAACATTAAATATTTTATATTTTTCTCCGAAATTTTAACGTTTGGTGGTTTATTGTTGTTAGTGCTTTGATATTTTATATATAATTTGTATAAATAAATAAAATATAAAATTAAAATTAAAATAAAATTAAAAAAAAATAGTTGGGTTGAGAGGGAGGGGGTAGGAAAATTTGAACAAATGTCTGGCTGTGTTTCTGGTTATGTTGCACCGATTAAACGCGGGCGGCTATTTTGCCACATAAAAATCCGATTAAATAAGCATATTTTAAATAACAAACAGTTGTAATAAATCTGTATTAACAGTTTTTAATAAATTAGTATAACATTAGATGAATATTTTATTCATTGGTTCATCATAATATCCTAATTTAACTATGTCGTGTAATAATTTGTCACATGCCAACTTGCCAAACGAACACTCTGTATATATATATATATATATATATATATATATATATATATATATATATATATATATATATATATATATTAGGGTGGTCCTCATTTTGGCAAAGTCGGAAATTTGTTGTTCCCACCCATATACTTTTATTGTATTCACTTTAAAAATGTTTCAAAATAATCACCAAAAAGCTAATGAAATATGCTTTTTAGTAGTCCAAAATTCATGCCATTCCGATGATAATTAACGGAGTGTTGTGAATTTGAAAAATATGATTTCTGACTCAGAAAAAAGCTATAATGATTAATAATCATTAATTATTATAGCATTTTTCTGAGTCAGAAATCATATTAATAATCATTAATCATTATAGCTTTTTTCTGAGTCAAAAATCATATTTTTCAATAAAAGTTATATCCCAAAATGTCTAAAAAGGCGATTTCCCCATTTAAGCTAAATGCAAATTTTGAGCCTTCAACAGGCACGGGTTAATATCATCTGACAGGTCTGGGAAGTGTATGTACATTTTTTTTATTTATTTGGAGTAATTTTGGCGAGTGGGAACAACAAATTTCCGACTTTGCCAAAATAAAGACCACCCTAATATATATATATATATATATATATATATATATATATATATATATATATATATATATGGTACGCGTATGCTATATACCTATTGTTTATGTGTATATATTATACTCTTAGTTAAATATTTAGGTAGCTAGGAAGTCAATTGTAATCTTAATTCTAGTACGATTCAATACTCATGTGTACATATATGTTTACATTTAAAAACTTAGCTGAATTACTTAGTTCTTGCAAAGTAATGCTGAGTTTTCAAATGCTAACTAATTATACACCTTTTTTGGAATATAATATAAATACCTAAGTTGAAACTCACAAAGCATCGATGTTGCATATATATATATATATATGTATATATATATATATATATATATATATATATATATATATATATTTATATATATATATATATATATATATATATATATATATATATATATATATATTTATATATATATATATATATATATATATATATAAATGTGAGATGATCACTTTAAAAACAATTGTAAGGATGATATTACAATAAATAAATTGAAACATGTCTGATACAAAATGATGTCTTAGACATGTCTCAATTATTAACAATTATATGTAATTAAGGTTTATATTATAGAGAAATTGCATTTTTAAATTTATGAATGATATTGAATGAATTGTATATGCAAAAATAAGATTTATATTTTGTATAAAATAAATCAACAATAAAGTGGTGACGGAATTCTAAATTTAATACGTGTAATTTTTCTAATCGTCAATCCATTACAACAAACAACATATGACAATTTTTCTTGAATAACACTTCACTATATAATGCAAAAATTAAGTAGATTTTACAAACCAGCAAATATGTAAAATATTAAATTAAAATATAACATTTTATTTACATTTTATACAGTGCTTCTTTCTAAGCAAAAAAAACTCTGGAAAATAATAATAAAATAAATTTATTTATTTATTTATCAACAGATAAAAATTTGATAACTGACAATGAATATACTTTTGTATTTACGAATTTTTTTGTTCGCTCAAAAGCACTATATTTTTTGTCATATATACAATAAATGTAGTATATACAATAATTATTGTAGATTTTCTTTATTTATATATAAAAAATATTACTGAATATTTAACATTAAAATATTTTTAAAAACACTAATAATTTATAGTTTTATATATTAAAAAAAATTGATAATTAATTTTCCTTGTTTACTTAAGAGGGCTCACTTGTGTACACAAAGTTTCCGAGTGGTTTGTAAGTGAGAAACGAGGTAGTTTGGGGATGATCCACTCGAATTTTCCTACTACCAAACTTACTAAATTGCTTTTAAAATTGCTCAATTATGAATAAAATAAATCTCCAATCCCCGGATCGAAATGTCCTTTCACCAAAACATTCTAGACACTCTAGCTTTCATATTATGTTAAAAAATAGATGTTTTTGAAAAATTTTAAACTACAAATTTTTTCGACAATTAATTATGGTCTGTAATGTGAACATTCATACGCTTGTATGGTACGTTACCATGTGATGTTATACATCTATCTTTTTCTGTTACAAGTACTTTTTTTTTATGTTTCTTTTTTTTTATTATTATTTAAAATTTGTAATTACAAGTAGAAAACATACTTTATTTTATGCCTGCACAATTATAGAAAAAAATCGTCTTTTATGTATTTCTGTCACTTTTTGTTGGCTACGATTTGTAGTACCTATTGCTATTTGCTAGGCATAGGGAATTAGCAGTATATATATATATATATATATATATATATATATATATATATATATATATATTAGAGTGTCCAAAAAAAGTAACAAGTTTCTCTACACAACTGAAATTTTCGGAAAACGCGTGTAAATGCATATATCGTTTATATCGCGTATGTATTTACACGCGTTTTTCGAAAATTTTAATTGTGTAGAGGAACTTGTTACTTTCGTAAAAACAAGCAAAAAAATATTATTTCTGATGTTGCTTTGATGTAAAATTATCTATTTGAGCCTTACTGAAAATTTTTTTTACAGTGTGTCTACTGAAGTTGGAATCATATGGAAAACTTTTTTATTATTGATTTTGTGAAAAAATTTATTCTTGATAAAAAGTTGTGCATGGTCCAAAACTTAAAATTCAACCATCAGATATTAATTTTTTTAAGCCGTATACGAGGTTTGTCAAAAATATCAATTTTATTCTAGAGTAAAGTACCTAATACAGAATAATGTTATAAAGTAAAGTTATTTTGAATTATAAGTTATATTCAAATATGCAATTACAGCCATTTAGCATAAAAATTAATTAATTAATTATTCTGTATTAATTATTCTGGCATCATCAAGAAATACACCCCCCCCCCCGTATAGAATTTTGTATGGAATTTGCTGGATAACTGTAATTAAACGAGATGTATTTGAAATAAAATAGCGCTAAGCTTTGGGATGGGCGCGAATTGAAATTTGTCTGAAAACGACTTACGATACTATGAAAACAATAACTATTCAACGTAGTTCCATGAAATAAATAATAAGAAACAATCTAATTAATTGAGATCAATACAAATTGTATTTTAAACTAAGGCCGCTCTCTCACGGGTCGGAGCAACATCGGTACATTAGCGGTGCAGCAATTGTTGCACCGCAGCAACGTTGCGTATATTCTCACACGGCACGACACTCGAGAGTATGTCGTCGTCTAGTGAAGGAGACGATATGATTTTGTACATCTATGTAAAATTACAAAAGCGAGAAAAGAGGTGGTACTGGGTGCATCCATACATATAAAGGAATATTAATTGCAAAATGTTCGTTGCTGCATAGGAATTAACCAGAGATGACGATAAATTTCAGTCCATGTACGGAATCTGTGGTCAAAGAATACATTCCAAGAACTTGAGCAGCTCATCAGTGAAGTTGTTAGGAGACAAAATACAAATATATAATAAATAAATTTATAATTATATAGGCATTTGCATTTTTCAATTTCTTGCACGAAATTTAATTCATTAAAAATCTTTTTATAATATGTTTTATAATATATGTTCACTTTTTCACAAAATACATGCAGTACCGAATCCTTGCCGATTGAAAATATGCCGATACGCGGGGTATGTCGATAACATACGGAGCATACCGTACCGATGTTGCACCGACCCGTGAGAGAGCGGCCTAAGTGAAGGCGCAATTACAATGTCATAATACTATCTTTAATATCATTTTCGTTAACTGTCATAAACTAGCCACAAAATATTTAGTTATTGAATTATTTTACTTAATAACTTAATTTAAGCATTTAAAATAAATTTTAAATAACCAGTGTTGAACTTACCCAATTCGAACGAAGATAATCCACTTTCTTTATCTGTCTTGCTCATAATCTCTTCCGAGAAATCTATAAAAAAAATGTATTCCGGTCCTTTTTCTCGTTATTTTGACACCCGAAAACCACGCAACGTCTATCGGCCATGTAAAATGATGTTATTACTACGTTATTTTTAATTACTTCGTGTCGCCAGCAGCAAACTTTTAAATTTATTCAATCAGCTGACCAGCTCAAAGCATGCACAAAGTTTACTACGCGACACCACTTGAGCCGTGCAGGAGGCCTATACACAGGGTGGCCAGGTCTCAGAGTTTCACCCGGAGTCTCAGGGTTTCATTCAACATCTGTGCTCAGGGCTCCCGGTTTTGTTATAAAATCTCCGAGTTAGATTAATTTTATCTAAAATTAATGTAAATGGTTTATAGCAATGAAAATAACACTGTTACGTTTTATATAATCATCTCAAATCTCACGCGCAGTGCTTGACTGTTCTGTGTCGCCAACTGCTTTATAATTTTTATAATAAAAAAAATTATATTTCTGATTTTTTTTCAATCTCCAGATTTACTTAAACTGAAATCTGGTCACCCTGCCTATATAGTAAATAAACAGAACATAAGAACAAAATACTATAGGTAACAGCAGATTGATACGAGAAGCGATAAAAATTTATAAAGAAAAAGACTGATTTAAATAAAATTTAGCTTCCTTTAATTAAAAATTTATAAATTTTATGATCTAGTTACTTATTTTGTTACCTAGTAACTAGTGATGGGCATAATTGAATAATTTTAAAAATCAAATGATTGAAATTCGAATGAATGAATGAATGATAGTACGAATGTTTCTAGCTATCTGTCAGTTATAATATATAAAAACCGATAGATAGTATCAGAATTACAACGTTTTACATATAACATTTGAATGCACTTTTTAATAACTAAATATTATAACAATAACAATATTATTATAATAATAATTTCTTTCGATGCACTTCAAAAAGGGAGAGAAAATACTGGAATTTATCGTTTTAATTCGTATTCACAGTTCATAAATATAATTAAATAAATTAAAAATTATTTTAGAAATACTTACAGAATGCGAATATAAATTGTAAACAACAATAATCTACAAAGATATTTACGTAAGTTTGACATGCGTAAATTATAAAATTTTGATGAGAAATTAGATTTTTAATAAAATATTTATTAATTTAAAATACAAGTTAACAGTGCAAAGACAGAAATGAGAATGAATATTATTATGTAGAAAATATATAGAGCAGATATTAGTTGAAATACTATACTAGACTATTCTTGCTGTCGCAGCTTAGATGAAGCGGAGATGTTGGATGTTGGATGCATTATCTTTTCTTTCTTGAAGTTCAATAAATTCTGCTCTTGGTTTCCTCGTGAATTTTCCTTTTTTACATTTTATTCGTTTGACAATTTTTATTATTATTATTAATATAATTACAACAATAGTTATTAAAATAAATGAATTAATTACAGGGTTATAGTTTTGGTTCACTGCAATATTTAAAATTTTTGGTATTTCCTTCATAACGATATTTTGTTTATCTATATGTTCTAATTCAATAATTTTATTACTTAACTGTGTATTATTAATTGCAAATTTATAATTTTCAAATATTATCTCCTTACTAGTTGTTGCATAATTTTCCAGCTAATAATTATTTTTTAATTAAAATATTTGCTAATATAACAATATTGAATATTTTATTTTAATTATAACAAAACTTTCCCAAGTTTGGTGATACATTTAATATTGTCTTGTAAGTTGATAATATTATTTAAACATGAATTTGCTTCTATATAACTCTTCTTACAAAAGCTTCGATTTCTGCAATTATTTCTATTAAATTTATTGCTAATAATATTAATTGATTTACTATATCTTTTACTTGTAAGACAATTTGGGAATTTATTGTTTCTTTTAACAAAAAGTCAGTTTGCATGATTTTCGATTTGAAAGCGAGCTCATTATGTTTAATATTTTCTAAATGTAAATTAAACTTATTAATAATTTCTTTGTTAACTAAAATCATTTCTAAATTCTGTGTCTGCAATATTTGTTGATTTTGCTTAATTTTATTAAACAATTTTTCGTAATTTTGAGCATCAGAAGCGTCTAAATTTCCGGTTATTGACTTAATTATTTATACTACCCAAACCATCTATTAATCCTCTTTTATTTCGTTTACTTTTACTAAAGATAATGTTAATTTTGTTATTTAAACAGTTATTACAGTTAAATTCTAAATTATTTTTATAAACTTTTAACTTTTGTTCATATTTATATTTTTTAATATTAATAAGCAGTTGATTTTTACGCGTTATAATTTTACTAAATTCTACGTTCATACTACTGAGCAATTTTGGTGGTGGAATAATTAATTTCATGTTCATTTGGACAAAGTACGAGAGGCATATGCAATAGGCAAATCTTTTCCTTTATAATTTTGACTAAGTACTGCTCCTATTGCTTAATTACTGGCATCTATTGTCAATATAAATTGTTTATTAAAATTGGGATATTGAAGAATTGGTGAATTAATTAACAAATTTTTACTATTTTCTAAACTGGTTTTATATTCTACGACGTAGATATAAATAACGTAGAATCTACGTTATTTATGTCTACTTTATTGCCTTTCTTTAAACAGTGTGTCATTGGCTTAGTTAACTTTGCAAAATTTGAAATAAATTTTCGGTAGTAGCCTAATAATTCTAAGTAAGTCCACTATTAAAAGGCTGTCTACCTCTAAAAAAGAATTATTTTCTGAATGTTGGTTTTCTGATTCGTTTTCATTAGTGTATTGTCTCATCCAGTAGCGCAGCCAGGATTTTGTCTTGGGGGGGGCCCAAAGATTTTATCTTGGAGAAACAAAAAAAAAGCAAATACTAACCAGATTTTCACTTTATCTTACATGAATCGAATAATTAATAGTTTAAAATAATGAATAGTTTAAAATAATGAATTTTGACTCAATATTTTAGGGTAAATAATTGTAGCGTTAGAAATGACTGCTGAATATATGAGTAAACGAATAAAAATTGTGCTAATTCTGCTAGCCTTGAGGGGGGGGGGGGCAAGGCCCGTCCCCCCCCCCCCTTGGTTGCGCCACTGTGAATAAGTATAGAGATGGTGCATAATTATCAGGCGTTTTTTAAACAATATTTATTATAAAAAAACAAACATAAAAACAATAGGATTTTTAAATGATTATTTCGGAGCGCAGCCACCATCTACTTGCATAACTGCTTCCCCCATTTGCTTGGAAAACGATCGATTCCACTTGTAAAGAAGTGACGATTCTTTTAATAAAAAAGTAAACAAAACATCAATTTTTATTAACAAATAATCCGCCTACAAAAATGCCTGATAATTATGCACCAAGCCAATAATTGCATGACAAAATTAGTTTTCAAACATAGTAAAAAATCTTTGAGATTGATATATCGAATTCGATATATCGATAATTGATTTTAATATTTATATATCGATATTTCGATATATACAGATACAATTTAAATATTTATGTATTCAATAAAAAATTTAATTTATATCAATCAATAAGTAAATTAAATAATGTATCTTTACATTAATAACTTAATTAAAATTGAAAACTGAAATTTTAATAATGTTTCAATTTTTACATTAAGAATAAATAATTTATTTTAAAAAATATCTGTGAATTTTTTATTTTTATTATAAAATTACAATAAAACATAGGTATGGTAAAATTACTATAAATTTTTTATTTTTATTATAAAATTACAATAAAACATATGGTAAAATTACTATCAATTTAAATTTCCATTGACTTTTTACAGTGTAATGTGGGTATAGAAATCACTATCTGATTCAGTTGATAGATCAGAAATATTTTCAACCAATATAAGTTCTTGATTACAATCCGGAGAAGCCGAATTCAACTCTAAGGCAGAATCTGGCACGTTTTCAGTGCATTCATCATCTGATAGTCTAATCATACTACAAAGCTTTTCTATTAGTTCTTTTGGTGTATTATGAGTGAGAGATTCGAAGTTGCGTTTTGATAAATTAATATCTTCAATTCTTTCCAGCCATTCTTTAATTAATGTTGGGTATTCTCCAGCATTAGAGTTTGCTGCTGCTAAAGAAATCAATTTACATAGATATTGTTTCATATTTCCATATTCTGTCAAAATTATTTGATTATTCTGTTGATTATTTAATTCATCAATTTGTTTTTTTAATTCCTCACATTTTTTCTCTGTTTCTTCACGTTTAGCTATTTCCTATTTCAGTCCTTCGTAAAGTTGCAATAACAGATCTTTTGTTTTAATGTTAGATGTATTATCTGATTCAGCCATTTTGCTAACTTTTGTTGTAATTTCTTTTACTTTTTGGTGATTATTTGCGATTTTGTTTTGAATCTGTGGTAATACAGTTTGTCGTTTATTTGTAATTTTGTTATTTTTTAAGTTTTTTTCCGATTTTGGTACAAGTTTGCAGTTGAGTAATGACGTGTAAGTACCATATGTTGACGTATTTAAAGTTGTCGAAGAGTAGCACCATTGGTATTGTGTGTTAGTTTCATCACTTTGCTTGCTTTTCAGAATATTTAAAATACGTTCAATAGTGCTTGGATCAAGGTTGTTACTTCGAAAATCTGCAATTTCTAAAGATTTATTATACTTTATAACGTCAATAATTCTTCCTCCTATAGCTTCTGAGATATTACATCGCTGCATATCAATGGCTTTAATCCATAGATCATCTTCAAGTTCATTTAAAATGTATTCTAAACCTTCGTCACTCATATTAGGATTATTATGAATGGTAATTCTTTTTAATCCAGCCAGATTGTTTACAATCGGATCCTCATAGCGAAGAGAAGTCTGCCAACTGTCGCTGTATCTATGAATTTGCTGATATTTTATTAACTTTGCTAAATGTTCTCCGTTTTTCGGTCCGAGTTTACAATCTGACAAATTAAGCACATCTATATTGCGCAAGGAATGCAATGTATTGCATATTTCGAGACAGCCATCATCTTCAACTGGACAAGATTTGAAAGAAAGATACTTTAAGCTTTTATTTGTCATTAACGATTCTAATACTATTTGCAAATATTCTCCCATAATTTGTAATCCATCTAATTCTAAACACGTTAAAACTGTTGATAATTTTAAACAGTTTCCAATAGCTTTTAACAGATTTTGCAGAATATATTTTGTACAAATAACTCCAAAACATGTTTTAATGCTTTTGACTTTTTCCTCGGTATCTGAATCTTCAATAACTTTGTTAGTTGTTAAACGGCTCTGAATTGATATAACATGGAGTGAAGTGTCAAGCTCTACAGCATTTATGACTGGCTGCCAATCTTCAATTTTGATGCGATCAGCAACAAATTCGAGAATTTGATCATTTTTTTGATTTTGTGATCGTACAAGACAGATAGGATTTGTACGTTGACGACGACATAGTTCAGCATACCACAAAAAAAAAATGTTCATCGGTTTGACATTTGAAGATGATGAAATACAAGAAGATTTATTTTTATTAGAAAATTTACTGTAACAAATTATTAGTTATAGAATATGTTGCATTATAAATTTAATATATATATATATATATATATATATATATATATATATATATATATATATATATATATATATATATATTGATTACCTTGCATGTGAAAATGTGCGACTGGCAGTTGCATATGATCTGAAAATGAAAGCATAATTATTATTGCTACTATATAGTAAAAATTTTGAAATTGTAAAATACCTGGATGATGAACTATGTCTGTCAAATGGTGGTGGAGTAGCCATTTTTATTTGTACAATATACAGACAGCTATTTTGATGAAATAAAATAAATAAAAATTATAACCAACACCATAGAATACATAAATTAAACATGTAGATGGAAAAATTTAATAAAATATTTACACGTCTAACATATTGAATTTCTAATATAATAAACAATAAATGAAATGCTAAAAATAACTGAACATTTCTTTTTATCATATGTAACTTTGTTTTTAATTTTATTAAAACACTAGATTGTTATAATATTTTGTTTTCTACTTAAATATCTTATTAAAATATTTAAATAAAATTACTGGTTAAATTTTTGTTTAGCTTAAAAAATTTATTTACAAATATAATGTAATAACATTCTGTCAAAAAAAAAAAACTAAATATAAGAAGCCACAATATAATATTAATTTCACAGAAATATCAATTTTTTATTTCAAATAGAAAACATATTTTAATTTTATGTTCGTAAATAAATACGCACATAAAAAAATTTGTAGACATTACATGGACTACAAGATATTATTCTAAAATTTACAACAATATTGTAATAAAACAAAAAATCGTTGCTTTTTTACAAAATTAAAGTTATTAATATCTACTGCTAATTAATTTTTTTACTGCAATTGTACAAAAACCAACTTCTTGCAACATTGTTGTAATTTTTAAAATAAAATATCTTGTAATATTATTTACAAACTTTTTTCTGTGTAAAAATTAATAAACAGTAAATATTAATTACTTCAATACTGTAAATAAATAACAATTTTCTGTTCTGTTACAATATCGTAATTTTTCAAATAAATATCTTGTAGTCCATATGAAGTCCACAAATTTTTTTTCTGAGCGTATATACGTAAAATATTTACATATTTATTTTCACATTTTATTAAAAGAACGTTACGTTCAATTTTAATATATTTCTACATATTTTACATATTTTTACATATTTCTAATCAATAACAATTATTTTATTTTTATCAAATACATCCGAGCTCCGTGTGCAAGTAAAGTATCTTACTTATAATTGTACTATAAACAGTGGCGCAGCCAGGATTTTGTCTTGGGGGGGGGGGGCAAGGATTTTATCTTGGAGAGGCAAAAAAAAGCAAATACTAACCAGATTTCCACTTTATCTTACATGAATCAAATAATTAATAGTTTAAAATAATGAATGTTGGCTCAATATTTTGGGGTAAATAATTGTAGCGTTAGAAGTGACTGCTGAATATATGACTAAATGGATAAAAATTGTGCTAATTCTACTAGCCTTGGGGAGGCCCGAGGCCCGTCGGCCCCCCCCTTAGTTGCGCCACTGGTCTCATCATTTTCGTATTGATTTTCGTTCTACTACGTAAATCTCGTCTGTATGAATATTGGTGTGGGTTTGATATTTTGAACATTTTTCACTTATTGTCTTGGATCGAATATGTTAAATTGCATATTATTTTGAAAGTTGATAAGTCGTTTTGGGAATGTTTATTCAGGACAGTGGCGTAGCCAGAAACTTGTTATGGGGGGGGGGGGGGTTACTAAAAAAATGATATAATAATCAATAAAGATAATACTATAATTTGTATAAAAAAGAAAGAGCAATAAAAATTATTTTTATAAAAATAAAAGTAAAATAACATATTTCATATTTCACATACGTATGTTTTTGGTAGTTCAGATTCTTGGGGGGGGGGGGAGTGAACCTCCCCTAACACCCCCCTGGCTACGCCAGTGATTCAGGAAACTTTTCAGGAGGTATATTAGGTAATGTTGTTTTAGGGAGTGAATGTTTCGTAAATATTTAAAATTGTTTTCTAACATCATTTCTATTTCAGTTAGATTGTTTGGATTTCTTGTTGCAATGTTATTTCGGTATGGATCATTTATCACAGAGGTAAAATAAGAAACGATTAATTTTTCGGAGATATTAATTATAATTGTTCTCGTGTTAGCTAACATCATTTTATTCAATACTGTGTTTTGAGTTAAAAACAAGAAATCTATCTTTAATCATTTCTAGTAATTTATATGGATTTTTAATATTTTGCAATTTTAATATATCATTTAAAATTGTTTTAAATTTCTTTTATTTTTTAAATTATTTATAAAATGTTCTTTTAATTCGTTCCAATCTTGGAAATCCATGTCTTTAATAATATCTAAAACTTTATCAACAATTTTACTTTAAAATTCAAAAAATGATATAGCCGTTTCGAATTCATCTAGAGCTGAATTTAAAATTCTGAATAAATTTTACACTGTGTTTACAGCATTTATCTTACTTATTTGCTTTGATCGCCGTTATATTGTGGGATCGAGTTTAAGGCTAGCAGAATTAGCACAATTTTTATTCGTTTAGTCAAATATTCAGCAGTCACTTCTAACGCTACATTTATTTACCCCAAAATATTGAGCCAACATTCATTATTTTAAACTATTAATTTTTCGATTCATGTAAGATAAAGTGAAAATTTGGTTAGTATTTGCTTTTTTTTGCTTCTCAAAGATAAAATCCTTTGCCCCCTCCTCAAGACAAAATCCTGGCTGCGCCACTGTATATCTAATATCGAACATCGCCGCTTTATCTAATTGTAAGCTAATCTAAGCAACAACAGACTAGTATAGTATTTCAACTTACCTATATCTGCTCTGTATATTTTCTTCATAATAATATGTATTCTCATTTCTGTTTTTCTACTGTTAACATGTGTTTTGTATAATTAATAAATAATTTCTTAAAGACAAATTTTATCAATGAAATTTTTTAATTGGTGCAGTAGATAAAATATGCGAAACAAATTGTAATTATAATTGTAATTCCATGGAATTGAATTAATCCGTTGAGATTGCAATTTTGGTCGTTTTTAACGTTAAATCGCAATCTGGAAATATCCAAAACAACATCGAGCCCTCAACGAGAGTGCCAGTATCTTTATTTACATTAAAATGTAAAATTGAAAGTTTTGTTAAAAACTTAAAAAATATGGCAATTTAGATTGAAAAATTAATCTTTAGAAATGTTTACAACTATAGATGCTTTGCGCCGTTTTCAGTATTAACGTGTATAAAATCGAAAAACGGTCCACTTTGATAAAACTTAATTATTTCTGTAAAAGTAAACAATATTTTATTAGTACGAATATATTTTTTTTCTTTACTGAATGGTATAATTTTATTCGTATATATACCAAAGAATTGTTTTCAAATAAATATTCTTTATGATTTATTATAAGTAAATGTTTTAATTTATATTACTAGTTTTTATACTCGGGGTCGCAAAAATATTTAATTAGGATAAAAAGTTTGCAAGCGAAAAAAGTTTAAGGGGCTCTGACCTAGAAGCTTAATGAAAGATTTCTATATATTTTTTTATTTTTCAAAATATTACAGACACCATTTCGAGAACTATAAATACCTTTTTTCCTTTCAGTCAAAATGGTAAAAATTAATGAAAAATTATGAGAAAACAAAGAAAATGTCATTAATAAACGACATAAGTAGTGTATCTAACTACTCAATATCCCTAAAAAAATATTTGTTCAATATTAAAACAAAAACGTCAAAAAACCATTTGTCCTTTATTTAAAGGTAAAGGTAGTTCAAGTGATTGTACTAATTTTCGAACGATTAATCTTCTGAGTGTTCCCGATAAATTATTTAGTAAAATGTTATTTTAAAGATAGACCACTAACTATTTTTAAAATTAGTTAATTTCAAGATAGACCAGTTTGATATTTCTCGGAAAGTTGGCAACACAATATCTTTAATAAAATTATAATTTAAGTGGGCACTAGGAGAAACTTTCCTGAAAATTTCATAAAAATCGAATAAATAATGTAGCCACAATGAATTAAAAAACAAATGTAATTTTTTCTCGATAAGTTGGCAACACTGTATTTTGTTAAAATTGCATAATTTATTTAGGCACTAGGAGAATTTTTTATAAAAATTTGATTAAAATCGGTTAAATAGTGGTCATAATAAATTTTCTAAAACTTTAGTAATTTTTTTCTCGGAAAGTTGGCAACACTGGATATTAATAAAATTATATAATTAATGGGAGCATTAGGGAAGTCTTTTCTGAAAATTTGATCAAAATCGGATAAATAATGTAGCTAATATAAATTTTTAAAAACTTTAGTAATTTTTTTCTCGGAAAGTTGGCAACACTAGATATTAATAAAATTATATAATTAATGGGAGCATTAGGGAAATCTTTTCTGAAAATCTGATCAAAATCGAATAAATAATGTAGCCAATATGAATTTTTATAAACTTTAGTAATTTTTTTCTCGGAAAGTTGGCATCACTGGAAAAAAATAAAACCACATGACCATCTTGGGTACTAGACAAATTTATCCTGAAAATTTCATTAAAATCGGTTGAACCGTCTAGGAGGAGTTGCAGCCACAAAATTTTGACTTACGACCGAGCGAGCGAGCGAGTGAGCGAGCTGACGTCGCACATCCATACACCCACATAAACTAAGTTCAGATTCGTCATCTACAGGCTATATAAAAAATTTCTATACAATTTTTTTTTTTTTTGAAAATGTTACAGACACCGTACCAAACGCTATACTACTTTTTCAAAGTAGTAAAAAATTAATCAAATATTTAATTGTCAATATTTTCTTTGTTACTACTTTGACTGCAAGGAAAAAGTAGTATAGCGTTTGGTACGGTGTCTGTAACATTTTCAAAAAAAAAAAAAAATTGTATAGAAATCCTTTATATAGCCTGTAGATGACGAATCTGAACTTAGTTTATGTGGGTGTATGGATGTGCGTCGTCAGCTCGCTCGCTCACTCGCTCGGTCGTAAGTCAAAATTTTGTGGCCGCAACTCCTCCTAGACGGTTCAACCGATTTTAATGAAATTTTCAAGATAAATTTGTCTAGTGCCCAAGATGGTCATGTGGTTTTGGTTTTTTCCAGTGATGCCAACTTTCCGAGAAAAAAATTTCTAAAGTTTTTAAAAATTCATTGTGGCTATATTATTTATCCGATTTTGATCAAATTTTCAGGAAAGATTTCCCTAATGCTCCCATTAATTACATAATTTTATTAATATTCAATGTTGCCAACTTTCCGAGAAAAAAATTACTAAAGTTTTAAAATTTTTATTATGGCCATGTTATTCAACCGATTTTACTCAAATTTTCACAAAAGATTCTCCTAGTATTCATATAATTTATGTAATTTTAACAAAATACAGTGTTGCCAACTTTCCGAGAAAAAAATTAGTAAAATTTTTAAAAATTTATTATGACCATTTTATATAACCGATTTTAATCAAATTTTCATAAAAGTTTTTCCTTGTGCCTAAATAAATTATGCAATTTTAACAAAATACATTGTTGCCAACTTATCGAGAAAAAATCACAAAATTTTAAAAAAATTTATTGTGGCTACATTATTTATTCGATTTTGATCAAATTTTCAGAAAAGTATCTCCTAGTGCCCACATAAATTATAATATTATTAAAATACAGTGTTGCCAACTTTCCGAGAAATGTCAAAGTAGTCTATATATGGGTTTACCCATATACTTCTATTCTTGTTTATTATAATTTTGTTTTCCAAAAAATATATATGTTGTTAATTGTTATTATAGTACGTATGTGTATTAATTTCAGAATTTTTGTATGTGTGGTTTATTTGTAAAAAAATAATTTTCATCATTTTCCTTGAAAAATGCGATTTTCTCTTATTTCATACATATATTTTATTTGAAAAAAAATGTGATTAATCTTTATTACAATTAACTACATATATATTTTTTCGAAATCAAAATAATAATAAACAAAGAAAATATTGACAATTTAATATTTGATTAATTTTTTATATATCCTAATTCTGTAAATATATAAAAATTGTTATTAGTTACCATAAATATGTAGTATTAAACGAATAAATCGAATGTAAAATTATCCTTTTTTTGTATTTTCACCACCTGTCTGAATATAGCAGTTTGTTTGCCTTGAAATGGCCTTAAGCCCAAATATTTGTGATAGTGGCAAAGCCGTGGTCAAACAATCTGGGCAAAACACAAAAAGAACTTTCTATTTCGAGTGACATACACAAGTTTATCTTCTAATGTTCTAAACGAAACTAAATTGAAAATAAATAAAAATACGTGGCAAATAACCTTAACCTTACTAACACTTGTAAAATAGTAAGTATATGTATATATTATTTTATTTTTTTCCAAGTAGTAGGAATAAAAGAGCATGAATGAGAGAAATTATAAAAGTGGATGAAGCGAAAGTTGCTTGTGCTGGATAGGAATGTTTGGAGGCGACTGATTTCGGGATGATGAAAATAGTTAGTGCCACACCCTTATTTGGGTACATGGCGTGATTGTGTATGTATGTATGTATGTTACATAATTTGTGAGAATTGATATTACTTTGGTCGAATATATACAATTTTTGACATAATTAGCTGCATACATTGCAATTCTTCATACATATTCAATAATTAAATTAAAATTCAAGCAAAAATAAACAATGCAATGCAATTGTCAATTAACTTAACTTGACGTAATGTAGGAGAGAAATAACACTTTCGAGCCCCTACTTAAAGAGAGGGGTAACTACCTCCTTGCCACCCCCCATAACCTACGCCTATGATTCGTCGATTATCGGTCACTTTATTTTTGGTAACGTGTTTTTGCAGAGGAGCAAAGGTTACTTTGGTCATTCTCTGCGCCCATGCCTTACCCCTTAGAAATAGGGGTGCTAATGACAGCATTTATTGAACGATGAAATGCTAGGGGGTGTGTGTGAGTAATTTTCTTCTTTTCCTAAACGAGAGGAAATGTTTATTGATGGATGTCGCACCCTCTGTGTGTGTGTGCTTTTGAAATTGTTACTAGTTTGGGCTAATTGCTATTTGGCTATTAGGATTTTTTGTTTTTTCAGCTAATAGAATTTTAATAAAATGTGAATTTTTCATAACTTTGCTCCAAAGGTAAATTGGAAACTGAAATTACATAAAATCAAATTAAATATCTAGACAATTAAAATTATTTATTTGTACTAAGTATGAAAATTATTTGTTTGAAAACTAAATCAATTCTATTACACTTTCTATTCAAGCTTTCACAGCCGGAAAATATTTAAGAAATAAATTGTTACGTTATATAACATTATAAAAATAATTATTATTTCTAACTTTGAAATTATCTGTAAAATGTAAATTAATTACCAAATTATTTTCATATTTGAAATGAAAACAAAATATAACATTCTGTCAAAAGAACGGAGAATAACGTTACAAAATAACCATCTTACAAAATGTTATCAGTTATAACAACGTTATTAAAATATCGTCACGCTGTTCTATTAGAAATTATAGTTTATTTGTTATTATAACGTTATAATGTAAAGTTATGTTTTCCATTACTGCTAATATTACATAAATATTACATACACTGTTACATAAAAACTATAGTAAAAAAGATTACATATTATTGCAGCAAAACGATGGTTTACATAAATATAATTTTGTAATTTTAAGTATAATAATTAATTTACCATATGTTATATATATATATATATATATATGTTTTTTTTTTCAGAAATAGTAAGTAAACTTACATTAAAATAAATTAATAATAATAATAATTAAAAAGTAAGTCTCTTGTATGACAAATATTTTTAACATTTTTCACACGATACTGATGTAACTGATTCGGACTTAGACATATTTAAAATCAACAACTCGACATAATATCAAGTTTTTGATCTTATCTTAAGTGATTACTGGATTTTTCTTTGACTATACACCAATACCTCGCTTTGCGTCGTTTCGTTTTTCGTTTTTTCGAAGTTGCGTCGCTGCTGAATTAGTACTAATTTTCACTGTGCGTCGTTAGATTTTCGAAGTTGCGTTGTTTTGGGTTCCAGTCTTTAATTTTTTTTTTTTAATTTTTTGAAATTTTCTTTTTTTTCTAAAAGATGGCACGACTTTTGTTTCTAATTGCGCCATGCCATCAAAAGAGTAAATCTCACTTGTTCGAACGAATATCAATAAACAGATCGAAACTAGGAACACATTTTGTGAATTGGCAATAAGGTGAAGCCTCATTTAAGAGATACAAAATAATGCAAACAGATGTTGCGGGAATTTCAAATTAAGAATAATCATTTAAGAAACAAAATATAATTTGTGATTATCTACGTTTTGTATTTTTATTATCTCTTATTAAATTGAATAAAATAAAATTTTATATTATTTTTGTTTTTTAAATGTTTTCTCAATTTTCTTTTTAACAAGATTAAAAGTATATGGGTAAACCCATATATAGACTACTTTGACATTTCTCGGAAAGTTGGCAACACTGTATTTTAATAATATTATAATTTATGTGGGCACTAGGAGATACTTTTCTGAAAATTTGATCAAAATTGAATGAATAATGTAGCCACAATGAGTTTTAAAAAATTTTGTGATTTTTTTTTTCGATAAGTTGGCAACACTGTATTTTGTTGAAATTGCATAATTTATTTAGGCACTAAGAAAATCTTTTATGAAAATTTGATTAAAATCGGTTAAATATAATGGTCAAAATAAATTTTTAAAAATTTTGCTAATTTTTTTCTCGGAAAGTTGGCAACACTGTATTTTGTTAAAATTACATAAATTATATGAATACTAGGAGAATCTTTTGTAAAAATTTGAGTAAAATCGGTTAAATAACATGGCCATAATAAAATTTCTAAAACTTTAGTAATTTTTTTCTCGGAAAGTTGGCAACACTGAATATTAATAAAATTATGTAATTAATTGGAGCATTTGGGAAATCTTTTCTAAAAATTTGATCAAAATCGGATAAATAACGTAGCCAATATGAATTTTAAAAAACTTTAGTAATTTTTTTCTCGGAAAGTTGGCATAACTGGAAACAAACAAAATCACATGACAATCTTGGGCACTAGTCAAATTTATCCTGAAAATTTCATTAAAATCGGTTGAACCGTCTAGGAGGAGTTGCGGCCACAAAATTTTGACTTACGACCGAGCGAGCGAGCTGACGACGCACATCCATACACCCACATAAACTAAGTTTAGATTCGTCATCTACAGGCTATATGAAAGATTTCTATACAATTTTTTTTTTTTTTTTTGAAAATGTTACAGACACCGTACCAAACGCTATACTACTTTTTCCTTGCAGTCAAAGTAGTAAAAAGAGCATTGTTTACAAGAAAATATACACAGAAAATCTTATAATTAATTAACAGAGAAGTTAAAATTTACGATGTCAAAGTTACAAGTCATTATGAATGTTAAATACATTTTATTTCATTCCAAAACTTTAAAGCCGTTTTTCTCCGAAAAACTTTGGAAAATTGTAGCTGATAAAATTGTCTTGCCCTTGAACAATGGATTTTTATTTCTGATCAAAATAAATATTTTTTAGGCACATTGAAAGAGCCAAAAAAAAAGTCGTTTAGTTCAGACGGTCGCTGCTTTGTTTACAAGCAAATATAAATTAATTTCCTTCGTTCAAGGGCAAGTTTATTCAATGTATTATTGAGTTCAATTGGTTTCATTTGTTTCGGATAAGCGGTTTTCGAGTTATCCTGTCCACCGCACACCCCCCTTCTGCTGAAAGGCGCTCCCGGAGAATGACGATTATTCAACATTTTTAAACATAAAAATTGGAAAATAAAGTACATGAATAAAGCTTCTAAACGTACTAATTGTTGTTTTAATAGAATGTATATTTTCGAAGAAATTAATTGTCAAAAATAACCTCAAAACTACGATCCCGACTAACGGTAACCCCTTAAACTATTAAAATAAACTATTAAAATAAATTTATCGTTGTAAAGTATGCTCTTAGAAAATTTATAAACGCAAACCAAACAATGTTAAATAGAAAATTTGATATTTATTTGTGAAAATCAAAAGTCAATACATACAATTTGAAAGACAAAAAAAAAATAATTATACATGATCTCTGCGCGAATTGCTGCAGGACGGAGAGGCGGCTGTAGTTGTCGACGTACCAACATTTACCCGAGTCGAGTTGGCATTCTTCACCGGTGACGATGGGGGGAATCTGTCCAAGCTGTTCGCCGCGCGATATTTTCCCATAGTGAGACGTTGAAGCCAACATTTCTTGTTGCCACTGCCCAGTTTCGACACCTTGGGCAGTGTACTTGCACGTCTATCGTCATCGTAGCGATATCGTATGGGTAAAGTCATTCTAGTGCCGTTCAACGATAGCAGATTACGGATACACAGCCCCAAACGATCGGTGAATTGTTTCAGACGCGATAAAATTGATCGGTTACCATTATTCGGCGATATTTGTTCGTCGGTTGATTTTTGATCACCTTCGAAACTTCGGCTGTCAAGTGTCATATCGCCGGCATCGCCATCTTGCGCAGTTTCCTCACATTCCAATGATGGTTTGCACTTGTCGTCGCCCGATCCTTGCACATTCTCAATGGATGGTTCGCGTGGTGTATTACGTTCGACTTCGTCCATCGCGCGATCTGTCAAAACAATATTTTGTTTACTCGCTTCACTATTTTTTTCATTTTTTTCACACGGCCTACTACTGTCACAATACATACATTCACATTCACATTCATATGACTGATCACGGCATGAGATGAATTTCGTTTCGCACGTAGCCGTTCCAATGCGGCCGATTCGTCAATAACGTCGGCCGCGTGTCGCAATCCGTGTTCGTCGTGCGAAATTCTTCGTCCGCCGCCCATAAAATAGCGACGCGTGTGTTCGTCGAGTGCACGTTGATCGAAGCTGTGCGCCCCGGATAGGATGCGTCGTTTCTCAGCCTGTACAGCCCGATCGACCTCTACATAATTCAACTGTTGCGCTTTTTCTCTGCTACCCTTACCCGAACCCGGGTAACTTTTCCTACCTGATGTCAGCGTGCCCTCCGTGGTGGAGATTTTAAATTTTAGCGTTTTTTCGGATACTTCCACCTCGGTGGCTGTTTCCGAATCACCATATTACTGCATATATAACAAGATTAAAAGTATATGGATAAACCCATATATAGACTACTTTGACATTATCACATAAATCGGTTAAATAAAGTGGTCATAATAAATTTTTAAAAATTTTAGTAATTTTTTTCTCAGAAAGTTGGCAACACAGTACTTTTTTGAAATTATCTAATTTATATGGATACCAAAAGAATCTTTTGTGAAAATTTGAACAAAAACGGTTAAACAATATGGCCGTAATAAATTTTTAAAAATTTTAGTAATTTTTTTCTCAGAAAGTTGGCAACACAGTACTTTTTTGAAATTATCTAATTTATATGGATACCAGAAGAATCTTTTGTGAAAATTTGAACAAAATCGGTTAAACAACATGGCCGCAATAAATTTTTAAAAATTTTAGTAATTTTTTTCTCAGAAAGTTGGCAACACTGTACTTTGTTGAAATTATTTAATTTATATGGATACCAGAAGAATCTTTTGTGAAAATTTGAACAAAATCAGTTAAACAACATGGCCGTAATAAATTTTTAAATACTTTAGTAATTTTTTTCTCGGAAAGTTGGCAACACTGTATTATATTAAAATTACGTAATGTATGCGGGTACTAGGGGAATCTTTCCTGAAAATTTGATCAAAATCGGATAAATAATGTAGCCACAATGAATTTTTAAAAACTTTAGTAATTTTTTTCTCGGAAAGTTGGCATCACTGGAAAAAACCAAAACCACATGACCATCTTGGGCACTAGAAAAATTTATCCTGAAAATTTCATTAAAATCGGTTGAACCGTCTAGGAGGAGTTGCGATCACAAAATTTTGTCTGAGGACCGAGCGAGCGAGCGAGCGAGCTGACGACGCACATCCATACACCCACATAAACTAAGTTCAGATTCGTCATCTACAGGCTATATGAAGGATTTCTATACAATTTTTTTTTTTTTTGAAAATGTTACAGACACCTTACCAAACGCTATACTACTTTTTCCTTGCAGTCAAAGTAGTAAAAAGTAGTATTTTTGTAACCTTGGAACCTATCTTCGATCTTTACATGGTTTGCTATAGAAAATCATAATTCACTTTGCGTCGTTTCAATTTGCGTCGTGTTTTTTTGGAACGTAACCACGACGCAAAGTGAGGTATTGGTGTAAGGGGGTTTCGATACAAGCAAATTTTTTTATAAAAAATATTTTTTTTGCCTAAAACTAATATTAAAATTTTTTTCCCTATAGGAAACCTCATCACTTTACACACTGTATATGTAAAAAAATTGCAAAAAAAATATAATTGTCTTAATAAAATTGGCAATTCATTGTCAATGTGAACTAGACTTTTGGTTTGTAATAGTATAATATATTTAAACATTTCATGTACTGTGGAACAATTTTATAATTGTGTGATAACACTGATAGGTATAAGTTGCTTCAGAATAAAGCTACGCGTGTTATAATAAAATAATAATAATAGAAAACTTTATTTAGCAAAAAAAAGTGCTATATAAACAAAATATAAATAAAAGCATTTAATACATTCAAAATACATAAAGTGTATAGTAAACTACATTTTCTAAATATTTTTAGTATCAGGGGCTTATTAATTATTTAGAACACTCTGCTTATCACAAAATTAGTGTTATGTTTTAACGCAAAGTTTAGTGGATCTAAACTAAAATACTCTCTAACAGGGCATAAAATATCAAATAAATTTCAACTAAAATATTAAATTCTAGAATTTCGTGCGATGTATAACAGATTTAATAAAGTTTATAACCATTGATAATATAATATTATCAATATATGTAATTGTACTATATAATCAATGGATAATTTGTATTTCAAAGATTTGTTCTAACTTTTACTATGATTAAAAATAAATTATTATCTCATATAAAATTTGCATTATTCTGTGCTAGATACATAAAAGATTATTCTATAATATTTTAAATAAAAACTTGAAAATTTTAAATTTATTTATAGCTGATAAACTGATGCAGATATAATTCTAAATAATTTAAAAAAAGGTAGTCGCCATTTGCTTCCACGGTACTTGTTTTTTTTATTGAGTAAACTGGTTTCCGACGTGTTTCATCTGTGCCTAAACCACTAAACTCTAGGTGCTTAGCCAACATTTAGCCGAGTTTGAAACGGTTCTGGCCATACCGCGTCCCGAGAAGCGATCAGACTACCCGACAGACCCTAACTTAAAATTCCTATATATAGCACAATTTGTCGTTTAAGCCACACATGAGTAATAATATTTGTTCAATTATTTTTCCAATTTCATTCATTATTTAGTATATTTACTATCTAATATTAAGTTTATTTGTAGTTTTAATACTTATTGTAGAAGATTATTGTTGTTATTTTTAAATTAAAAAAATTCAGATATGATTGATTAAATACCTACTATATGCAAGAGTAATGACAGCGAAGCTCGGTTATATGACATTAAAATTTAAAATTTTAAAATTTATATTTAGTTCTGAATAAAAATTATAATAAATAATAGTAAATAATTAAATTATTGTGAAAGACAAATTAAAAACTTTTCTATCTTAGTAGACTGCAATATAATAATAATAGAAAACTTTATTTAACAAAAAAAATGCTATATAAACAAAAGTATTTAATGATTTAATATATTCGAAATACATAAATTGTATACATAGTAGAATACATTTTCTAAAATTTTTATTTTTAATTCCTAAATTTACACTACGTAATTTTGAACTTTTAATTTCAACAGATCACTTATTATAAACTAGTAACTTATTGTAGACTATTATTTCTTAAGAACTACACAAAATTTAAACCAATGCGTTTAGTACATGTAAAATACGTAAAATTTAATTAAACTGCATTTTCTAAATAATATTGCTTAATTTTCAACTTAAAACTATATGTAAATTTGCATTTTTAATTTCGTCAGGGAACTTATTATTATTACCTATTAAATACAATAAATTCGAACGAACAAACCGACATTCTTTCAAATTGGGCGTAGAAATATTTTATTATTTTATATAAAGAAAAATGTGGTGTTTCTTGAATAATTATAAGATTTAATTTTAAAAAAACTTTTTTAAAAACAACGCTTATGTGTCATTACATTATTCAATTGTTAATTGAACAAAAAAATAGTTCATGTGACAGAGATGTCATTAGTTGTATTAAAAAAATAAATATAAGCGTGTCATATCTTGTAATCGGTTTTTTTTTTTGTAAATTTACTAAAATCTGTAAATATTACAGAAATTTTATAATATTATTTGAATTTTACAATTTTTATGTATTTTTACATTTGAATATTTATTTTATGTAATTATACAAATATTTTTATATAACAAGATTAGAAGTATATGAGTAAACCCATATATAGACTACTTTGACATTTCTCGGAAAGTTGGCAACACTGTATTTTAATAATATTATAATTTATGTGGGCACTAGGAGATACTTTTCTGAAAATTTGATCAAAATCGAATAAATAATGTAGCCACAATAAATTTTTTTAAAATTTTGTGATTTTTTCTCGATAAGTTGGCAACAATGTATTTTGTTAAAATTGCATAATTTATTTAGGCACTAGGAAAAACTTTTATGAAAATTTGATTAAAATCGGTTAAATAAAATGGTCATAATAAATTTTTAAAAATTTTACTAATTTTTTTCTCGGAAAGTTGGCAACACTGTATTTTGTTAATGAATACTAGGAGAATCTTTTGTGAAAATTTGAGTAAAATCGGTTGAATAACATGGCCATAATAAAATTTTTAAAACTTTAGTAATTTTTTTCTCGGAAAGTTGGCATCACTGGAAAAAAACAAAATCATATGGCCATCTTGTGCATTAGACAAATTTATCCTGAAAATTTCATTAAAATAGGTTGAACCGTCTAGGAGGAGTTGCGGCCACAAAATTTTGACTTACGACCGAGCGAGCGAGCTGACGACGCACATCCATACACCCACATAAACTAAGTTCAGATTCGTCATCTAGGGACTATATAAAGAATTTCTATACACAATTTTTTTTTTTGAAAATATTACAGACACCGTACCAAACGCTATACCCACTTTTCCTTGCAGTCAAAGTGGTAATAAAAAAATATTTTGTGGCTTTTTTGATTAAAGGAAAGCTTATGACGCGAGTACGGCATTAATGGTAATCTTTTAGGAGCAATTCAAGTCTGTATGATGGAAGTGAGGCTGCTGTACGAGTTGATGGTTATTTAAGTGATTGGTTTCGTATTGATGTCGGTGTGCAACAAAGCCGTGTAATATCTCCTTGGCTAATTAATTTATATATGGATGTTCTTCTTCAGAAAGCCTTCTGTGGTGATGGTGGTATACATATAGGTGATTGTGTTGTACCTGCTTTAGCGTATGCTGATAACGTGGTTGTTTTTGCTGAATCTGAAGAGCAACTGAGAAGAATTATTGATAGAATTAATGTCGTTGGTAAAGATATGAATCTTGTGTTGAATGTTGATAAGTGCAAAGTTTTCGTTTTTGAGAAGAGTGATTTGACGACTGAATGTAATGTATCTGTTAATGGTGCACGCTTAGAGCAGGTAGATGAATTTATGTACCCAAATGGGTAGTTTATTATCTAAGGATGATTGTTTTGATCGTGAAATTTTGCTAGGAATGTAAATGTTTCAAAAGAAGCCACCTTCGTTTGAGTATATACAATGCTGTTTTGGTGCCTACGTTGATGTATGGTAGTGAATGTTGTTGGGTTTGGCTGCAAAAGCATAAAAGAAAAATCACTGCTGTGAAAATAAGATTTTTATGTGGGGTATGTGGTGTAACTAGAAGAAATTGAGTAGGAAATAGATTAGTGTATGTTGAATGTGAAATTGAAAAAAAAAATGTTGTAGCAAAAGTTGGTGTTAATCAGTTAAGATGGTTCAGACATCTTGAGCAAATGCCTAATGAACATTTGGTTAAAAAACTTATATGAATAATTTTAAAGGTATACGATTGCGTGGGACGTCCGATAAGTAGGTGGAGTGGTATGATTGAGTGTTTTGCGTGAGCAAAAGTTTCCAAGTAGTAGGAATAGGAGAACATGTATGAGAGGTATTATGAATGTGATTGAAGCTAAAGTTGCTTGTCTGGATAGGGATGTTTCGAGGAAGCTGATTTCAGGATAGTGGAAAGAGTTTGTACCACACCTTTTTGGGTACCTACATGGCGTGCTTATGTATGTATGAAAGAGACAAAATAAATAAAATAGAAAAAAGCTTTATGATTGTGAATGTGAAAGTATAAATGAGGAGGATAATTTGCATGAAAGTTCTAGTAGGAATCTTGAATATTCGAATGTGAATTTGCATGGCTGTGTGTACTAGACTAGACTAATGTTAAATTTTCAAATTACAGTGCTATCTGTCATGAATAGAAAAAAATGTTACAGACAATTTCTACGTATTTTTAGCCATAGAATCCGAATCTGCAATAAAAAATAGGGATTTTTATTTAAGATTTCAAAGTTGACCCCCTTCCCGCCCCCTAGGAGTGGTGGTAGAGGGTGTAGTGTCATTAGTTAGTTTTTTTTTTTAATATTGAGGACGCATTTTTTGTTTTTTCGATTTGATGTGTATTTGTGCTATACTGGTAAACATTCTATTTTATTTTTACTAACCAAAAGCAAAAAACAGAATTATCCATAAATTATGCAGTTAATAATAAATTATTCTAATCTAGGTAAAACTTTAATAAAATATATTTGATTTAAAGATAAAATTAAATTTCGAACATAAATTGCATTAAAATTCACATGTATAAAACAGGCAGAGGCGTAGCAACCGGGGGTGCAAGGAGTGCGGTGCACACGGGCCCATGAGCGAGAGGGGCCCACGAGCCAAAGTGCCTAATAGGGCCTTATTTTCATTAATACTTACCATTTTTTTTTGTTTATTTTAATTTTTTTGTAATAAATAAGAAACAAAGAAGAGGAATAAAATACCATTCATAGAATTAAATATATTTATTATATAAATTAGTTTATTAAAGCAAGTTAAATACATTTTCATAGAATCTTTTAAGTTTACAAACACAAAAACATACAGTACAAATCAAATTTAAAGTTTATGTTGACAAACAAGTTCATTAACTTTAACTAAACTTAACTTTTCTCGCTTTCATTGAAGCAAAGATGCGAATTATTTCATTTAAATGTGATTTACGTGCTCTTTCATTTTCAATGCTCAAAATCGCCAAATTTGATAAACGATTCTCCCCCATAGAGTTTCTTAAATATGTTTTAATAAGTTTTAATTTTAAAAATGTTCTTTCAGCGCTAGAAGTTGATACGGGGAATGTTAAAAACAAAATAAGAGCGGTACAAAATTCCGGAAATGCCGAACTAAGAATAGAATAATCTGTAAATATTAATTCTCCTAATTCAAATACCGAATTAATATTTTCTAACTGTTTTTTAAAGGTTTTCCTAAAAGATAATATCTGTGCCTTAAAATCTGCGGTTAAATCGTCAGTATATTTGACTAGTAAAGGTTGGCATAAATCAATTATTTCATCATCAGATAATTGTTTTAAATTTTCTGAGAAAATTATTCCAAATAATTTATTTATTTCCGTAAAACTTGAAAATCTATCTTTTAATTGTGCAATTATAATATCTAACGTAGCGTTAAAAACGTTTACCCTAAAATTATCTTTTGAACTGTTAAATCGAAAATCTTCACATCTTTCTTGTTTATGGTTAAGCCAACTTTATTAGGTACATACATATATATTTCTTTCTATTTCGGAAGTCTCAAGGTGACTTAATCCCGTTAATATATAATTAAGATTAAAGACTGTTGTATTATAAATATAAGATTAAAAAAAATTAAATAAATCTTGTTAAAAAAGCATAGTTTATTAAATCATAATTTTCTTACACAATAATAAAATTATGTAATACGATAGTCAGTACAATGTAAGATAAAGAGCAATTTTTTCAAAAACAATATGCACATACAGACATATGTGTTTTGTTTAACAACACATATTTATTGTTTCCTTTTCAATACTACATGAAATATAATTATATATAAATTAATAAATTATTTTATTAATATCAGTAATTTATGTTGATTTTGAATGTGTAAGTTTTTGTTAGTTTCGTGTTGATCGGTGTGATAAAAATGATTGTGAAATGACTTTTTGGATCGGAAGACGACTAAATAAACACTTGTTCACTCGCTAAACGATCCGCAAACGGTTTCACAATTTCTCTAGTTGCGAAATAAAATATTAAACCGAACGTAACGGAAATTGGTAGTGCTGGCAGAGCTTTCTTAAATATTGCTTACAATAGCAATGTAAGTGATAAACCCTAAACAAACAAACAAAAATAATAATTTCTCATAGATTTTTAGGCATTTTGATCCGTAGAAAGTAGTAAATATTGTAGCCAATTTAATGTAACTGCTGTAAAACTTATTAGGTTGATGCAAAATTATCAGGCGTTTTTCTAGACGGGTTATTTGTTAATAAAAATTGCTGTTTTGTTCACTTTTTTTTTAATAAATTTGCCCGTGGAATCGACCGTCTTCCAAGCAAATGGGAAGCAGTTATTGAAATAGATGGTAACTACGCTCCGGAATAATTACTTAAAAAGTTATTGTTGAATTTTAATGTTTCTTTTCTTTTTCATAATATAGTTTTTAAAAAATCTGATAATTATGCACCATCCCCTTTATATTTGAAGCTTTTTTCCCTAAAATAATTAAGGAAGCTTGAAATTATAAAAGTATAATTTTACATGTTAAAGTATTACGACCGACAGTTACGAGTAATAGAATAAAAATATGTTTTACTTACAATTAAGATTGCAACAAAACATGCTAATGTTGTATTCCAATCACCATAATTATGAAGAAGCTTTACCAACTAAAACACTGTAAAAAATAAAGTCTCCTAGACCTAATTTGACTCCACCTGAAATTTATAAGTAAAAAAAATTATTTAAATTGTAAATATGATAAATTGAATTTTCGCAAGACGAAATTACTTCTTGCTGAAACTCCATAAGACTCATTCAGACTATACTCTACTTATCATAAAAATTAGTGTTATGTTTTAGCGCAGAACTTGTGAACCAAACTACATAACCCAATTTTAATTTTATTAGTTATTAGTTTGATTACAGTCAAAAATTGCGCTTAACTTAAATTTTTAATTTGATTTCGCTAGCTAGTAGATGCCAGTTCAATTCCGAATCAACAGTATTCTATGTCTAAAACATAAAGCTAATTTTCAGATAAGTGAGAATTGTGAATTTGTTACATACGTTGTTCTTCTTCAATTTCTTGAACAGTTGGTCTCGACTGCGGTCTCATCTGTGTTCTATATTCAGTATTTCGGCCCATCGATACGTCACGTACTTCTAATTGTCGACGATTCGCACGATCTTTATGACTATTCACCCAATCGGTGGAAAAACCACTTTCCGGATCTTCTCCATTATTAACCAACAAAAAAATCAAACGGCTATAGGTTGTAGTTCTGTATTAATATACTGTAATAATTGCAAGACGCATCAATATTAACAGCAGATTGATAAGAGAAGCAACAGAAATTTATATTCCTCTAGTTAGTAATATAAGTTTAGGATTAAGAAAAAATTATTTAGAAATACACTTTATGTATTTTGAATGTATTAATTGTTTTTGTTTATATAGCACTTTTTTGCTAAATAAAGTTTCCATTATTATTGCAGTGCGATGCGTTGAGCCTTTACTGTAAAGGCCCCAAAGTTGATTAAAACAATAAATTTTTATTTACCTTCTGGATTATCCGCCATTTGTGGTAGTTGTTGTTGATGTTGTTGTTGTCTAGATCTATTGCTAGTACTATTATCAGGATCTCCTGTTGCCATACTCACATAACTATACATGAATGTTGCTTAAAAAAATAAATTAAATCTATCATTTTAAACCAAACACTTCGGCTCTAGCTTCTAGTTCTGTATTAATATTTATTAATAATCAACGTATTCCTCAACAGAAAGATATTTATAGTAAATAAATACTTAGAACATAGAAACAAGTTACTAGACGTAATAAAATAAGATTTATTAATTTTTAATTAAAGGAAGCCAATATAAATTTTATGATCTAGTAACTTGTTCCTATGTTCTGTTTATTTACTGTAAATGTCATTTATTATGTATTGTATATATATTAATTAATACAGAACTATAACCGTTTTATTTTAATTATGTGTTCTGAAAGATTTTTACTATATTACTGACAGAATGATTACTATTTATAAATAGTTTGATTTGAAAAAATTAAAACAAAATAGATCTCAAACATAAAATGACATATAAGTTTTTTAATGATATTTGATTTTATCCAACATAAATTTAGTGTTAAGTTTTGCACTCGGTGACGACATAAATAATTACACACAATTAACAATCAAACATTTCTAAATGATTTGATCGTCACAATGAACTGATTTTAAATTAGTTACAAAATGAAAAAAATGTATTTGCATTCCGGTGAAGTTAATACAATTTTTTCAATTTGTAACTAATTTAAAATCAGTTCATTGTGACGATCAAATCATTTAGAAATGTTTGATTGTGTAATTATTTTAATTTAGTAGGCAAAATTGCGTATTTTTTGACCAGTCGATGCAACTTACATGAATAAATTAAGGCAGGAAAGATTTGTTCGTTTCTTTCTTGAGCTGTTTCAACTAAAATTCGTAGAGGACCTTTTGGAATTAATACAGCGACAAGATCTAATATAACAAAACCAAAACAAAAATATTACATCTAGTTATTTTCGTTTTAATATACTTAGATTACCCCAAATTGAAATAACAGACAATACGACCCATGTAGTCCATTCGGGCAGATATTTAATGAACACTAGTGCCATAAGTGCCGATACAAATATTAAATAAGCTTGCTGAAGACGTAAAGGGCCGTGCCAGTGGATACTAATCATACCCATTACGCCAAAATTCCACATCATTAATACGACTGTTATAAAGTCCATTGGTACATTGTAAGCTCGTAATACCTCCCTTAAAAAATTACAATTTTATTTTGTTTTCTTATAAAATTATCGAATAAAATTGAAAATTTTACTTACTCTAAATATAGATACGAAAATATGAATAGTAACATTAGCGATGAGACAATTAACCATCCGTGAATTACCTGGAAAATAAAATATTTAATTGGTTTCGGTAAATTACCGCGGTAAGTAACTAAAATAATATTCAAGATCCAACAATATTAACGGTAGATTGATAAGAGAAGCAATAAAGATAACATCAATCAGTGTGATTGAAATAAAATATAGCTTCATTTAATTAATAATTTATAATAAAATAAAACTGCTTTCGGTTCGAGTTCTGTATTAATATTTATTTATAATCGACGTTGAGTTCGTCGAAATGTCTATTATAAATGTAGAACTTTAATGTAAAGCAGTTTTATTTAAATATAATGAGTTCTGATAAATATTTTTCTTATTTTGTTACCTAGTAACTTTATCTTCGTTTGTTAACCAGTTTACAAAACCGCGTCATATTTTATGAAATTATAAATATATTTCTTAGTGGTAAAGCAATAAATATACACGTAAACTTTTATTTTTCAAAAAAATATATGCGTAATTTTTACGAGGAAAAAGCCACTTGCTCAAATTTTAAGTATAATTGTTGAGATTTTTAATTGATTTTACCATGACTTTAAAAGATTTGAATTAATTTATATACCAGATTGTACAAGTGATTTTTGCAATAAATAATTATAACTAATTCTTATATCATGTATATAGAATCTCTCTGGATACATTTACGTTTCTAAGGTATTTTTTTTTGTTAAACCAGCCATCTTTATACAACAAACTATCCAAATATCGAATCATCCATTCCAAATCACTTAATAAGTTAATTATACAAACCGTGTAACAGCGATATTTGTATAAAACTATCAAAAATATTGTCATCACAATAATAACGGTCATCAGAATAAGTGAATTTGCAACTGCCTACCATGCTTTCGTGCTAGTTTCGTGACTTTTCTCGTGAAATGGAGTATAAATACTGGAAATTTAAAATCGTATTTATTGATAGGTGGAATAGCTGCCGAATAACAACTTACACGTAAACATCTTTGGTGGTGTAGAAATTAATCGATCTGATCGTTGCAACAACTACCAACATACATAATGACACAGGAACAAATAGTTTAATAACATGCTTAGCTCCGTATTTTAATTCTTCCTCTTCGTCAGCTAAGCGGGACTCGTTAATCTGTTGTTGTAGTTGGGGATTCGGTGGTATTGTAGGCGGAGCACGAATTGACACTTCGGGAACGGTTACATTCGCCTGAAAAACACATAAACCAAAATTTGATTGTGTAAAGTTTATTACTATCGAAATGTAACCATACTGTTCCGTAATTTACATAATTAGTTGTCTCGTTTCTGGGTTTTCGTCGTCTCGATTGTTGGGAATCATTATTGGGATTGGACATACCACCATTTCTTGCTACGTGCGCGTCCATCAATCTAGTATTTTCGGACACGGTTTCTATTTCACTATCGCTATCCGACATTCAATTTAATATTTCATAATATCTAAATAGAACTAAAAATGATAACAATAGCTATAGTTGACAGATTGACTCATAATTGCCTGTCACAGAAAAGTGTGAAGTTAGCTGCATGTTAGCTGCTAGTTCCTATAATTTTATAGATACCAATCGGAAAATTTATTAATTTATAATTATACAGAAATATAAATTATTATTATTTTAATATAAATATATTTTTTTCATGAATATAATCGATAAATTTTATTTTCAATAAATTGTAGACGGTAGCGCACTTTAGTCTATCTTCAAACAAAACGCGCGTTATTCATATGTTTTTGTGAAATTTTTGCAAAACGCTGTACGGAAAGTTTAAAAGTTTAATTATTTTGCGAAAAGTTCTATAAAATCAAAATGGAAAATATAATAGAAATGTTTGAGCCCTTAACCAGCCAGATGCAGGAATTGGAGGTTGAAAAGGTATACAATATTATAATACAAAACATACACCTAAGTATATTTCTCTTGGGTCATTTTTTTCCGCCATTATGGAAATTTATATTTTGTGATATTTATTGTCAAATTAAATAACTAAATTATTGTTTATTATAAAAAATATCGAAATTAATGCAAATATTTGATTACTATACATAATAACCGGTTATTATGAATAATTATCATATCTTAATTAATATTTTGAATATATATATTATGTAGCTTTATTATATTTGCCGGTAACTATAATATCCAATACTAGGTGGTCAATTTGATTAATTATGTTACGATTAAAGTAATTTAATCGGTTATTATTAATAATAACTGATTAGTATTGATAATAACCAAACAAAAATAGTTATAAAAAGTTTTAGTTTTGTTTGTAAATACATATAGCAAATGTTTTAATCTAGTAACATTAGATTCCCTATGCATAATAGTTTTCAAACCAATTATATTCAGAATTAAAACTGTAATTTATTATTCCGTTTATCATTAAATTAAATTCTTTGACTGGTATTATAAGCTTTATTTTTAAAATCGATTTTAATTAATTCCAGTTTCAAAACAACGTAACTGTTATAAGGGCAGTACTAAACAAATGAACTAAAACACCCAAAAACCGAGCTTATAGTACCAATCTTTATTTTATTATATCATTTAAAATTTATATATATACGTGTGTTTATATTTTTGTGTAGATCAAGATAGAAGAATCTGTAAAAACCTCACAACAACAATTAGCTGAAACAATGCAATTGTATGAGGAACAACGTTTGAAATTGTATAATCTGCAAGCTGAAAATGCGTCTCTAATGCGTCTACACGAACAAAGTACCACTGCTAATACGAAAATATTTAATCGGACCCAAAAAACATATGGCACTGTTCAAAAACTAACTACAGTTTTCAATGATACAAGCGCCATTATGCAACTGCGTTTAAGTAGCTTAAAAGATTTAGAATCGATAAACAAGGAACTTGAAGAAAATCTGATCAAGTATAACAATGAAACTGAACTTGAACGAATGGAAAATATGCGTCAGATCGATTATTGTATGAAAGAAATAGAAAGTTTGAAACAAGAATCGGAAGATAACGCGAAACGATTTGAGGAAACTTTGAAAGAGAAAAGAGATAAAATCGATGCAAAAGTAAAACACATAAATGAACTAAAGGATATATTACGAGATGAGGAAAATATAACTAAATCGCTTACGGAGAAGAGAGATGCAATTTTTAAAGAAAAAGAATCATTGGTTTCCGAACTTTTGCAACTAGAAATTAACTCTAAAGAAATGTTTGCAAAGAACGAGAATGATTTAACCGAATTAAATATCGAACTGTCGGCTTTGACTGTCACAGATAGAAACAACAAACATTTGTAAATATATTTTTATTCTTTCTTTTTAATATATCTGCCTTAGCGTATGCTGATGACGTAGTTATGTTATTGGTAAGGATATGAATCTTGTGTTGGAAATAGTATTAGTTTTTGAGAAGGATGACTTGACGAATGAATGTAATGATGGTGCACGTTTAAAGCAGGTAGATGAATTTGTGTATTTGGGTAATGCATAATCTAGAAGATAAATGTTTCCAAAGATATCACCCCTTTCTCGACTAAATTTAGGGATTTTTTTCTGTGAAACTATAAAAAATATCAAACCGCGGTTTTCTGTGGATGAAAGTATAGACTTTGAGAACTTCTTTCAAGCATTTTTATTTTTGTTGGAAATCGTCTCGAGTTCTAAACCTTTCTTCAAAGCTCTGAAAAAACTGGACGGCTGCACAATGAAAACTCCTGCCCTGTTTATCTGAAACATAAATCAAAATGCACTCTTAAAATATGATATATTATCTGGTTTTTGTCCCGAATAAATATTTGTGGAAAAAAATCGGTCAAAAACCAGATAATATATCATACTTCAGTGGTGCCTTTTGATTTTTGTTTCAGATAAATAGGGAAGGAGTTATCAGTCGTTCTGTTTTGCAGAGCTTCGAAGGAAGGGTTAGAACTTGGACGATTTCCAACAAAAATAAAAATAAAAATTTCTGAAAGAAGTTCAAAATCTATTCTTTCACTCCCAAAAAATCGCGGTTAGATATCTTTTACAGTTTCGAAGAAAAAAATTCATAAAGTTGTATGTCCTGTTTTTATAATTTATTAATATATGAAATTGTAATCAACATTAATATATTTTTGTTTTTTTGTAAAATAGGTTCAATAAACTTAAAGCAGAAAAAGAAACACTTAAAACTGGATTAGAAGAACATAATGCACTTCTAAAAAGTATTAAAATGGAAAATATCAAACTTAAAGAAACATCCGATAATTTGGATATTAATATAAATAACAGAAAAATTGATATAGAGAAATTGGAAATACAGATTCAAAACGAAAACGAAAACTTTAAGAATGAAATTGAAGAAAATAATTGCCAAAGTTTAGAGGAAGAAAATGTTGTTCTTACAGAAGATGTCCAAAGTTATATAAAGGTAACATTCAGTTTTATAATAATAAATAATTATTTGGTTACATGATTCATTAACTTATTATAGAATATTGCTGCGTGGGAAATTATGATCGAGGATTCAAAAAATCTACTCGAAAAAGATAAATCTTATTACGAAGAATTCGAATCTGAACTGAATAAAATGCGTGAAAATAGGCAAGACGACGTTATTAAATTTGAAACGACAATAAACGAATTAAAAACCAAGCTACAAGAAGAAGAAATGCTTCAAAATGAAATTATGGAACAACAAAGTAAATTAAAATCCGATATGGAAGCGTTTGAAAAAGAAATCGGCACACTTGAAACGAACTATAATACACTCGAAAGAGAGTTCACCGATGGAGAAATCGAAATGAATCTAGTTTTGGATAAATTAAAACACGAGAAACAATTGCTAAAATCGCAACTAACCGCGAATAAGAAAGCGTTGAAAAAGATTGAAACCGAATCGAAAAAGAAGAAAGAAGCTGCGTTAAAAAAACAAAAAACTACTCTCGAGGAAAAGGCTAAAGAACTCGAGGAAGAAATAAAGATGCTAGAAACTGAGAGAAACATTAAAAAGAAACAAAACGATGAAGCGCTGAAGAAGTTAGCGAATGAAAATACGACAGAAGAACTACGAAATTCCGAACTGCAAAGCAGTATCGATAATATTTTGCGCGAATTAAAGATACAACAACAACAACTGGAAAAACAAAAATTGGAAGCGAGCAACAACAAGAAATCGGAGTTTAAATTGCCCGAAAATAAGATTCCAGCTTCGAAATATTCGTCATCGAGTATCGAAAGTGATAGCAGCATTGAAACACGCAAAGAATATTTATTGAAACGGAAACAAATGTTGGAACCGCGCAATAAATACGTAAGTTTATTATTAAAATATTTTATTTACAACCGTCGACAAAATGAAACTGTTTTAGGTTAGTTTATTTAAAATCGATATTTAAAATCGTCTTCATCAGGATAAATGCTATCATTTGTTGAGTTTGGTCGAAATGTCGATTTTAAATAAATATTAATACAGAACTTAAACCTACAGCAGTTTTATTTTAATGTAATAAGTTCTGAAACTATTCTCAAGTTCTCAACTATTATTTTATGTATTTGTTTAATAAACATTATTTGTTGTGAGAAAAATATCTTGTTGTTCTTGTTGTTTAAAAAAAAATAAATGATTTAAAATTGTCAAGATTTGGTCTAGGTCAAGTCAAAATAATTGTAATTTTTTGTATCTATATTTTGTTTTAGCATCAAGCATTAAATTCGAAAAAATCTAACCTTTCTAATCTTTCTCCCTTTCCGCCAGTACCAACTCAACAGGTAATATTTTTATTTTATGCTAAGTTTTTGAGTTATAAATTCGTTAATATGTTTTCTTAATACATTGTTTTACTAACAAAATAGTTATTAAAATAAAAAGGCTTTAGGTTTAGGTTCTAGTTCTGTTTTAATATTTATTAATAATCAATGTTTCGACGAACACATTTTTTACTAACTGTAAGTTGAAATAGTTATTGATATATCTAGAGTTACCGTTAAGGTTTTTATGCCCTATTATTAATCTTAAATTAAATTAATAATCTTTTAAAACAGACTTTTGATCAAATCTTCTTTTCACTTTTTGATGAAGACGCTCCGTCACTTCCAAAACCAGCAAAAAAGGCTAAGCGTGGTGGGCGAAGAAAGGTCTTTTAAATCATTTTCAAGTATTTAAGTTTATTTTTTGTTATTTACAAAAGAAATGTTAATACTTAAATACTTAAAAAAATATTTGTTTTCTGTAATATTATAATTTTCATGAGTTATTGTTTAAAAGTTTATTGTTTAAAATTGAACATAAATTGAAATGTTTATTTAAAAATAGGGTTAATACTAAAAATATTCATTTTTTGTAACATTATCTTTAAAAAATTTCTGTTCTTGTTCATTTGTTTAAATAATATTAGTATCTAGAAATATTTGTTCTGCTTAAATGTTATATTTATTATTTGTAAAAGAGTTTTTGTTATAAATTGTTGTGTTGTTAAATAATAAAATAAAATTCAAATAAGATTTTTTATTTATAGAATATAGATAAAAAAATGTAAGATAATTAGTAATTGTATAATTTATTCTAAGTTATTATTTATTTATTTTTAAATATTCAATTTTAATTATTTTTAAAATTTGCTAATTTTCTTCTCTATTTTACTGAATTTTTTCAAATTTTTTTGAGCAAATTTTGAAAAAATCCCAAGGGTGCAGCTTATGTTTAACTTTAAATATCTCGAAAAATAGTGACTTTATCGTTACGAAGAAAGAATATGTTTTTTACACAGAAAGTATTGTAGAATTGAAAAATTGTACTAAAATAACAATTCCGCCAGTGGCGTAGAATTTAGGAAGGATCAACCTCTTACTTGCCCCTGTTGTACGCCACTGGCAGAAGCCAAAAACTTTAATTTAACATAATTTAATATGGTGTATGGTACCTACACTTCCTGCCAAGTATGATAAGGATACGTCAAATAGTTTTTAAGTACTGGGCAAAAACCGTTTTTAAATTTTTAAATAAAACACCCTGTAGCTCAGTAAGGAGCCACATTTTATCTAAGTGATTTGCATGAAATCGTCATATTCTGAGCCCAGGATACTCCAGTTAAAATATTTCCAATTACTAATAAATCACCCTGTATATTTCTTGGCAAGTTGTTTCTTTAAGAATTTCACTTTAATTTATTAATTTTGAAAATACAGATTGCATTTAAAAAAAAGTAATTTTAATTAATTTTGATTATCATAAAAATAAAACAACTTTTATTTGAAAATTTTTTTCGAATAAGGCACAAACTGACATAAAATAAAAATGACATTTAGTACTTAAAATGAGCCAAAAGAACATTAAAATTTTAAACAATACAAGGAGTAAAGGGGGCCCCTTATTCCCAGTGGCACACCGCCCACAAAGGTCTTGCTACGCCCCTGGTATCCACGATAAGTGTCTGGCAACGGACGACGTAATTTCTAATATTATTCGGAAGAAAATATATATATATATATATATATATATATATATATATATATATATATATATATAGTCGATTCCGCTTAATTGGGACACATCGGGACTAGGGCATTTTGGCCCAATTAAGCGGCTGTCCCAATTAACCGAATTTTACATAAAATTAAGCAATCCATATTTTTCTTTCAATTATTTTATTTTATAAATTCTTGGAAAAAACTATAAACTACATATAACCAAAAAAATATAAACTTTTAAGAAAAAATAATAATAAATTCCAAAATAAAATAATAAATAAATACATACATTTTTAATTCAATTCAAAAATGTGTCAAGTGTAGTCTGTCTTTTGTTTTTGAAACATTTCACTTCTACACTTATCCAGCAAAGCAATTTTACTAGAATCTGTCATATCACTTCTTGGCATTTTGGCAAGAGTCAATTTTTTTTAAATAAAATCGACAAAATGTAAGTTTAACGAACCTTCCACGCGCGAGGTGTAGTGGTAACTGAATCATAACTGAATACGTAACGATTGAGTCAGCAGGGTAGACTCTCACAGCTTTAATGACCGGTGCCGCGCCACGCCGACGCAAGGGTAAACATTAACCTTTGAGCGCGCGTGGGTCCGTACTTCATACGTGAATGAATGTGTTGGGAAAAAAGTTCACAGCGCGCGATACTAATGTAATTAATTGATACATATTTGCTAGTTTTTTAAATATAATTTTCGATGTTGTGAATCAAAAAGATATGAAGCGTATCATATTAAATTTTTTGTAAATATTTTTTCTTGTGAATACATATTTGTAACATAATATGTACTGTAATCTTAAATTTACTGTCCCAATTAAGCGGAATGTTGTCCCAATTAAACATGTAAATTTACTGTTGGTTCCTTGGTTTGGTTTCTGTTCTTTGAGATTTGGCCCAAATAAGCGGCTGTCCCAATTAAGCGGTGGCCCAATTAAGCGGAATCAACTGTATATTATTTGACAAAAGTAAGTTGGTATTTTATACACCTTTGCTACCTGTTACCTGCCAAAGCCACGATGACCCAAACTTCATAGTAGCTTATCGTTCCTACCTGGTGTTGGGAGCATGCGTTGAGAAACTTTCAGCTTTTAAAAAAAAAAAGGAAGGTCTGGCAGTCACGGGCTCTTGCTCTACTAGTAAAAAAATAATAATAATTTTAAATAATAAATATCTTACTCCTTTATAAAATAAAATAATAATACTTTTAAATAATAATAATATGTATGTATAACAATAATAATATAATATAAAAAAATAATTTTATAAATTATAAAGGAATTATCGGCGGACTTAAATTAACTATTGCGCAGCAAACTGTTATTATTTTACCTAAAATACCTGTAGATTTGTTGTTAATAATATTACTTAACATAGTGGCAAATAATATATATATATATATATATATATATATATATATATATATATATATATATATATATATATATATATAATATTAATATTAATATTAATATTATATATTAATATTATATATATATATATATATATATATATATATATATATATATATATATATATATTAATTATTAATACGTTTATGTATAAAATACTTTTTATAAAATGCTTGCTACATTCACGTTGATATTTTAATTTAGTATCATCTGGACGTTTAAATATTTTAATCCACATTTCACGTCGTTCCCTGCTTAAATTATTCAAATGGATTTTATGTTTGAAATTTACAGGTGCGGGAATCGAAAAAAAAGATTATCTTTTTTTGACCTGCTTTTGCATCCAGCCACAATACATGTCACAAGCATTTTCTGCAAATTAAAAAGGTTTCAATTAAATATTCAAATGTTTTTTAAAAGATTAATATTATTACTTACTATTTTTCATAAATTAAACCAATAACCAAGTAATACATTTGAAATAATTCGCAAAAAATTTGTGTTATACTATATGTCAATACTTAAATATGTTCATCAGGCAACCATATTGTATGACGTATGATCACGTGTTCTGGACAACGACCACCGCACCACTATCGGCAATTTCGTATACCAATATCTCGATAATTTGACAACATAACTTGTAAATAATCATAATATATGAATATCATAGACAGCGTCCCTGATAGACAGGGAAGACCATCATAGATAAAAAAAAAGCGTCTACGTCTATATATATATATATATTTGTTGTTATTATAATGCCTTTACCAGCAGCACTAGCTGCAAAATTAGCTAAACGCGGAATAGTTACAGGTTCTTATATTATTTATTATATTACATGAAATATTTTGATAATGATAACCGGTAATATTTTTAGCTAAACCTCGGAATGAAATTAGAAATAGTACAAACTCGTATAAAGGATTCGAAGGATGTCCCAATAAATATAATATATACCACGAATGTACAAAGTATTGTATTACACGTTGGAAAGTTGGTGTTCTAGAACCTGATTCAAAATATTTACAACGGAGAGAAAAATTATTAAAAAAATATCCACTTCCACAGAATTGGAAGGAAATATATGATAGAGGTTGGTAAGTAGTGTATGTATGTGTGTGTATATATATATATATTCATTTTTCAGTATTTGGTAAATTTTAAGTATTGAATTTTATTAGCGGCAGATTTTATTACTGGGATACAGAAAAAGATCTAGTATCATGGTTACCTCCGAAACATCCTCATGCTAGCATAGCGTACAGTGCAGCATATTTTCGTGAAGAATTGGTATTAAGACAAACACAGTTGGCTGAAAGACGTGAATTAGAAGAGAAACGTAAACGAGCTGGTAGTGAGGAACGCGAAAATCGAAAAGATAAAAGCAGCCGAACAAAGAGTTATAAAAAATCCCACGGTGGTAAAGATCACTTAGATCCAATGGATCCAGCTGCATATTCTGATATACCAAAAGGTACTTGGTCTGCGGGTTTGGATATTCGTTCAGAAGCTAAAACTGGAGCCGACACAACTGCATCAGGACCACTATATCAAAGCAGACCATATCCCTCGCCTGGTACTATTTTAGCTGCAAATGCTAAAAGCAAACACCCGAGATAAAGTTTTCATATAATTTTGTTATTCATTTTTCTTTTGTGAAATTACATTTAATTAAGTACTTTGTATTTCTATTAATTTTTTATAACATGGAAAAATATTCTAATACAGTAATTCAATTTAACATTGAGAAACAATTATTATATTTAACAGGAAAATTTTACAATATTTTACGTCATAATTTGTATTAAAACAAATACGAAAAAATAAATGAATTTTTATTTTGTTCAGTATATGTTGAAAGTTTCTACCTGATAATAAATAAAAATAGTCATAGAAAAGAAATATCTATACATATACATGATATATAATATATATATATATTTGTAAATAAAACGTTCACATAAATAATTTTACATAAACGTCATATAAAAATAAGCAAAATAATGAACGAACATCACAAACTAAATTTTCGGTAATTAAGCTAAATATAAAAAAAAAATCTATATTTATCACAAAAAAGTAAAGAAAACGTAATTCCTTCCAATCTTTTAAATAATAACAATTTTTTCAATGGTAATTTTGAACGAATGATTATTATTTAACTTATTCATAATCAATAATTAAGAAGACTTCAATCGTCCTATTACCATACAATTCAAAATAGAAAAACAAATTCGTACATATTTTCATAGAATAAATAATGATCTTAAATCAAATTCCTGCACTTATTTTAATTGACAACTAATAACTGAATCTGTTTTGCATTGAAAATGATGTATTGTCAAAAACTGAATTTCGATTACGAATTCTACCCTTAAATATTACAAAATAAATAGCAATACCGAACTAAACTAAGATTCACTTCTGGTTGTAATACATTAGAATAAACAACAATAATTATTTAAAGTAAAGGTAAATACTTATGTAAGAAAATATACAATTATTAAAAAAATGTATATCTACAAAAAATTATATTAAATATATCTTTAATCTATTTGTGGGTGTTTAGATTAGTAGTGTTTTTATTTTTACACAATAAATGGGTTTGAACTTGAGTTTAAATTTGAGATTAGGAAAGAATTGGAAGGGTTACGGGTAGGAGGACTGGAGCTAGGATTTGAATCAGAGCTTTGATTGGTTGTTTGTGTTAGTCATATACAGTCAGTTGAATCATACTCTGTTTGACTGGGCGAGCCAATTTGGAAGCACGACACGTCAATGTTCGGTGGATTATTATGCGAGCATTTAATGCAAAAATAGTCTTCATCTTCATTAATATCGTGTTTATCGAGGCCGACACAATGCATGTGAAACCACTGATCACAACCACCATCACACTGCACCCAGTCAACTTCACTACCTGACGGCCTCAAACACGACACTGCCGCACAATCCTCTTCATCATCAGACATTGTTTGCTTTGTTGATTTTTTCGTCGCTTGACCATCACCGCGTCGTTTACGTACACCTTCTTTCATACCGCTAGCGCTTTTTAGGCCCGTCTTCGACACGCGGAACTTTTTATCAAGTCCTGTCATATTTTTCATTCCCTTCCTTGCTATGTCTGTCATACCTTCATCTGATTTTCTCTTACGACCTCGTGCTGCTTTATTTCGAAAGCCACCTTTATTTAAACATTCCTGTGAATGAAATATGAATAAGTTTCTTATAGTTTTCCATATCTTATTTTTACCTCGTTTATACAATAATTCAGAAAACATCTATTATATTAAGGCAATTTAACTTTACGATTGATTAGAGATTATCATTATAAAATAAATATTACTACCAGTGACGTACTGAACTGCCGGGAAATTCCCGGCTCGGTGGACCACCAATCGCAGAAGCGGTTGCATGGCCATTCATTTCCATATACCAAATATAAGTAAATATGCAAATAGTTAAAAAATATCCAGTTATTCATACGATAATATTCTTAAAAAATAAAAATTTCCTTTTTTTGTTAGGCGCCGCGCCGGTACATACATCAGGCGCTTACTGATTATGACAAATATATTATAAAATTTATTAGTAGAGAACCAACACTGTTTTACCTGAATAGTTTACCAAGGTTCTATTTAACATTTAGTAAAATAAAATATAATAATACAATGCACGCACGCAACTTAATGTGATCAACATCAGAATTGCTTCGAGTTTTTGATAACAATAACCGATTGATAATATATACGAACAAAATATAAACAAAAATATTTATTGACTAGATAATATACCTATGTCAAAATAAACAATAAATAAATTATAACATTCTCTCAATTAAATTTGAAAATACGAATTATAAAAATAATAAAAAATGTAACTGAAATCAACAATTTAAAAATGACAAAATTAAAACAGTAAGTAAATCCGTAATCATATTTAGAAATGTAGAAAATCGTATATTTAACTAGTTCATTATTTCTAATCACCAATCAAAATGCTATTTTAAATTATTATTATGATTATTAAGTGCAAGTATTATGAATCCTCTATTAAAATATTTTAATGAATCGGAAAAAATATTTAACGTTAGACATTTAATTTGTAGTGCAATACCCTAAGTCTATTTATACATACATGTTCAATTAACCTGATTTATAATTATATTATACTATAGCATCTGCAATAAATTTTATTTGAAAATACTGAAATTGAAAATTACATTCGTGCAGTTAATAGTATGATATATGATCGATCAGTATTACGAAAAAAATAAGCACATGTCTTATTTAGGAATAACGAAATACGCATTAACACTACCGATAACTTTATCTCAGTACTTTACAAGTAGTAACGATGATAAAATTATTGTTATGCTATGTTATTTTCTGTTATTTATGTTAATAGTGATTGTAAAATAAATGTAGTTATACTAACATCAAAATCAATATGTGTTCGTTCTTGTTCCGATTGAGATCTAGTTGCTTGAAGAATTTTCCAAATATGCGCTGTTTCGTCAAGAGATACTTCGAGTAAATCTCCTTCCATCATTAAATCTTCAAGGTGGTCACGAGTTACATCACTAATTTTAATCATATTAGCTGCTAAATCTTTGGCATTTTCTCCATCTGGTGCATTCATGTTTAGCGAATAAGCATGTTCGCCATTTGTGTAGTCATCAGATGCATTTGATTTTGTAATCGAATCGTTTACTAATGTAGAATTATTTGGTGCATCGCTTTCGTTAACTAGATCAGTGACTGTTGTTGCATCTTCTTTTGGTACACCGCTAAGAGCCGAAATGGATTGAACTCTTTGCATTAATTCGGGATTATTTGCTGCTTTTTTCAGTTCAGTACTAATAATTTTTTCAGTCTTTTCACGTGCTGCTGCTTCGCTATATTTCTGCGAATGCATGGAGAGTTTAGAGAGGACGTTAGCTAGTTCTTCAGTTGCAAGAATTTGCCGAGCACGATCCTGCCAGTTCATTGCTCTTTCAGTTAAGCATTGCAATGCTTCACCTTCTGGTAAACGAACTGATAATTTCTGCAATGAAACTAGTAGAGAGAGAATCGTTTCTAACCGTGGTCGACGTGTTCGCAAACATTTTGTACATAAAAATTTGCTATCTCTATATGGTGGTGCTACACTACCTTGCGTGGTACCGGTTTTCATTCGAGTTGGACAATTTGAAATCGTAGGTTTTGGTAATGGTACACACGATGCATGGAACCAATCCTTACATAATACGCACTGCATCATGAATCCAAATAGAGGTCCTCGGCATATACAATAACATTCATTTTCCGTGTTATCGTCGTTGAATTTCTTGACATTTCGTGAACGCAATGAACGCATTGCTTCCATTTCTTGTTCTTCAGCTTCTTTAAATGCTGAGACAACTTGAGCTGGATCTAAATTACCACCCAATTTGATATTGGAAACGACTGCTGCAGCAGCAGCAGCAGCTGTACCATCATCATCAGTTTGCAATCGTTTCTTGCCGCCGCCTGGTCCTCCTCCTCCTCCTCCCCCACTTCTAGCATTTGAATTCCAATTCGAAAAAGACCTTGGAGATAGTGCTTCCATCAGCTGGGTAGTAGAATTCTTACGTAAAAATGTACGAGCAGTTCGTTCTTTCCAAGCTTTCGCTGAAGCGTACTGGGTTTCAAGACGTTCTAATTCCTTTAGTATCACTGGTATATTGCGTCCTTTCTTTATAATATCATCTAGGGTATCAAAATATGGATAATTTTCGCCCGATTGTATTTCGTCAATTGTTTTGTTCCATTCTTTTGCTTTTTTCACGATATCTCGGAGAATCTCCTCTTCGGGTAAAAAAGCTTCAATGGTATCGGCGTGACATAACATAATTTCTATTTCATTAAGTGAACACGGTGGTGCTGAATCGATTATTTGCTTAGCTTTCTCTTCCCATTTTTCAACATCCGTCAATAGAACCTGAAGTCCAGCTAATTTTTTTTCCAATATTGTATCAACAGGCAATGCAATTCCAGTTGTTAGTAGATTTCTTAAAGTTTCAACTGTCATACATTCGCATTTCTCCTGGTTAGATTTAACCTCTTTTAACCAATTTACTTGACTTAAGCGATTTCGTAAATGTCGTAATTCTGGTAATTCAATACACAAACCAGATACGGAATCAATACATTTTTCTAATTCAGTAGTAATTAATTGTTCTAACGTTAGGTTTAATAATCGTTTACTCTCGGTTTGGAAGTCTTGTGTTTGTTTTAATAAATCTTTAACGCTTTTCGCTTCTTTTAATGTACACGCTAAACTATCAATTTCCTCGCAAAATAGAGTTAATTCCTCAACTGTTAATTTATATTTCGTGTCACTTGAATTACGCGTTCTCGTTCGCATTTTATTTATATCTAATTGATGAATAACACTTGCACATTTATCTGCATCTTCTACTGCTATTGTAAGTGTTTGCAGCAGATCAGATTTTGGAAATTTCTTTTCTTCTGCTTCACGAAGAAGTTCTTTAAATTGTGCTAAATCCATCGTTTTTGGAGTATTTGGATCTAATGCATCTTTAACTAAATTTACCCAATTATCAAATGATTCAGCTTTTAATTTTAATTTCTGTAACATTAACGGTAATTCATCCAAAGTATATCGATAACGTAATGTATGTTTTTCAGGTGAACAAAAACACAATGAAGTATAATGCCGTAAACATACTAAACTTTCTGTATTACAAGAACAAGTCATTGCAGACAAGAAACATGTTGTTTTGCATACTTCACATTGCCGTTCATCATCTGGTAAGAGTTCAAATGCTTCCCGTTCAGCTTCCGTCACACCCTATAAAAATGTTAATTTCATTTAATTATATAATTAATTTATGTATAATTTAATTTAATTTAATTTATATATATATATATATATATATATATATATATATATATATATATATATATATGTCCGTCCGTCAAAACATCTATATCATATGGGAAAAATTTGTATTATTAGTTTTTCGAAAATTATTATTATGGGACTTTTTTGTGCTTGTCTAAAAACTAAAAATGCACTAGTTGGAAGTACTTATATCACTTCCGGTATACGTCGAAATTGATGAATTATGAACAAATTTCAAGTTAGTTGACTTTCTTTGTAAAAATTTTGAAAAAAGTTATTTGTTATGTTTACATTTTGATATTTAAGATAAACATTATGGTTGTGAATGAAATATTGTTTTTATACCAGTTATTATTATATATCATAATTATGCGTTGTGAAGACGAACATAAATTTTCAAATGAAACACCTGATTCTAATTTTGACATAACAAATATAGGCAACACTGTTTTGTATTTACTGCAAGAGGCGCTGAATTTTTGCTGATACACTATTAATTACACCAGGAGGAACAAATTCAAATTTGACATTCAACTTTATTCAATTTATTTTCTTATTTATTATAAATAATTTTGCTTTTAAACATAAATGCAATACACTGAAATGTATATTTTTGATAGAATAAAAAAAACAAAAAAAAATTTGCAACGACCCCATTTATTCGAAAAATGCGTGTTTTCAATAATTTGATCATTACTTTACTTGATAATAATATCAATAGTCTGAATAAATTATTACTTAAAATTTACGTTATATTTTTTTTGTTATGTTTCATAAATAGGTATTGTCACAAATTAACACAAAATTGTTATATTTTTTGAATTCATCATTCATGTCAGATAGAAAAAAACCATTTATTTAAATGGAAATAATGCATATTTGTTGGAACTTTATTGATATCTTTTGAGTATAATTGCTACCAATTTCAAACATTTAGTTTTCCAATATGATTGTATTTTAAAAAATATATTTATCTAAGTCGACTTTGAAAACAAAAATTTTGTAAATAAACCTAAAATATTATTCCAAAACGTTTTTCAAATTTTTTTCAATTATTATTATTATTTAATTTAACTTACACCGGAAACGACATCAGTACATTCGACTAGTGTGTTTTTAGTTTTTGAAAAACAAGTTTCATTTTAATAATTTTTAATTAAAAAATAAAAAATATCAAAGTACTAACAATAAACCACCAACAATAAAATAACAAACGTTAAAATATCGGAGAAATGTTTCTGACATATTTAAAATAATTTCTTCTTTCAAATAACCCCAAAAATATAAATTCAATCAGGCAATCGAGGTGTCCAACCATTTGAATTCACAATATTTAAATATTCTCTAATTTTGAAATATACATACTTACAGTCATTGTAATAAATAAGTTATAGAGAAATATGTAACAGTGGTTGTTTAAATACCACTTGTATCAACCACTATAAATATTAAAATAATTTTTTTTTTTAAATAAATGAGGCCGGCGGAATTTGAACCAACGTTTTACTGTGTTCTTGGTTCTTGGAATTACACCGATTAAACGCGCGCAGCTATTTTGCTACATAAATTTTGCTATTATAAATAACAAATTGTTATAATAAAACTCTATAGTTTTTCATTAATTAATGTGATTTTAGCTGAATATTTTGTTAATAGGTACATCATAATATTCTAATCTAACTATTGCATTCAATAAATTACCCAAATTCAACTCAAGAAAGAACATCCTGTATATACATCATCATTTTTGGTATGACAACTCTAGCAGTCCAGTCAAATTAGATTTTAGCTTGGAAATTTTAAGGAGAAAGTTGAAAATTGGAGAAACCATAGTTCTTTCGATGTATAACATTCAAAAAATCCCCATAAATCAGAGTGGAGCTTCTGTCGCCATATTGAAAAAAAAAAATGGTGGCCGAGCGCCGTTTCGGAAAATATAATTTTTTTCTGAGCTTATTTATTAACGTAGAAAATTAATTCAAACGTAATATATTGAAATTAAGATAATTTTTATAGATTTTTAAAAATTAAGTAAAAATGTGAAAATAAACAAATCAGTTTTTCTTAACTTTTCTCTGATATTTGAAAATTTAAAAGAAAAATAGTTATTATAGAATTAATAGCTTGTTTAAAGACGAATCTAATGATATATGTTTATAAAACAGTCCCGTTTTTATGGATACTGTCCCAGTGTCCCCACAGAATGCACTGGAACATAAAAATGTGCCTTTTTACATAAAATACTAATATCATTCGTGAATAAACCTAATATTTTAGTAAATTCATTTAAATTATGTGTATCTATCTATTATTTTCAGTGCAACAATCAGTTTGAAACTTCATTAATGTAAATGTGTTTTCAATGTTTAATTTATTTAAATGTTTTGTTTATGAATGTTACTTGTTTTTAGTAGAATTCAATGTATAATTTAAATTTTTTCTTAGAATTAAAATAGAAATACACACCCAAGAAAAAAATATTTTTTTTAAATAAAATTTGAAATATCCCTTTTACATTTCATAATTATGGGATCCCTAGTTAAGCCAGAAAAATAATAAAAAAGATTTTACTTAATGTATATGTTATAAATGCATCTAGCACATAGTAGTATGTACTGTATGTAAACATTAGTAAAACAAAGGCATTTATTGTTAATAAATGAATACTATGATAGATAAGCAATATTTTTTTATTACAACTAATTGTTTATTGCAATAATAAATCGATAACCAATTCTTTGTTCCACAGATTGTAGTGGACATTGAACCATTCAGAAACAGTACCAACTTAGTCGCACGGCTAAGTAGACAAATGCTACCAATCAATGTGGTTTCACTTATTCGAAATTTTGTATTGTAAAGATAATTTGATTGTTTTTGTTAAACTAAAGATGATAATTATTAAAAAAAAAATTAAATGGATTTATGAATAATATTAGTACGAGTGCAAAGTAATTTTTATAAAAATTTTGAACAAAAAAATTCGAATATTACCAATATTACCAATTAACAAACATTGTGTTAGCGCAAGCTAATCAATAAAGATATTATTATTAATGATGAATATACATTAACAGTATTAGTAATCTTCAGGCTTTCAATTAGCAATATTGTTGGAAAATTAAAAAAATAATAATAATTTTAAAATTTATTGATACTAACAACAAATAAATTGGATTCATAAATAAAATATATTACTTAAAGATCCTATTGCAATTATTTTACCTTTATTTTTACTTATTTTGCAATATCTGATGGAATTTTCTTGTATTTATTAATTGATATAACTGTAATTGCTTGTTTATTTAAATAACAAAAAAAAATTAATATTTTTTTACTTATCCCTACGAATAATTTACTATTTACTATTATTGTTATCGATTTATTATTACAATAAACAATTAGTTGCAATAACAAAATATTGCTTAAATCTATAATAATAATTCATCTGTTAATTTCGAATGCGTTTATTTCACATACAGTGCTACTACTCGGAGAAAACTATGAAAAACTGTTTCAATTTTGTTTTCAATTTTCATATTTTTACTTAATTTTTAAAACTCTATAAAAATTATTTCAATTTTATTATTACCATTGGAAAGCCCCATTTCTTTTTACATAATATTACATTTGAATTAGTTTTCTATGTTAATAAGTCATTATGACGGCGGAAGCTCCACTGGGATTGATGGGGATTTTCAGAATGGTAATATACATCGAAAGAACTACCGATCCTGAAATTTCAGCTTTCTCTCCAAAATTTAGCTAATTTGACTGGACTTATAAGAGAGCTTTGACCGCAAGTACGAAGTACTTGTTCCGTGATCATTCATTTAAACACCTTTCGAAATTGCAAGTTGTGAATTTGCACACAGCAGCGACGAGTTCCGGCCAGTAATCTAAACTACTGATATTTTAAGACAAGTTGTTGATTAAACTGAAGTGTCTGATTCTGTTTAATTAATGCCTCATCTTCTGGCACTTTTTTTATTTTACGACGACCAGAATATATATATATATATATATATATATATATATATATATATATATGTCAGCGAGCATTAGATACAACCGAATATAATACTGAGATCAATGGATCAATTATTCCGCTGGCCGGCGCGGCGTTTCTGTTCGTCATAAAATTAAAAAAAATCAAAAAAAATCGAAATAACTTACCCATTCTAACAGACTTTTACGCATTTTCTTTTCATTATCGACCATAATCAGCATATCTTGATAGGTGGCAGCAGCAACAGTTAAATCCAATTTGTCAGGATCGAGTGCCATTTTGCAAACTAATTCATCATGTGAAAATACGCAAAATCTTCGTAAATGCGAATAATGTGATATACATTCTCGTCCCATTTTCAACCAATCGGCAGGCGCAAAATTAACTGCCTCAGCAAAATTGTAGCCCTGATTGAAACCGGCATGATACGCTCGTGGAAATGTAATAACGAATTCCCCAGCATGTTGATCGGTACGAAATACCGGAACACCAGCATTCATTAAAATATTTGGATTCATAATTGTTACAAGTTGATGTAATAAATCAGGCTGTGAATGGAATAATTCTGGTGCAGCTGATTTCATCGTTTCTTCGAAGGTTTCAGCTTTACTACCAGGCACCCCGTACCATGTTTTCGGCTCTCCCCAATGCAAATAATTGATAGAATAACTCCAATGATCTTCGTTATGCCAACAAAACGTTGCAAAACACATGCCAACATACATCCATGGTACCTAATTAACATTATTCATTGTATATTTCACATACAATTTATATATATATATATATATATATATATATATATATATATATATATATACCGGGTGTTCGTTCGACAAGTTCGTATGGGCGTTTAACATGTAATTTCGATAAATTGCAATATACTACTTTCTCGAGTAAAATTCGAAGAAATACTTAGAATACTTTTCGATAGGGCATAAAAGGTTCTATTATTTGGTTTTAGTTTTAATTTGAGGTAGAGAAAAAAGTTACTTGAAAAAGTCTTGTTTTGAAAAAATCCCAAGGGTCCCCCCTTGTCAAATTCTCAAAAATTCAGTTTTTAATTTTTTTTTGTACTAAACGATTATCGTACTCATTATTCCGCATTTTTCCATGTCATGCTTATTTTCCTACACCTCATAGTTTTTGAGAAAAAAAATAAAAACCAAAAAATCAAAAAAAAATCAGGGTGGTCACTATTTTTCAGAAACAAAATTCCCTGACTTTTCCAGGTTTTCCAGAGGACTAAGAATTTTTTTTCCTGACTTTTTGTGCAACAAAAGTTTAAGATTTCCGTAATTCATTTGCTAATTGGTATAAATTTTAAATTCTGAAAATAACAAATAAACATAAATAACTTAGCTTTTGATGTTAAAATTAACGATAATTATTTCGGAAAAACTTTCTTTTATAATTTCAATAATAACGTTGTAAATAAGTAGAGGGTCTTTCATAATTTTTTAATAAACAAATGCATTCCAATGTAATAATATATTAATATAAACTTTTGAGACTACACGTAAATCATTTTACACATTGTGATTTATAAAATAAATGACTATTAAAACCGACCATATTTTAAGTTCAGTCAAATCACGAAGATTAAAACTAGAGAACTACAAGTAAATTATTTTACATATTGTGAACTATAAAATAAACGACTATTAAAACCCAGAAAATTTGTTTCGCTACATAAAAAATGAAATTAAAATATGAATGATTGAAACAGGGGTTTCGTCATTGATTTTAGTTATTTATATTTGCTCTAAAATTTTTTCCCTGATTTCTGAAAAAAATTCCCTGACTTTTCCCTGACCAACAAAATTCCCTGACTTTTCCAGGTTTTCCAGAAAGTAGCCACCCTGAAAATTCTAGTGCCCAAACGACACATGCTAGCAAATTAAAACTAAAACCAAATAATAGAATCTTTTATGCCCTATCGCAAAATATTCTAAGTATTTCTTCGAATTTTACTCGAGAAAGTAGTATATCGCAATTTATCGAAATTACATGTTAAACGCCCATACGAACTTAACGAACGAACACCCGGTATATAATATAATGACAGTTTTTATCCTACATATATAACTAACCTTCATTCCTGATATATCTGCATTAATATGTCCAAGAACGGAACCTTCTAGAACGGGCAGATTATTCAGATTCCAACTTGAATCAGCGTATTCTTGATCACCTGGATAAAGATTTAGAGATGTTTTTGTTGGAAATCCTGATCCGTGATCCATAGTATGTAAATCAGCACCATATTCGACAGTTACGTCTTCGTCAATAGATGAAACAATACGCCAGAATTCTTTTTCTACTAAGGGAGTTGGAACCATCTATACATTATAAAATTATAAGTAAATATCATTGACAGTCTTTTGTTGCTAACGTATATGTATTTCTTATTCGGAAATCCAAGGAAATTCTAGTGCCTATTTTAGTTTCTGGCAATCATAGTTAGTTAGCAAACTGATAATGGTCGCAAAGCCATTAGCAGAATTTTACAAAACCTCGTATAACGTTAAATCGAAGCAACTCTTCTGTCATAGGCGACCACAATGAAGGTACTGCTCTCAAATAGTTGTTTATTTTACTTTTGGTTGATAACTTTTTAGTGGCTAACTTGAATATGTTGCACGTATTTAAATTTGACATTTGTATATTATCTTGAATTTGCGCTGCATATTGATAATCTATTCATACTTATTATAACTCTAATTATTTATAGCACTGCAACTATTTTATTTAAATACTTATTATATGTTTAATTTTTTGGAAACTAAATATGTAAAACTATCAAAAAAACAGCAAAATTGTTCTAGATATTTTATCATAACATTTATATCAAATGTCATTATTACAATTACCATTTATAAATGAGAAGGATGAGAAGTAAAGAATTATTGATACCAACATATTTTCAATTTAATACAAACTTGAACAAAATTAATTTCCTAAGCTAGTCTAGCTATGATGTCATAACCAAATAACTACTGTCGCCAGTCGCTAACTTTAGTTACTAAAAACTAGAATAGGCACCATTTTTTGTTACAAAGTATGATTTAGTTTTAAACTAAAAAATTCAAAAATATTCGTATTAAAAAAATGTTTACAATATTTTAACATTTAATATTGCACATCAATCAAATAAATGTAAAATATTTGAAATACGATATTTCATTCTACTGCAACTACTTCTTCCTATAATTTAATTTTTATTCTAATTAAATTCCATAAAAAAAAAACACTAATATGTTACATATTAACATATTTAATTTCAAAATAAAATTCTGGTTAGAAACGATATCTTTTTTGCACTGGACTTGTAGTAAAAATAGCCATTCAATGAAGATACACGTCATAGAAAACGTAATCAATTATTGAAATAGAAATGCGTGCATAATTCAGCTATTGTATGGACGAGAACTTTGTTATGGTAAATTGAATCAAGAATTTATAACGGTACCTTCATTGAATGACTACTCATATTATACTCATCTCTCTCTCTCTCTCTCTCTCTAATTTCTTTAAACCTGTCTGTAACCAATATGTCTATCATTATTTATAATATGACGTAACAGGTTTCAAAATATGTATTAAATTTATTAAATATAAAACTTGTATTATTGTGATATTTATATTATATAATAATAATAAATAATTAATTCAATGAAAAAGAACAAATTTAATATTTGAAGACAGCTACGAAAAAAGGCATTTCTCTAAATTCATCTGATGGATTGATTCATCGCTTACAACCAAGATCTATCATGTCATCATAGTTATTAAAAACTGTTTCTGTTTTAGAATTATCCTGTACTTATAAAGATATATAGTGCTTTACTTAAAATGCGCATGTCTTAATATTCTCAATTCTATTGGCTACAATTAAAAAAAAAAAACTTTTTTTTTTATTGTCCGGTTTTTTTTTTCAGAGCTTTGAAGAAAAGGATTAGAACTCGGATTATTTCCAACAATAGTAAAAATAAAAATTCCTGAAAAGATTACGAAGTCTATTCTTTTCCCCCAGAAAACCGTGGTTTGATATCTTTTACAGTTTTGCAGAAAAAAAACTCATAAAGTTAGTCGATTTTTGTAGGTCGAGAAAGGTATTATTTACCCACTTAACCGAATGGTGACACCTGAATTTGGAACACACAATATATACATCTATATTAGGGTAATCTTTAATGAGGTCGAAATTTTATTTTTCTTCTAACGCCTACCAAAACGTTTCCAGATTCGACAAAAAAAAAATCGGAAAAATATTTTTAGCTCTTAATTTTAACAATAAACCGTGCCCTATCACCCCCCCCCCCCCCATAACACCTTTGTTTACGTTTACTAAAGTAACTTTTAATTAAATTTTTGCGGTTAAAAAATATTTTTTCTAGTCTTTTTCAACAACTGAGTCTAAAAATCTGAAGCAAAAATATGTGGTACGACAATTGATAGTTGTCAAAATTTATTTCTTTTCTTCAAAATTTTCAAATCATTGTGCCTATAAAAGAATCTATCCTGATAATTTGTTTGAAATCAGATAAACAATATAACGAAAATAAATTCTTAATATTTTTTCCCGGAAAATTGGCAACAATATATAGTAATAAAATTACTTAATTCTTGCAATTAGATATTCTACCTAAATATTTCAATTAAAATTAAATAAAATGTAGCAAACATAAAATACTAATATTTTTTCTCACAAACATAAGAATTTATCCTGAAAATTTTATTAAAATTCGATCAATAACATTACCAAAATCAAATATTAAAAATTAAAAAAAAATTTAACTCCAAAAATTGGAAACCTTGTGCAAAATAAAATTGTGTAATTGTTGTAATTGAAAGAAGAGTTAATGCTTATTTATAAGGGTTTTGGGTGCTTTGGGTACTTCTGCTAGGAATGTAAATGTCTGAGTATATATACAATGCTGTTTTGGTGCCTACGTTGATATATGGTAGTAAATGTTGAGTTTGGCTGCGAAAGCATAAAAGAAAAATGATTGCTGTGGAAATGAGATTTTCACGTAAGGTATGTGGTGTAATTAGGAAGAATCGGGTATGAAATAGATTAGAGTATGATGAGTATGAAATTGAAAAAAAAGTAGCAAAATTTGGTGTTAATCAGTTAAGATGGTTCGGTCATCTTGAGCAAATGCCTAATGAACGTTTGGTTAAAAAAATGTACATAAATGATTTTGAAGGTATACGTTTGCGTGGACGTCCGATGAGTAGTTGGAGTGGTATGATTGAAAGTGTTTTACGTGAGCGAAAGTAGTAGAAACAGAAGAGCATGTATGATAGGAATTATGAATATGGATGAAGCTGAAGTCGCTTGTCTGGATAGGGATGTTTGGAGGGGGCTGATTTCGGGATAATGATATAAAGCGCAGCCAACAAAGAGTGACAGAGAAATACTTGAGAGACATTTTTTTTTCATAATCGAGCAGATTTTAAATAAAAAGATAAACAGAATAGAAAAATAACACAGAGATATAGCATCACATGGTAATGTACCATAGAGATGTATACTTATGTCTACAAACATATTCAATGACTATGTATTGGTCGAGTGTTACGTTCAATATGTGCATTTTAAGCCAAGTTCGATCATGGAACAATTAATCGGCTACACAGAAAGGCGACCTATTAGCAATATGTATCGTTATAAGTATTGATTATGCCAATTTTGTTTACTAATTCACATTAGAAATTATCAATAACGTGCTGTGATCGTTTGGCAAAATGGTACCATATGTGTAAAATTTCTAATTTTTTTACCAAATAAATAATACTCCTATTAATAAAATTTGCACTCAAATTTTTTATATTGCACAGTAAGTTTGAACTGTCCTTTTTTTGCATATTAATACTAATTTTCTATATGTTTTATTTTGCAAATTAAAATGAGTACCTTCCAATTGTAAACAAAACAGTTTTTACACGACTTTTTTTATTTTCCCCCTCTTCATAATTATTAAAAATGGATAGATAATGCAATGCTAAAATTTAATTTTAATAATATATTACATAAAATTAATTGTTTTTAATCCAGCGTAAATATAACAAATACGTGCTAATGAAAAGGTAGCACCTGCAACCGTTTTAAATTTCACCACCAGATGGATCGAAGACTTTTGCAATTTTCAATACGTCAAATGTCACATGGTATAGCAATTATTAAACCCAGTGGCGTATCAATTATTTTTTCATTTACACATATTCCAAAATAATCAAAATATATATTTATATAGATTAATATTTTACGTACATGAACAGGCATATTGAAATATTCAGATTTAAACTGATCGGCCATTTCTCCAAACTGTTGTAGAGTATATTCGCGTTGTGCTTGTTCGAAACCAAATGCTTCCATAGGTTTGGACACTTCTTCAGCTACGCATTTCGGACAACGCCAATCACCTTTGGGAATTTCAGAGAGCGGTGGAAGTAAACAAAACGTGTGGTAACTATCATCGCATCCGTCACAAAGTAACATGGATTCTTCAATATCTCCTCGACCGCAGTTGTGGCACACGTATTTGGCTAACTGAAAAAATCAAAAAAAAATAATGCTTAATTATTAAAATCACTACATTACGTGCCAGTATAAAAGCAACCCATAACTGTAGCGTAAAATATTACTTACAAATAAAACTTCTATGTACAATAAAATGCAAAATACACAGCATCCCAAACATAATATTCAATTGCATTTTTTGATTCTCAAAATAATTAAGATTAAAATTTTCAATAAGGCCCAATAAAAAAATACTTGAGAAGCAGCATTGGCATGAAAAGTATTAATATTTATATAGTTTTCTTTTTCATATTTGTGTTGTTATTAGATTTATTACTCCATTTTTATCAAACACAAGTGTTGAATTCAATAATTTCAATTTCAATAATTCAATTATTTTTTTTACGAATGTAAATGGTAGAATATTATTAAGATAATTCTAACACATATACTTTATTAAAAGATGTCTTAATTCCAAAATTTTACAGATGCTTCTCAATATTTTTTTTTTTATTAAACCTGGCTACGGCTAATGTATATTAGAAATAATTCATAAATTATTTTAATCATTTTTAGAAGAAAAAAAAAAGCAAAAGAACATAAAGTATTAATAAGCAGATGTAACCTAAAATGAACAACAAAAAAACAAAAAACTTACGGGATCATAATCGTAATTCGCTTTCTTTCCTCGAGATTTATTTTCTTCTTTAACCTTCTGATTATAACCAGCCATTTTCGGGCCGGCACCAAAGAACTGTAATCGACGAAGTTCTTTATTATTCTCTCCTTCATTTGGGGAAAGATTAACACTGAAATCTTTACACTGCAAATACATACACACACCAATAACAAGCCATTTACAAAACAAGTACTCGTTCTTAAATGTCGAAAATTAAATTTCGAACCGGTGTAAAGCCTAAATCACTCGCTCTTTATTAGCAGGCCTCCCACACATAAAAATTTTACGCTATACATTAAAGTGTTTTTCATAATATTTAAAAACTGACTGATTTGAATTATGAATATTAATTTCAAAAATATCGACTTTCTTCTTCAAACACAGATAAAAAACACTATCATGTTAAGCGTAATCACACATCTTCAAACACAACAATTTTTTTTGTTCTATGTTAGAATAAATCTGCTACATTTTTTATGATACAACCAATCGATTTATTATTAGTCACACATGTACAAAGTATCCCAAAAATAAATTTACAAGTGATAAAAATGAAATATGTACGTGGAAGGGAGGCCACTCCCTATTATAAGTAGGAACAGTAAGATATCTAATAGATGAAATCAATTTTTGTGCAACAAAAATAATCTATTTGAAAACCACACATATAATAAATAAACAAAAAGGAAATCATCAATATATTGTGATTACAGTGCACATTGTATTCGTTTACCTCTGATTTTTCTGGCGATGGTTGTGTTGCACTTCCAGTATCATAACGTTTAGAACGTCTAGCATGTTTCTCTGGAGGTGGCTTTATCGCTTGTCTATTAATTATGCCATGTGGCTTGTAATCCTTATCTACTTTTTCATTTCCATCATCTCGTGGTTCAATTTTCTACGATATATGTATATATTATCATTTATAACTTATATAACATTATAAATAAATGTAAACTCACAATATCAGCCAATGTTTTCCCTTGTCGAAATACATCAAATGGATATAAAATTCGTTCATAATGATTTTTCAATATGGTTCCAATACCCTTTCCCTGTGGATTACCCATACGATCAGCAACTTTTGACCATTTTCTATCTTTAGTACATACTTCTAAACCTCCTAAATAGAATTATTATATTTCAAAACATAATTCATATATGTACAGTAAACGTAAACTAACAACACAACCAACCTTCATCTTGTACTATTCTATGAAGTGAATATAAATCCAATGCACGCCGTTCAACCATAGGAATTTTCAATGACGATCCTTGTAATTCCCAAAACTTTGCAATTTGATCAAGAAAATTTAGTTTAACTCTAGTTTTAGCCTAAATAGAAAAATTCAATTAGAAATAATTCAAAATGATTCATGTCTATTGAAAATAACGTACTTCCAACTCATTTAATCGTTGAATCCGTGGGGTAAAACGTAATTTATCGACATCAACAGCAAATGGGGGTTGCCAGTTCTGAAATTAATTTTTCTTTAATAATATTCATCTCAATCAGAAATTTGCAAAATTAGATAATTCTACGTTTATGGTTCGACCATTTTAATAATCACAACCTCCATATTTTTTCCTATCACGAAACTATTATAGTATAGAGTACTTATTAATATGTATATTATATTACGATTATAAAAAAATAGTTATTGAAAATCATCTCAACATTGAAAAACGTTAGAATTACTTAATTTATACTTACAGGTGGAGGTTTTATTTTGCATATCCCAGATTTTTCAGCAACTGGGCGAATTTTGTTTATGTATGCAAGAGGATCTAAAAATTCCTCTTCTGTAGGTTCAAACACGGGAGCTTCAGAAGGAATTTCAAAATGAAAATCCTCCTTAACGTGTGATTTTTCACTAGTTGTGGAAGAATTCATTTTTGTGCCCGTTGTGTAGTTATATACATTCTTTTCTAATTTCGATACCATTTTATTTGGTGTCATGTTTATTTAATACAAAACCGGATCACTTAATATTGTCATAAATTATTTCACTTATCAAATTAACTTACATTTCAGATTTTTATCAATAACAATGCAACACGAGTAATTATTTATAGTATCATGTTAATGTTCAAATGTTTCAAGTAATACGGCAACTAGGATTTGCATCTTCAAATTACATATTATATGTAATATATTAGAAAGAACAATTTCACACACAATTTTCTATTGAAAATTTTAGACAACAACACTGCAGTTTAACACTATTATATAAAACTGTTTTTGTGTATACCTCGCATCTATAACACAAATAATCTTCGATCTGTTAAAAACTTTTACTTTACCCCCACCATTCTTTCTACCTTGACAAGCACATTGATTAAAATTAGAATTAAAAATATATATATATATATATATATATATAATTAATTATTGCATATTTATAATAACATATTATTTTTACTAGAATTTAGAAAAAATATCGCAACTTATAGACTTGTTATTTAATAAAATCAATAAATACGGTACTTTCATAGCGCTAGGTTTGCATCCCGATGATGTTCTTATAGCTACGTGACGGACAGTAGACCATATTAGTTTTAAGTGTTCAGTGTGAAGATAATTTATTTCAATATTTGTCTGGTCGATTCGTCCAGTAAATTTTCCAGAAAACATGCAAAAATTATAACTAAAAACTTCAATATTGTTGCCAACTGATACATTTATTTTCTACAATTCCCTGATTTTTTCAAAATTAAAAAAAAAAACAAACTACAATAATTGCAGTCATCAATATTTTTTTAATATATAATAATTAATACATAATATATACAATAAAACTTCAATACATTCACAATATATATATATACAATAAAACTTCAATACATTCACAATATACATACATAATAAAATCAAGCAGGGATATTAAAATATTTTAAACAAAGATTATTTCAATTTACAATATATTTCAAAGAACTGATCTCTTTTACGTGCATGTTTATATATACTTGAAAATGGTTTTGGATATAAATCAAATACTCCAATTCTGAATGCATATAACCCATTTTTTGTTTCAATTATATATTTTTCACTAATTTTTATTTCATTATTTTTTAATTTTCTAAATGTTACCATTAATGAACAATCTTTTCCTATGGCAGACATTAAATATTGTTGAATATTTACATCTAAATTGTGTTCGTTTGACCCAATACTTTCTTCTGTAAAGAAACATTTGGCACAATAACTTGAGTGATTTAGATTTCTTTTCCTATTTACAACACTTATTACATGTGTATAATCATCACGAACTAACATATCTTTCATTAATCGAGTACAAAGAGTTTTGGATCCCCACATATCCAATTCTTGTAATGTTAAAATTCTATCCAAAACGCATCCAGGTGGTAATTCATTACGATTCAAATTACATATTTTATGTTGATTATGAACGTTACTATGAAACTCGGAATTCCTAATTATATCATCAGCTATATATCTAGGTTTTGTGCATTTATGTGAATTATTAACTGTATGTAATTGTTTCAATAATGCCTTAGTTATGAGATCACAGAATTCATCAATACTACAAACAAATATATTAAATATAAATTATACTTATAAAAATGTTCAAATTGATTTTAAAAAAATACTTACGATTTTTCTTCAGATATCTCAAATAAAGTACTCATAATTTGATCATCTTTATCTAAATTTTCACCATATATTAGTACACCATCTTTGAATATTTTCAAGTTATTTTGTGGTGTTTTTAATAAACATTTAATTGCATATTTTATTCGAGATTGATCACTATAAAACAGTCTACTTATTATTATAATAGTTAATAAAAAAAAAAACAGTTTTATATACCCAGAAAATAAATCCATGGGACAATATTCACTAATTCCTGAGGTTTCACCATTTTGAAGCTAAAAAAATAAAATATAAATTTTTAATTATAAATGCCCATATAAATGCTCATTGAAATGAAAATAAAATTACTTTTATGTACTGATTATGGCAGTAAGTACACAATGAATATGTTCTTTCAACTGGAGGTATCCAGCCTTGTTTAGGTTTTATTTCTACAGCAAATGTTGGTCCATCAAATTGTGATATCTCCCAGTCAGTAGACAAGTAAGCGTAATCAGTCAGCAATGATCCACATGCATATCCAATACGCTTTTTCTTTCTATGTGCTACAAAATAATAACTAAATATGTATTGAAACAATATATATATATATATATATATATATATATATATATATATATATATATATATTAGGTGTACAAATAAGTTCCCGCCGTTTTTTAAAAGATGGCCCCACCAGAAGGTTATGTTGAAATTGTCAGATGTAAAACGTAATATCGTAAGTTTGGACATCTGGTAACAACATAACCTTAAAATATTAGTGACTTTGTGTTAGCATCACATATTTTTTTTCGTGCAAACATGTCAAGTTTTGTTCCGAATAAGCGTCATTTGCGGGAACTTTTGATTTACTTCTTTAATTTGAAGAAATCTGCAGCTGAGGCGCATAGATTGTTTATGGTGAGACTGCTTTAAGTGAAAGAAGTTGTCATGACTGGTTTCAAAAGTTTAAAAACGATGAGTTTGACGTGGAAGACAAAGAACGTAGTGGAAGGCCAAAAGAGGAATTGGAAACATTACTGGAGGAAGATTCATGCCAAAAGCAAGAAGAACTTGCACTTACATTAGGAGTGACCCAACAAGCAATTTCGCATCGTTTAAAATTGTTAAAAAAAATAAAAAAAAAATATTCTTCAACATGATCATGCTCGTCCGCATTTTGCGGCGCCGGTCAAAACCTATTTGGAAACACTTATTTGGGAAGTCCTACCCCACCCGCTGTATTCACCAGACATTGCTTCTTAAGATTATCACTTGTTTCGGTCGATGGCACATGGTCTCTCTAAGCAGCGCTTTACATCATATGAAGATACTAAAAATTGGGTCGATTCGTGGATAGCCTCAAAAGATAAATAATTTTTTCGACGTGGTATTCGAATGCTGCCAGAAAGATGGGCAAAAGTAGTGGCTAGTGATGGACAATACTTTGAATAAAAAGTAATGTACGGTTCCTGCACAATAAATTCCTAATTTTTGATAAAAAACGGCGGAGACTTATTTGTACACCTAATATATATATATATATATATATATATATATATATATATATATATATATATATATATATATATATATATATATATATAAGTACCTACTTTAGAATTACCAAACTAAGATTAAAACTACTGTATATTTTGGTAATTCAAAAGTACTACATATTTTTATAAATTGTATGAACCTGGCCGTTCTGGACATATAATGCTATTTATTTTCTTTATTTCATTATGGATTAGCAGTACTTCTTCAGCAGGCTGTACATAGCATTCTCCTATTAAAGAAGCTAGTACTTTGTAGTATTCTAAATTTAATTTTTCAAACGCTGAAGCTTTTGAATTCTCTGAAAAATTAAGTTGAAAATTTTGTTTATACCAGTGTTGTATACATGCAAAGAAACCAGTACGGAATGTAGCTTTTCGCAAACGTAAAATCTGCTTTTTATCTGGCAACGATATAGCTAAGTATTCATTTCCTTCACCTCTGTATTGCCAATTTGGAACTGCTAACAAAGATAATCTTATAGATGGATCACGTGACATTTGTTTACAATTATAAGATTCTAAAATTGTTGATTTACATTTATTCCTGAAAATATTGTGTTTATGATTCATATACAAGTTAAACAATATGGATAAATTATATTAAAAATATGCATATTTATCAATTTTGTATCATTTATGCAAAGCAACTCGTGAAATAATAGGTATGTAATAAATAATTTAATATTAATTTGTAAAATATTCATTAAAGATATGATATAAAATATAAATTTATTATAAATTTTATTTACGGAAAAATATAAGTATAAAATAAAATTACTAACCATATTTTTAAAAAGTATTTCCTTTCCAATAGTACATAAGTGACAGCTACCGTTGTCAACAATAAAAACATTATAAAATCCTCTCCATCCATGATAAACCTAATAGCAAAATTTAATAATTTTATAGTATTTGTTAATCATTAACTTCATATACTGATTAGAGGATGGGAAAAGTAAATAATAACATAATTAGTTGTGTAATACAAAAACTTATGACTCACAATTTTTTTTCTATATTTTTAACATATTTCTTAATAATTATATAATAATAATTAATAAGATAAGTACTGTACTTGTTCCTAAGTAATAATTTAAATTATATGTATTTAGAGCGTAGACGTTGTACTAATTCAGTTCATCATATTTTTCTATAAAATTATTCTTCACAATTCTTATTTTTGTTTTACTTATTCTAAATATGTAACATGCAAATGTTCTATAATAAAATAATATTACAAATTTCTATTATTAAATGTCACTCACGTTCTAAATGACACAGTTGAATTTTCCGCCATGATATCATTAATATTCACTTGACACTATTGTTAAAACATTAAATAGAATAGATAATGTAAACATAATCATGTTAATGATTAATTCCATTTGATAGTATTAATTTGTTCTTACATTTTTGATCTTACTATAAATTTATAGAAGAAAAATAAACAGAGGTGAAAGCATAGACTAAGTATAGAGGGGAGACGGGCCCTAGCGTTGAAAAATTGTCGAAATATGTATGGTACATAAGGTTAAAAATAGCCATAGTATTTAACGTTAAAATTCATTAAAAATTTATAATTTATGATGGTACAAGTCTTTTAAAATATAATTTTTAAATTATTTCAAATAAGTAACATATCTACAGAGAAAGAATAATTGTTTTTATGTGTAATTTGAATTAAATTATATAAACATATATTTATAATTTAGTTAATATGTATGAATTAAAATATATTTTCAGTTGGAAACGTTTTAAAAAGTATTTTTATAAATACTTAACAGCTGCTTGTAGCAATGATTATAAATAAACAGATATCAATTGAAAAACAAACAAAGGCATATTCATATATTTTTATGGTCCCACACGTCCCACATATTGAAAGAAATGTTTATGAATGTATTTTTTTAATACAAAAGAGATATATTTAGATATTTTATATATAATATTATTTTTATCTTATGACATATATGTATATTAAATAATATAATCAAGTAAAAAGTTTTCATGGATGCCCAAAAAACAGCTGATTGAAGCAAGCGATTTTGAACCTATAGATCAACAATTTCTTATAACATAGATATAACCTGTCTCCCCCCTATACCTAGTAGTCTATGAGTGAAAGTAACTACCGGCCTAACGGCCGAGTAATATTACATTCCCCTAGTAGCAAAAGTAGCCTTATGTTAGTAGTTTTCCCATATTTTCCTAAACTTGTTGACCTGATTATTGTCAAGATAAACGAATGTAGAAATAACTTGTAATGAATTGTACATAGACATTTTATATTTTAATCAAAAGCATTTCTGTGTAATCTGTAATGTAAAATGAGTGCAATTATGATACGATATAAAAAGTGTTTTAAAAGTTCAAATTTTTGAACTTATGTGTATATTGTAAGTGAAAATACTTATTCATTGATTCGTTACATTTTTTTTATTAAATATAAATTCTAATATTTTCATTTGTTTAAAATGTAAATGTATATTGTTTTGAAGTAATAAATAAATAACATTTAGGTTAAATATTACAAAATATTTCATTTATTACATATTAAAAATAATAAAAAAAATTTAAGTATATTTATATTGAAATCTTTTATTTATCATCTTAATTTTTTAGAGAACATTTCAAATATTCGAGGAATGTATCAATGCATATTTGCCAAATTACTCATGTTAAGCATGTGTTACTCATCTCTGTATGTAGCAGTTTGTTGAGATAAATCATGAGCCATGAAAAAATAAGTAGTCTTATATCGGAAAACTCTAGAATAGATGGCGAAGAAGTACAACTAGATCGTACATATTATAAGGATAACAACGATAAATCTAATTATAGTCAAAACAATGTCGACAACGATGATTTGGGACCACTTCCACCTAAATGGGAGAAAGCAATGACTGAAAACGGTGAAGTTTATTTTATAGAGTAAGTTAATCTATATATATATATATATATATATATATATATGTGTGTATATTTTGTCAATTGTAAGTTATTTTTATGTTTTTAGTCATAGTTCTGGTACCTCACATTGGTTGGATCCGCGACTTTCAAAATTTCAAAAAAAGACTTTGGAAGATTGCTCCGATGATGAATTACCATATGGTTGGGAGAAAATTAGTGATCCTCAATATGGTACATATTTCATAGATCACGTAAACCGACGTACGCAATATGAAAATCCTGTGATACAAGCGAAACGAGCTGCTGAACGCAGTCTAAATGCATGCTCTGGTCGTGCTTCATTTACTCGCGATCCATCGGAATTGTGTGGTCAACGATTCACAACTGCTTTGCTCAAATCATCTCGTGGCTTAGGCTTTACAATTGTTGGAGGTGACGACGATATCGATGAATTTTTGCAAATTAAATCAGTAGTACCGAATGGACCAGCTTGGTTAGATGGAAAATTACAGACTGGAGATCTTATTGTTTACGTGAACGATACATGCGTTCTCGGCTACACTCATAATCAAATTGTTCAGTTATTCCAGTCGATTGCTCCAGGTGAAACAGTTGTGCTTGAAGTATGCCGTGGATATTCGCTGCCTTTCGATCCCAACGATCCAAATACGGAAGTTGTTACTACAATTGCTGTTGATTCTAATGTAGATTCTAATGTCGATTCAGAAAAATTAATGATGGATTTAAATGCGGATGGAAATTTTAATTTTGTAGATTCGGGGCTTGATCAGCCACCAGACGAATTATTGAAAGCTAACAACAAGAACAGTAACGTTAATTCATTAACCGATGGAGTTGTTAATAATGTTATGAAAGATTTAAATATTTCAACATCCGGTCACCTAGGAAAAACTATTGTCAATATTTCGATAGTGAAAGGATCATTGGGGTTCGGATTCACAATAGCAGATAGTGCTTGTGGACAACGTGTGAAAAAAATTCTCGATCGACAACGTTGTAAAAATTTATTGGAAGGTGATATTCTCATGGAAATAAACGCTATTAATGTGCAAGAAATGAGTCACGATGATGTAGTTCAAGTTCTTAAAAATTGTCCATACAATGAAGAGGCTGTAATCTGTGTTCAACGAGGTTCCGTCGGTGGTGTCAAAACGAATTCGAATAAAAATAAGAATAGAAAAATAGAAAATGGCCGATTTATTTCAAAGGATAATAATATATCTGGACCGTATAGAAGTAAAACACCAACTGCAGATTTGTATAGTACACAACAAAAGGAAGTGTTGCCTAGTAGACCAAAGACGCCACTTGTAGACACGAGAACTCGAATTAAAACACCACTAGGCGATGTTTCAGCTGCTAATTCTACGACATCATCGAAATCGTTACGGCGAGGTGAAGTTGGCGAACTATTTAATTATGATGGTCTCTCCGAAAGCAGTCCGTATCAATTGGTAGATAATCCAGGCTTAAGTTGCAGTCAAACCGATATTAGTGTCAACTTAAATGATCATGCATGCAAACCACTTTATAGTAATTATGAAAATTCTATATACGGTCGATATAACAATGTTCACGTTGACACATGTTATTGTTATGAATGTAAACAAATTAAAATGCGTCCAATTAACGATATGAGAACAATGGATATGGACGCAAATCCGTATGATGGAAATGAGTATGTAAACAGAAATTTGGATCGGCGAAAGGAACTTATGGGATATGACTATCGAGATCATAACAGACAATTGGATAACTGGCAATGGGTTTCACAAAATGGACAAATGAATACGGAATATATGGAATGTTTAGTAACACTTGTTAGACAAGAAACTGGATTCGGTTTTCGAATTGTGGGAGGAACAGAAGAAGGATCTCAGGTTGCTGTTGGACATGTAGTTCCAGGAGGTGCAGCTGATTTAGATGGACGAATTAATACGGGTGATGAAATATTAAGTGTTGATGGACATTCGGTATTAAAAGCATCACATCATCAAGTTGTTCAATTAATGGGTGGTGCTGCAGCTAGAGGAAGAGTTACTCTTCGTATAAGACGAAGACTTCATCATTTACCTATTCAACATGCACCTACTTACGATGTCGTCGTGCACCGTTCGGAAAATGAAGGTTTTGGATTTGTAATTATATCATCTGTAAATAAGGCTGGATCTACTATAGGTATACTAGAATAGAATCAAATAGGTACAACATTTTTATTTTATGCTTAACATAAATTATTGATTGATTTTTTAGGCCGTTTAATAGAAGGCAGCCCAGCTGAGCGTTGTGGTCAACTTCATGTTGGTGATCACATTGTAGCAGTGAACCACATAGATATAACTAATCTTTGCCACGGAGATATAGTTAATTTAATCAAAGATTCTGGATATTCCGTCACTTTAACTATAGGTCCTCCTCTCAGTGACCTCACTTAGATAATTCTATCTCGAAATATTTCACTAGATATGTGACGTGATATATCACTTGTAAAACAAATATATGTGTTGAATTTCAGATGCCTTTATCTAGTTTGTATTTAATATATAAATCTTACTGCATTTATGTACATTTAGATATTATTTAGAATATATTTATATATATTCATTGAGCAATAAGATAAAATAATATTAATATATATATATATATATATATATATATATATATATATATATATATATATATATATATTATTATTATTATTTGACAAATCTTAAGAGTGGCTTATATATATACGGAAATTTACTTATCTTATTGCAAAATATTTTTGGTACAAGTAGCGTTTCTTAAACTTCGGAGTATTTTTTTACTTAATATTACTATTGGGATTTGTCGGGAGTTAGAACTGATATACATATTGAAAAAACAAAACGCATATAATGTACTTTCCGTCTGTGCCGCACGCACTCCCATTGAATTTTTTGCTCAATAATCAAATCAAATGCATTGTAATATATGTTTTTCACGAATAAAATCTATATAGCATAAGAAAGTTATAAAAACAGTGTGACATGGAAGCGAATATAGTATGTGTACTCTCATAACTAGAATTATTATATCCTTACATTAAAATATTTCTTATTTAATTAATAATAATATTTACCTAATTAATATTGCAATGTTAAAATAATACTGTTCGTTTAAGATTACAGGATTTTATTTATATTAAATAAAAGAAAGTAAAAATTATTATGGAGTATTATTCGTGATTAAAAATGTGAAATCAAAGCAAAATAGACCATGATATATTGTCGACGAAGCCATGTTTGATGTGTCATCCAAGCGTTGTGAACTAAGAATCTGTAAGAAGCAATAAAAGCACATGGTGTATGTTATGTAAAAATGATTTTATATATCATCATAATCGAAAGAGCACCCTGAATAAATATTCTATCATAAATAAAAAGACAATAAAATGTATCTAAAAGAAAATTCAGTGTGCTCATTTGAAAATGCACAATAATTTAGATTTTATTAGGATTTAATTATATGAGCATTATATATATATATTTCAAATAATAATAATTTCGTATGTTTATTCAAATAAAAATTATATTTTTTCGATCTACATATTAGTCAATTATTTTCAATAATGTTTCTAAAATATAATACGCCATTTTGTTAATAATATAAATTACGATATTTAAATTTTAAAAATACTTTTTACATAACAAAACAAAAATATTTTCAAAAGTCAGTTATTAAAATTCACGATATTGCATGAAATTGAAATTAGCGAAAACAGTTTCTGATGTCATAGAAAAATTTATATGTCTTTTGGAATGCTGAATTGATCGTGATTCAGAGTTAGACAAATTCCATGAAAAACTATTGTCATTGTCACACTTGCCTGTTTCATTTTCTTCCGCACACGACTTTTTCATAATTGTTTCGAGTTGTGGTTGAACGTCACCCAATAGAGGTCTACAAGCAGGTTCTGCTGCCCAGCACTGTTCCATGAGATTCCAACATGCCTCATCAAATTCAGGTAAGCATTCGGGTCGAATTCCTGTCGTACAAACCAATTATTAATACGATAGTAGTTCCTCCCTCCATTTATGTGTGAGAGTCATTGGTTCCACGAAAATAGCCCGTAAATTGATCCATAGAACGACTGTTTAAAATAGGGATATATCCAGTCCATATTTTCAGATATTTTTTTACTCTTACTGAGATAAAATAATTTCAATTATAAAATTGTTTTTTTTTTGCATTAAAGGGCATCGACTGCTATGGTCATTAGTCCTTTATTATTATTATACGTCTATATAAGAGATTACTGGTAACAAACAAAAAACACACTTGCATGCGCAGTTTGGCTCTTTCGTCTCGTGAATCTGGTTACTAACCAAACGCTTTCACGAACTTCTGGTCTAGTTGACATGACGTCACATCAACCATAACCGTAACCAAATTTTATTTATTGTAATCAGGTAGCTTTTATACTCATGTTTCTGAAGCATTTCTGTAAAATGTTTTAAAATATAATAGTGTGTTTAGTTTTTTACAATAACTTCTTTCTTTCTTTTTCGGACAAGTAAACTTAGGAACATGCGGTTTCCATAGTTCAATTTGTAATTTAATAGAGAATCTAAAACTAGAAAAATATACAGAGTGTGCCATTTAAAAAAGTTAACTTTGGTACACTCCCACTGAACTATACATATAACGGGAAAGATTATACTAAAATAAATGTTACCCCACCATGGAGATTAAGTTGGTATCATTGCGAAACACATTTCTATACTATTAGCGCGTAAATTTGAAAATAATATTTTATTTATTTTGAATTATAATAAATATTTTAAGAATTTAAAATGTAAAACTTAAACAGTAGCAAATTGATTAAATTAAAGTAAAAAAATTGTTTAGTTTAAACTTGTTAAAATTATACAAACTGTACAATATCTAATCTAGCTAAATTGTGTCAGGTGTCGCCATTTGGCTCTACTATTTGTAACTAACATTAAGTTCTTTTTGGTTCTATCTATAGCCGGTATGTTGCACAACCTGGCTGTCACTCTGTTTTATGCTGTCAATGAAATATCTACTCGTTTATGTCGGTAATCTAATTTAAAGCAACAAAAGCTGTAAACCAACAATAAAAATGTATACCAAAATCATAAACAAGAATAAATTACAGATTGATACCAACAAATCAATTGTAATATCACTAGAATTGTGTGTGGCAAGCTTGCCAACCCATCAATATGGCGGGCACCATGTAGGGACACATAATGCAATGTGATTTTATATGCGTTCGTCATTCCCGTTATATATATATAGTTCGGTGTACACTCCTTACAAATGAATCACTCTGTATATTCAAAAGTATTAAAAAATTTTAGTTCAAGTTGTTGCCTAAAAAATGTATTAGAACTTTTTCTTAACTTATTAGAAGACGAGATATTGACACGTTACGTTACTTTTACTATACACTGTATAATATAAAATTTTAAAATTGATTCTTAGAAAAACAAAAAAAAAACAGGATTTTTAGTGCATATTAGTGTTCTCAAATGAAAATGAAACTTCTCAGCAGGCAGGCTCATAATTTGATTTATACAGACAGTTATTAAAAGTTAAATAAAAATTTCCTTAAAATTACCTACCTTTTCTAACGCTGCTCCATAATTGTTCCTTGTTTTGGAAATGTTCGAAAACGCATGGCAGTTTTACGTGACCAGCACAAATATACCAAAATAAAATGCCAAATGCATAAACATCAACACTAGCATCATAATGGCCTGAAAGTAACTCAGGCGCCATGTGAACAGGAGTGCCAACTACGCTGCCTGACATCATAGCTTCCGGAATACAAAAGCCGAAGTCAGTCAGTTTGGCGCGATCATTACCATCTAACTATGAATTGAATATACATACACGTAAATAAATAAATAATAATTGTAATTGAAAAATTTCAATATGAAATACATACGAGCACATTTTTCAGTTTTATATCTCTATGAACAAGACCTTGGGAATGTAAATATCGAATGCCCTCAACGACGTCAATTGCAATTTGCATACGTTTTCTTTTACAGAGACCAGAACGTAATCCGCAATATAGATCACGATTCATTCTTTCCATGATTAGAAGCACTGCAGAGCAACCACCGCCATACGATTGATCAACAACAGAGCCACGTAAACGTACTATCCGACAGTGTTCTGGTATTGTCCTAAATATATTCAAATATTAAAATACTTATTTTTATCGTTAACAAAGCGAAAAGTAAGTTTTCATTTTTTTTTAAATAAATAAATAAATACCATAATTTCATGCGTACTGTTATGTTCAAAATAAAACTAACTACCTAGTATAGTAGAATTCCATGGCCAGATCATTCCAGTGCCTTTCATCGGGCGGAACTACCGATTTGACAGCACATGGATCAATACCTGCCCATGGTTCACAAGCAAATACAACACCATATTGACCTCGTCCTATTTCTTTTGTTTGTTGAGGCATACCCCAGCGCACCAGATCACACATCGAAGTACTTTCCAATGCTAGTTTTGCAAATCGAGGTGCATGATATTTTCTTATCGCAATTCTTTGTTCTTCCGTTTGCTCTAATTTTCCCAAAAGATGATTTTCAAGCGCTCTCATTGACATTTGAAATGCTTCATGCGAAGCTTTCACGTGTTCTTTGAACTAAAAAAAAAAAAAAAACAATAATACACAAAAATAATATGAAATGAGAGTGGTAATATATATATATATATATATATATATATATATATATATATATATATATATATATATATATATATATATATATAATAAAATATCTTTACCTGGACAGAAATATTTCGGGCTAGTTTTGCAGCGCTTAAAGAATCTATCATTTCGGTAGCGACAATTTGTCTTCTACGTTGTGGATCATAATGAGAATAAGACGAGTGAGTCCATGGAAATTGAAGACCGTATAAAATATTACGTAATCGTTCCCAAAACGTGTGAACAATCGAAAAAGAAGCAGAAGATTTTATATCAATTTTGTAGGCAGCACTTAAAATTTGTTTAACGGCAACACTTGCACTTAAATTAATTTCTTGTTCGTTACAATTTTTTTCTAAACTTTCCAGACAGCGTTGCAAGGTGCCAATAAAACTATCTTGTAGACAGTTTACAGATCGTACTAACTGTGTAGCTACAGAGTTACATAATTTCCGTAAAACAAGTTGCTGAATTTCGGACGTTGAAATTGTTTGGGAAATATCTTTTCGAAAAGAGAGTAAATTATTAATCATTATTCTTTTGTTTTTCACATGAAAATATTAGATTTACCTTGCCGACAATCTTGAACAACATCACACACATTATTTCTCATGTCTTGCAATGTCATTTGAATTAATCGAGTAATTTCTTCTTGTTTTTCACTTGCTATGTTCATTAAAGTTTGATATAATTCTGCCTCACGTGCTTGAGCATATTGTATTCGTCTGGGAGTTATTTGAATTTCACGAGCCATATCAAACGCAGATAATATAAATTTACGAAGACAATTATTATGTATCTAAAATTAACAAGAAATTTGTTGTAAATATACGTAACAATTTTTTATCATATAAATATACCTCACTTAATAATGCAGCCATTTTAAGTAGATGCGATTTTAGACAACCCTGTACAAATATCACAAATTTATCAACAATTTCATTTTCGCTAATAAATGCATTATCTATTGCACACTCGCCACAGCATGCATTTCTATAAACTTGTTCATTAATTTTTTTACTTATGTAACCTAAGCTTTCAAGTTGTTGACGTAAATATTGAAATTTTTCAGTATAAAGATCATCTTTACATTGGTTGTGAAGTACACAATTTGCACTAGTTTTTTCTAAATGATGTTGTTCACTTTCAGTTAATTCTGTAGTCGAATCACAGATATTGTCTATGTTATTTCCGGTCATACTGATGAATAAAAATGGAAGATCCGGATAAATTTCTTTAAATTTACGAATTTCTTTTATATTCTTAAATTAAATTTAAAAAAATATTAATAATTAAGACATTTTAAATATAATATATTCTTACTAACATGTTCATCTAGTATCCCATCAACAATAACATATATTATCACAGGCCAAATCTTGTCTACACCTTTGGTAAGCACTTCAGATAAATCATCTGCAGAACAATCAGGTGGTATAATCATTTGAACGTTTTCTTTTAAAAGTGGATGATAAAGTTCAAGTTCTATAGAAGGACAGTGTTCCAAAGGTAGTTCATTTTCTGTACGTCGTAAATCTTCTTCTGGTACACTGTGCCACGACTGCTCATATGCTTTCAGTTGTTCTACTATTTCATACTCGTCTGCTAATGTTAGCCTAATACGTTTCGTAAGGCCATGTAATATTCTTATCTGCAATATAATAATCAATGTAAAATTATTCACAAATCACTATTACAACACACACACATACCCATCGCCAAGATGATCCATGTAAAGGTAATATAGTTTGTCCCAAAATATAATTAATAAATAATGCCTTAGCATGACAGTTTTGTCCAAAAACCACCAATGCAGGTGAACAATCTAAAATTTTTCGAATAGAATGCACAACTTGTTGGTCTAGTAGTTGATCTTTCAAATTTTCTAAAAAATAAAAAATAAAAAATGAATAACAATTAAAAGTAATAAAAACAAATTATTAAATAAATAGACGAAATTCAGTCAATGTATTTTTATTTAACTAAAATGCCAACTTTTCGGCAATCACTACTGCCGTAGCACTGTAGTTAAATAAAAATATAGTGACTGAATTTCGTCTACTTATTTATTAATATTTCATTCATTTATATTTAATAATAAAAACAATAATAAGTGTTTCACACTTACCGCCAGGAAAAAGATTTGTAGAATTTATTTCATCCAATGAACGCTGTGTATCACTCAATATGCGTTTTAATGTGTAACAATGCCGTGTAAATTTGCGAAATTCTTGAGGCAACTTGGTTAACATCTCGAATATATCGCTATAAGTTTTGATAACTCCAAAGCAATATCATGTTAATTCCTTTTTTATACTAAGAAAATAAGACATTTGACAGTTTATTTTTTCGTATGATGTCACACAACAATAATTAAGTACTTGCCCGAGGTTAAATATACCCCAATCAAATGAAATTATTTTAAAAATGTTCAAGCAAATATGAATTTAATAAGCAACAACACCGCCGTGTCAGTTTTTCGAACTAAATAAACACCAGATTCTCTGAGGTTAGACAAGAATACAAGAATGTACTCACGTGTATGCAAACAATTTCTGCATAAAATTATCAAAATAGGTAAAACTAAAGCTAAAGTTTTAAAAAAAATCACATTAAAACACTTATTATTAGTTATAATTTTATAAATAAAATTTCCGTACTACACGCCTACTTAAATTTGACAGCATCAAAACATGTGTGAAATTCTTTCAGATGTCAAAAACATCTGACGGGGGTATATTCATTATTGGGCAAGTACCTATTTTTTTTTATAATAATAAAAAAATACTTGCTAAATATATTTTATTAATATTAATTTAAATAGGCCTATAACCAATACATACTGTGTCTATATTACTTTAAAAAAATATTTTATTATAAAAATTCCACTGTTTAACTGTTACAATTTTTCGTTTGACAATATAACCAACATAGAAATAATAAAAAAACAAAACAGAAAAAAATAAGGAATTCTTGAGAAGTGACAGGCTGCGATAATGCTGCGCTTGCGCACTCAATATTTAGCTTTATATACAGATGAGTTTGAAATTTAAACAATCTATTTTTCTATCGCAACAAAAGAAATTTATGACTATAATAAATATACATATACACGAATGTGGAATGAATAGTTCCGGAACAATGACATTCTCATTCAGTTCTCATTTTTAATTTTGTTGTGTACTACACTTTGTGTATCTTGTGCCTTTTATAATAATAATAATGATACTAATCTTTATTTCTGTTGATCCTTGTAATAGGACATAGAAACAGTCAAACATATAGTAAATACATAAAAGTGAAAAATGCAAAATATATAATAAATGATAAATTTATATTATAATTTATAATTCAAAAATTCATTAACAGATTAAAAACAATGTGATATCAACAAGTTATGTAATTGAATTTTATAAGACTTTAAATCACTATTTTTAATATTGTCAGGAAGTTTATTATACAGGGTGATTTATTAGTAATTGGAAATATTTTAACTGGAGTATTCTGGGCTCAGAATATGAAGATTTAACGCAAATCACTTAGATAAAATGTGGCTCCTTACTGAGCTACAGGGTGTTTTATTTAAAAATTTAAAAACGATTTTTGCCCAGTACTTCAAAACTATTTGACGTATCCTTATCATACTTGGCAGGAAGTGTAGGTACCGTACACCATACTAAATTATGTTAAATATAAGTTTTTGGCTACTGCCAGTGGCGTACAACAGGGGCAAGTGAGAGATTGATTCTTCCTAAATTCTACGCCACTGGCGGAATTGTTATTTTAGTACAATTTTTTGATTCTCCAGTACTTTCTGTGTAAAAAACATACTCTTCCTTCGTTACGATAAAGTCACTATTTTTTGAGATATTTAAAGTTAAACATAAGCTGCACCCTTGGGATTTTTTCAAAATTTGCTCAAAAAAATCTGAAAAAATTTAGTAAAATAATTTCTACAAGAATTATATGGTTTAATATTAGCTAATAATCGAATTATTCTTTTTTGAATTAGAAAAACTCTATGTGCAGAGGTAGAATTATACCCCAAAAGATAATTCCGAAGATTGCAATTGACTGGAAATTAGCAAAGTAGCAAAGTAATAACTTTTTAAAACTGAAATAACTAAATTTTTTAATCTACTAAATGCAAAACAAATACTACTTAGTTATTTTTTTACAAATGTGATCCACATGCTGATCCCATTGTAGTTGACAATCTATTTTATTTTAAGTTTTGAATACTACTCACTGAAATATAGTAATAACTGGAATGTGCACTGCCTATGTGTTCTAGTAGCGCCAATGCAAGCCGAGAGAGATAGGAGATACGGGGATCTCTATCACTGTCTTACACTTCTGCGCATTTGAAATTCAAATGCGATTTTTTTCTGTAAAAATGCGACAATCTTATGTTGTTGCATATTAAATTGTAGCTAAATGCATCGGCTAAACGATACGTAATGAGATTTTATTGGGGAATTCCTCTATAAAAGGTATTTTTATCATTTTTGATATATTAATTTGACATTTGACAGTGAGATTCTTTTTACTACTTTGACTGCAAGGAAAAAGTAGTATAGCGTTTGGTACGGTGTCTGTAACATTTTCAAAAAAAAAAAAAAATTGTATAGAAATCCTTTATATAGCCTCTAGATGACGAATCTGAACTTAGTTTATGTGGGTGTATGTGTGTGCGTCGTCAGCTCGCTCGCTCACTCGGTCGTCAGTCAAAATTTTGTGATCGCAACTCCTCCTAGACGGTTAAACCGATTTTAATGAAATTTTCAGGATAAATTTGTCTAGTGCCCAAGATGGTCATGTGGTTTTGGTTTTTTCCAGTGATGCCAACTTTCCGAGAAAAAAATTACTAAAGTTTTTAAAAATTCATATTGGCTACGTTATTTATCCGATTTTGATCAAATTTACAGAATAGATTTTCCTAATGCTCCCATTAATTATATAATTGTATTAATATCCAGTGTTGCCAACTTCCCGAGAAAAAAATTACTAAAGTTTTAAAAATTTTATTGTGGCCATGTTATTCAACCGATTTTACTCAAATTTTCACAAAGGATTCTCCTAGTATTCATATAATTTATGTAATTTTAACAAAATACAGTGTTGCCAACTTTCTGAGGAAAAAATTAGTAAAATTTTTAAAAATTCATGACTATTTTATTTATCCGATTTTAATCAAATTTTCATAAAAGTTTTTCCTAGTGTCTAAATAAATTATGCAATTTTAACAAAATACAGTGTTGCCAAAAAAAAACACAAAATTTTTTAAAAATTTATTGTGGCTACATTATTTATTCGATTTTGATCAAATTTTCAGAAAAGTATCTTCTAGTGCCCACATAAATTATAATATTATTAAATACAGTGTTGCCAACTTTCCGAGAAATGTCAAAGTAGTCTATATATGGGTTTACCCATATACTTCTACTCTTGTTTTTCATAGCTATCTAAGTTATCATGTAGTAGCAATGCTACGCCAATAGAAACTTTTGAACGGACTATACGACAAAGACGCGAATCACCGTATATCGCTATCTCTCTCGGCCCGCATTTGAGCGGCCAGTGCGCGTTCCAGTTATTACTATATTTCAGTGATACTACTCGATTTATATTTCACTTTGTTTTTTTTTACTGATTTTAGATAATAGTTGGCTAGTTTTTATTTTTATTTTTAGTTAAGTCAAAAAACGTCTTATTTGGGGCTGCCAACAGCAATCAGATATATTCCATAAGTAAGTAAAGTTTATATTACATATTAAATTTAGTATTAATAATAGGTATATTAAGTTATGATATAAAAAATATAAATTATATTTTGGCTGACTAAAATCAAGATTTAACAGCTGGGTGTTGGCTATGGGAAGAAATCCAGAAGAATCATTGTCTAGAGAAAATGTAATTTACTCGAAGCATTTTATATCAGACAATTCTAAATTAATAAATGGGGAAAAATATTTCAAGTCTGACGCAGTAGGTACCAAGTATTAATTTACGAATGTTTCGTGATTCAGGTGCATTTGCGTCTTGCAGGTAATACATATATTATTCAAAATTTTATTTAAATTTTTTGTTACGTCACAAATTTACTTTGTTTCGTTTACATTTTAGAATTATGGATTCGGATGTAGAATTAGAACAAAGTTCTGGTTCGCCTTCACTTAAAAGGAAAAGGTATGCATCATATAGGTATAATTATGTATTTGTCAAAATTATTAATTAGTAAATTTTATTTCAAAGAATCGACCCAAACATGCAAAGTGATAATATCATGCATAACATTGGATCCAAGGTAATATTCTTATTTATATAATATTGCATTAGGTATATATTTACTTTAGTTTAGTAACGACTATTTATGTGTGATAAATACGTAAATAATGCGCAAACAAATATTGTATGTATTGTATTGTATGTAGGAGTATTATTTGATATGAAAAATGTTATGATGTAGAATATTATTGTTTGTTAAATAAGTTGAAAATAAACATTTAATATTATGTAATTATTTAAAAAAATATCGTTTTATTTTTTTTAGTTCTAAAGAAACTTTTGGAGTAATAGCGAATATTTAAAAGGCAGCCCAAAACGAAAACGAAAATTAATGAAAGTAATGCATTCATGTTGGTATTCCAAAAATTAATTTTTTACTTAACTAAAAATTTGAATACGAAATTAAGAAATAAAAAATTGCAAGAATTTTAGTGCTGCTATAAACAAAATTAATTTGGTAAAAATAAAAGTATCTAATTTAAATAAAGTTGTCATTTAATGAAGAGTTTTTTTTTTAACAAAAGTTTGAAAAAACATTTTCCGACATTCCGTTAGCAATAATGCAGTAAATGCTAAAAACAATTCTAGAGGAAAGTTTGTGACCAGGAAACAATATTCTCCTGTTTTAAGAAGTTTTGCACTGACATTAAATTCTTAACAGCCACAATGCTTATCAGTACGTTCGCAAGAAATTTAATTTAGCTCTACCTTCACTATCAATTATTAGAAATTGGATGTCTAATGTACATTGTCAACCAGCTTTCTGGAAGTTTTGTTCAAGTTGTTTCCTAGTATAGAAATATAGAGCTTGCCGTATTTTTCTATCATTCAATATTGATACCTAGATATGCATACGCACGCATATAACATAACATACAGTTGTCAAACATCTGTCAAGACACATTATTATTATTATTATTATTATTATAATATACGAAATAGAAATAGATTAGTCACTAATCTATTTCATCATACACTAATCATTAGTGTATGATGAGTGTGAAATTGAAAGAAATGTTGTAGCAAAAGTTGGTGTTAGTCAGTTAAGATGGTTCGGACATGTTGAGCGAATGTCTAATGAACGTTTGGTTAAAAAGATTTATTTGAATGATTTTGATGGTATACGTTTGCGTGGACGTCCGATGAGTAGTTGGAGTGGTATGATTGAGAGTGTTTTGCGTGAGCGAAAGTTTCCAAGTAGTAGGAATAAAAGAGCATGTATGAGAGAGGAATTATGAATGTGGATGAAGCGAAAGTTGCTTGTTTGGATAGGAATGTTTGGAGGCGACTGATTTCGGGATGATGAAAAGAGTTTGTGCCACACCATTTTGAGTACATGGCGTGATTGTGTATGTATGTATGTATTATAATATACGAACCTAATTCTTCTGGTTTTGAAGCATGTGGAATTAATTTGATCCTGTCTATTCTCGATTATTCTAATGAAGAATTTATATTCAAATATAAAAAAAATATTAAAATTATATTTTCTCTTGCTCTGTATTCATCGAAAGGTATTGAATATATATATATATATATATATATATATATATATATATATATATATATATATATTACATTATGAAAAATTAGATTTGTCAGTAATGTTTACAAAAGTTCAGAAAATATCGGTTATATAAATTACATCCTGACATAATTATATTAAAATACAATTGACGCGTATGCAATAGGTGGCAAATAAAATTGGATGATAAAATGAAGGATGAGGCTATTTATACATAAGGTATGTATACGCAATTGGCAATTTATACATACTGAAAAAAGAAAACCTAAACTGATCTACTAACCTAACCTACCCTAAATAGCCAATTACGTATACATACCGTATGTATAAATAGCCACTTGCTAAAATGAAAGAACAAACATTCGAAATAATTTTGTTTTACAGTTCAGTAAGTTTCACAAGAATGAAAACTTAGATTATTATTTATAATTTTTGATATAACTTTCTTTAACATGCAGTTATATTTTATTTAAAATATTGTATATACCTAATATTATGTTTAATAGTACTTTGTAGCGTTGCAACAATTTTGAAAACAGCTGTTGGTAAAGTTACGATAAAATTGCAAAGACATAAACCACTGATACGATAAATTAACTAAATAAAAACTCTATTTAGTAAATGGAGATTTATTAAAATACTAATTTACAAAATAAATTTAAGGTTATTAAATTTTCAATTTTTCTTATTATCTTAGATGAATTGGAAAATATTTTTATCGATATTATATTAGCGATTTTATTTTTAAAACATTTGACATTTCTTAGTAAGTTTTTATTCTATTTGAAAAAAATTATCCGTCTTAAGAAAATATTAAATAAGGTCAAACTACAAAATTAAACACAAGCAAACCGATTAAATGGAAACTTAAAAAACGGATAATTTTATTTAAAACGTTGATTCTTAGAATGAGGTTGTTTTTATTCTTTTGGAAAAAAGTTGTCCGTCTATTTTAAGAGATTAAGAAAATATTAAATAAGTCAAACTACAAAATTAAACACAAGAAAATAGAGACGCCTTCTTCAAGCAAGAAAATATTCGAAAAAAAAACGTTGTTGCTAGCAAAATCATTGTGTAATTAAAATATGTAATTATTATAAAATATTTTATAAAAAGTTTACATGAGTTACTAAATACTTGAAGAAAAAAGTTTGGAATTTAATTTCTTTATAAATATAAATAAATATCATGAGAGAAAAACTTTATACATTATACATATTATAAATAAGATTCACACACACATTCATAGTTACAGCGCGTGTCTCGGAATTATTTTGGGCCAGTCTGTATACATAATTATTACGTAAGCTTAGAAAAAGATTGAAAAAAAAAAAAAAAATAAGAAAACTTGTACTCTGTGATTCTTAAAACTAGTCAAATTGTAAATGAAAAAAATCTTAAGCAATTAAAAAAAAAACTTGCATTAAAAAGTTACCTGTATTCTGTATATCAAATAAAGTGCCATAATTTTAAAAGTTGATAAGAAACTTTCAAATGAAAAGCGAAATTTTTCAGTAAAAAAGGACATTATTAAAGAGAGATCTAATAAATTATAAAGAATACTAGAATATTTCGATAGATATTATTTTTATCTACACTAATTTAAATAAAATCTATTTCCTGCTCACAAAAGTATTGAAAGAGAGAATTTAAAAAAATATTAATTATAATTTAGTCAGCTGCTTAGAGATGTGATACTGTTAGCTAATTAATTAATTTATTCAATCAATGATAATAAACTTTTAAGATGTTTATTCGAAGTAAATAAAAATTATTATTATTATTAATTTATTTGTTAATGCACATTAGAAAAATTTGAAAATGTGCAGTATTGTTCACTTTTCTCAAGTATTATAAATAAAATAATTGAAAAAAAATTTACCCCTGGTATTTGATCCTTCTATTATAATTTTTAATTTTTATCTCCAAAGTTTTTTATTTATTTCCAACTAACATAATTTTTGCTGCCAAATAAAAGCAATCGAAAATTTTAGTAATTTAATTCCGCCTCTCTAATAAAAATGGATCTGGTTTTTATTGATGCTTAAAAAAGGTAAATTAACGCTAGAATAACAATCCTTATTTGATATGCACATTAAAATAGCTTATGAAACATCAATTTATAAAATAAAAACTAACGCTTCCTTTTACTAACCGTATTGCCTCATAAATTAGCTGTTGTTGTTTTCGTTACATAATTATCAATTAAATAAATAACTTAAATTACAAATTGAATTTTTATTAAAGTTTTAGATTATTTACATAATACATTGTAAATTTTTTATCAATAATTACAACACACAATGAGATAGATATTCAAATTATGAAATAATCAAAACAAATGATAATTTTATTATGAAAGAAAAACATTGAAAAATCAAGAGAAAAAGAAAAGATTAAAAACTAATGAAAAGAAATTGAACCAATTTATTTATCGCCCTCATCGGCTTCTTCCTCTTCATCAAACTCGCCCTCTTCTTCAGCGGTTGCATCCTGATACTGCTGATACTCCGAAACCAGATCATTCATATTGGATTCGGCTTCGGTAAATTCCATTTCGTCCATACCTTCACCAGTATACCAATGCAAGAAGGCCTTACGTCGAAACATCCCCGTGAATTGTTCACTGATGCGTTTAAACAGTTCCTGGATACAAGTCGAATTGCCGATAAAAGTCGATGACATTTTCAAGCCACGTGGTGGTATATCACAGACGGCTGTTTTGACGTTATTCGGGATCCATTCCACGAAATAACTGCTGTTTTTGTTCTGAATGTTTAACATTTGCTCGTCGACTTCTTTCATCGACATTCGGCCACGAAAGATGGCCGCAACGGTTAAGTAGCGGCCATGACGTGGATCGCATGCGGCCATCATGTTCTTTGCGTCAAACATTTGCAGGACGAGTTCGGGTACGGTAAGTGCACGGTATTGTTGACTGCCGCGACTTGTCAGTGGGGCAAAGCCCGGCATAAAGAAGTGTAATCTGCAACGTTAAATGTTTGTTATAATTCAGGAGGCTTTGGAAGAATTGAAGTTTGGAGCTGTGAGCTTGCTCCACTTTTAGTAATGTCATTGGATTTATTAAATTTAATTATGTATTTTTTATTTATTAAAGTTTCATAATTATTTTCACACACACACAAAATTTTCGTTGAAAAATAATAGATTTTTTTGTACAATTTAAATTGTTTATATCTTTGTTGACCTAAAAAAAATCGGACTAACTTTATGAATTTTTTACTGCGAAACTATAAAAGATTTCAAACCGCGGTTTTCTGGACGAGAAAGAATATACTTTGAATTTCTTTCAAGAATTTTTATTTCTACTTTTGTTTGGAAATTGTCCGAATTGTAAACCTTTCTTTGAAGCATCTACAAAACCGGATGGTTGTGCGATAACAATTATAATTTCTTCCCTGTTTCATATGAAACTAAAGTCAAAAAGCAGCCCTTTAGGTATGATATATTTTCAACAAATATTAATTCGGGATAAAATTGGTCAAAAACCAGATAATATATCATACTTCAATAGTGCCTTTTGATTTTTTTTTCAGATGAAACAGAGCAGGAATTGTTACCGCACAGACGTCCAGTTTTGCAGAGCTTTGAAGAAAGGGTTAGAACTCGGGACGATTTCCAACAAAAGTAAAAATAAAAATTTCTGAAATAAGTTCAAAGTCTATTCTTTTATCCCCAGAAAACCGTGGTTTGATATCATTTATAGTTTCACAGAAAAAAATTCATAAACTTAGTCGATTTTTTTAGATCGAGAAAGATATATAAGTACCTTCTTAAGAACGTAGCAGTTAATAATTTGGACTGTCACAAAGTCCCGATTATAATTACCAGTATAATAAAGTAAATTTCACAGGTAATTTTGCATTTTTTCTAATTATAAATAAATAAAAATCTTGTATACAAGAATTAGTTACGTTAACATATTGTTATCTTATTATTATATATAATTAAAACATACATACGAATTATATAAGTTTCGAATCATACATTAAATTTTATAATTATTAAAAACAATATTTACTTAAAATATATATATATATATATATATATATATATATATATATATATATATATATATATATATATATATATATATATATAAAAGTAAAATATTAGCCAATTGAATAAAAAAAAACAAACCTGGGGAATGGCACCATATTTACAGCCAATTTTCTCAAATCCGAGTTCAATTGTCCGGGAAATCGCAAACAAGTTGTAACACCAGACATTGTTGCCGAGACCAAATGATTCAAATCGCCATAGGTAGGTGTGGTAAGTTTCAGTGTTCGGAAACAAATATCGTACAAAGCTTCGTTATCAATACAATAGGTTTCATCGGTATTTTCAACCAGCTGATGCACCGATAGTGTAGCATTGTATGGTTCAACAACTGTGTCCGATACTTTTGGCGATGGCACCACCGAAAATGTATTCATAATACGATCGGGATATTCTTCGCGAATTTTTGAGATCAATAAGGTACCGAAACCTGATCCTGTACCGCCTGGAATAAAGTTTTATATGTATTAATATGGACTCTAGTATTTAATCGTCTGAAAATAGAATGTTTGGAGGAGAAACTGATACTGAGGAATAATGGAAAGAGTTTGTGCCACATCCTTTTGGATATATGGCGTGATTGTCTATTATATTTTTAGGTTGTGCAGCATTTACATGTATATTTATCAAATGGTTTGTTTCAGGTAGGTAATTAAATTTACGACAATTAATAATTACATTTTTTTTTTTGTCAAAATATTAAAAACTAAGTACATTAAAATAAAATCGTATTTTCACTGCATTTCCGTGAAATAATACAGTCTAGTTGGAGATAGAGAGAGGAAAAAATACGTTACTTGTATATAAAATGCCTAAAAATATCGCATTAATAAATATATATAGTAGATAGCTTTTAAAACATATGAATAATGTCAAAATATTAAAAAGTAAATATATAGAAATAATTTTATATAATTCACTGCATCTCCGTGAGAGAGAGAGAGAGAGGAAAATAAATATTTAAATTTAAAAAAATCCAATGACGTTAAAAATGAAGCAGTGAAGTAGTTAATAATTTCACTGCTCCGAACTCCGATTCCAAAATCCCCTGATTATAAAAAAATAAGTATATAAAATGCCTAAAAATACCGCATTAATAAATAGTAGATAGCTTTGTTAAAATTTTGTTTCCTGTTAAAAACTCAAAATATGATTTTTAAGCCACATTCAGAATCTCTAAATTCACCTTTTGTCAAAATTTCACTCCGTAATTATAGATTTAAATCTGCTTATCACAAAACTTAATTACTCTGAAATATTTGAAGGTGTTTTATTCCAAACGTAAATAAATCAATTTGAATTACCTCCTAGAGAATGTGTCAGCTGAAATCCTTGCATGCAATCGCATCCTTCAGTTTCTTTTCGGACAACATCTAGTACAGAATCAACCAATTCGGCACCTTCTGTATAATGACCTTTCGCCCAATTATTACCAGAGCCGCTCTGACCAAAAACAAAATTGTCCGGACGAAAAATTTGACCAAATGGTCCCGATCGTACCGAATCCATTGTACCCGGTTCCAAATCGACCATAATGGACCGTGGTACATATCTACCACCGGTAGCTTCATTATAATAAACGTTAATTCGTTCCAATTGCAAATCGGAATCGCCGTGGTAGGTTCCTGTCGGGTCTATGCCGTGTTCGTCGGATATTACCTCCCAGAACTGTTAAATCATTTACGTGATTTTATTCATTACTTTTCCAATAATAATTAAAATAATCATCAATATTTTAAAAAAAATTCTGTTAGCAATCACTTAATTTTATATATATATCATCGTTAATTAATTTAAAATATAATTTTGATGTGAAAGTGCTATTTTTGCATTGTAAGTTACTGGCAAATATTTGAAAAAAAATATTAATCGATGAATCTAGTAAAATTTTTTAAGAAAATACGTTAATTTGTTAATAATTTACCTTAGTTCCTATTTGATTACCACATTGTCCAGCTTGAATGTGTACAATTTCCCTCATGATAAATTTATTAGGTTTCGCTTCTGGTGCAAACAGAATAAATTTGAAAATTTGAACAACTAAAACAAAATTGTTGCCATGCCGCCCAAACCTATATGATTATGCTATATTATTTATGATTGGTTCAATTTTGAAAATGTATCGCAAATCTTGATTGGTTGTTTTTGTATAATCAACAAAACTAATTTTTCCTTTTTTTTTTCTTTTTAGCTTTGTAAACATGACTTTACTTATGCTTTCTAACCTCAAAATTTTGAATGTTGTTTTTCACGTTTACGCTAATAGCAAATTATGGCGGGGAAAAACGGTTTTGTGTTAAAATAATATTAATTTATATATTTTTATGTTTTTTACATGTAAAAAGTTCGAAATTAAATGTACCAGTTTTATTGCCAATATTTAATGATTTCTCGACTAATTTTACGTTGAAAGTGACTGAAGGAGACTGTTATAAATGGTATTACATTAAAAATTTATATATATATAAAATTTATTTATTTGCATATTATTTAAGGACAACATCACGTTTAGATCTTGTTCAGTTGATTTCACTGGATGTAAACGAACAGGATTGTTCGAGTCGTGTTGTTGTTTCAACGATCTCGAAAGAACCAACACGGAATACAGCGATTGTTTTAGCTGAAGATATCTATACGGATGAAGTGTTACGATGTGATGTGATTGTTGATGTAATCGCTTCGTTAAATATTATGACAACAACGAGGGAATTGTTTATGGAAGAGGCACCAGAAGCGTTTGAGATCAAGGCGTTCGATGAACAAGGTACAAAACGATAAGTTTGTAAAGTGAGCTTTATTTGATACAGTGGTTTTGTTTGGTGTAGGAAATGCGTTTACAACTTTAGAAGGAATACAATTTGATTGGACTTTAAGTGGTACAACGGGTAGTTCTGTGTTAAGATTTATTACATTTCGGGATTCGCCTTACGAAACACCTGTGAGTGTACAACCGTTTGATGAAGTTGGAAAACAGGGGCACATTATACTTTTGGAAGGTGTTAAAACTGGTTCAGCTAAAGTAAGTTTTTATTGTTTTAAATATTTTTACTGATACATAACACTTTAATAAGAATATAAGGTTGTTACACTGAAATAGTGTCATTAAATTTCAAACTTTAATGAATAGCCTAAATACAATTATGTAACTTAGTTGTTTGTTATTAAAAAATTGAAAATAATTTAATTAGGCTTAATTGAAATTGTTATAAATAATGTTTCAAATATATTGAAACTTTCTAAATTGAAATTATTCACGAATGCAGAGTCTAATAATCTACAATTTAACAAAAATTTTCCAAACAAGCAACTTTAGCTTCATTCACATTCATTATTCCTCTTATACATGCTCTCCTATTTCTATTACTTAATATATTTTATATTAATTAATAATTAAATTAATTATTCTTTTAGGTATCTTGTAGAATACCTCATCCAGAATACAAACATCTAAATGGAATTGATGTATCTTTGATGGTAATTGCAAATTTAATTATCGAACCAGCGGATGTGTATATTTTACTCGGAGATGTTGTCCATTATAAAAATTATTCAAGTAATTATTTGATATATAAAGTATAAGTATTATTTGTATTTTAACAGTAAAATTTTTTTTTATTGGTTTAGGTTAAACATGGTCAATTAGAAGAAATCAAATTACCAGGACAATATTATTTAGTTTTGGAAGAACCTAGTATTGCCTTTATCGAGAAAAATTCAGGTATTTGAGAGAATGAGTTAGTTTATATACAGGGTGACTAAAACCTTGGAAAAGTCAGGAAAAAGTTACTTAATTTTTTAATTAAGTCTTTATTAAGTATTTAACAAGGATTCGAACTCTTGCATTTTTCGTTCCGATTCAATTAAATATATATATATATATATATATATATATATATATATATATATATATATATATACATATACTAGGTGTACCGGTATGAAGTGAGCGTTAAGATAAAAATGTGTCGATTAGGAGCATTTGTTGTGACCGAGCCTTAATTTTTTTTTTGTTTGGTTGGTATGACATCTATCAAACATATTTAATATACATCCGGTCATTGAACAAACAGCATCATATTTTTTCATCGTGTTAAAAATGTAGAATTTTTTTACCAGAAAGTGATGATTTGCGGAAAGCATTAATTTTTTGTTTTCATTTGAAGAAAAGAGCTGCAGAATCGCATCGAATGCTTGTCGAGGCATATGGTGATCATGCTCTATTAGAAGCAACATGCAAAAGATGGTTTCAACGATTCAGAGATAACGATTTTGATGTGAGAAATGAAGAACGTGGAAGACCACCAAAAAAGTTTGAAGACGCCGAATTGCAAGCAATATTGGATGAAGATGATACTTTGAGACAACAAATGATCAATTTGAACCATGCATTGATCGAAAAACGACCAGAATGGGCCAGAAGACACGGAAAAGTAATTTTGTTACACGACAATGCACCTGCACACAGAGCAGAACCGATTCAGGATACAATTAAAGCACTTGGCTGGGAGCTGCTACCCCACCCGCCGTATTCACCAGACTTGGCCCCTTCTGACTACCATTTGTTTTCATCGATGGGACACGCATTGACTGAGCAGCACTTCGATTCCTACGAAGAAGTCGAAAATTGGGTTTCTGATTGGTTTGCTTCAAAAGACGAACATTTCTATTGGCGTGGTATCCACAAATTGCCAGAAAGGTGGTCAAAATGTGTAGAAAGCAATGGTCAATACTTTGAATAAAAAAAATTTACTTTTCCATTTCAAAACTAGTGTTTTATTTTCACAAAAAAACGCTCATTTCATACCGGTACACCTAATATATATATATATTATATCAGTTTTTACATATTGTTACTAAATACTAAAACCTGCTTTACGCTGTCATTATTTTTATCATAAAATGAATACAAATATTATTATAAGTGTGATCCTTTGTAATACATTTTTCGCACGCTCGTCATTAAATGCGTCAAATGTAAACACGGGCTAAATAATAAATATAATTTTTCTGATAAAAATGTACTAATAAACATTTGCTAACAAGTTACGACCGTGTGGAGCAGAAGTAAAAAAAATTATAAAACAATATTCAAAAATAAATGTAATAAAAATTTATATCTCACATAAATCAAATTTTACTTTCTTTATGAAAAAATTAATTTTGATGACGGATTGCTTCACTAACCTGATTTTAGAAGTTTCTAACATAACTGATGCAGATGAAGCCGATTGTCCATAAGTTCTCATATTTTTTTATTAAATTTTTGTCATCACAATCTACACAAGAACATATAATTTATTATACACATAGCATTCTAAAATACTATTAAAAAAGTACAATTAGTAAAAAAAAATAATTTGAAATACGTAATTTAAGAATAAAACTATTACGTACCATCCGATAAATATGCATCTATGATGGTGATGCTGATGTTGAAGACATATTTTTGACACAACTAGTAGAGACGTCATAATGTGGAATTTCGGCGCGCAAAAATCGGAATAACTCCATTGAAAATTGCTTTATAATATAATTACTGAAATAGATAGTGTAGTATGTTACGATATAAAATAGATAAATTGGAAAAGTTTAAAAAAGCGAAATGAAATTAGCATTTAACAACCATGTATCGTATATACAGAGCGAGTGTAAAGTTTGGAACTATCGCAATAAATCTTTTATTAAACGTGTTTGAAAAAAATCCTCGAACACGTCAATTTTTATTTTAAATTAGACATATTTTACTGTAATCGTCACTTAAAGATCGTCTTTTGTTTTTGAGTTATGACGTAAGCGATAATTTTTTTAAATGGAAACCTATATTTTTTATTATTGATTTTGGTAGTACTTTTCATTCCGTTTCCAACCATATAAAATTTTAAATATGTTACATTTGAAAAAAATTGAGAAAAATAATCTTAAAGTTTTAATATTAAAAACTAATTAAATTGGCAAAATGAATCTAGTTATTAGTGTATAAAACAAAAAAGATTAGCTACAACAGTCAGAATTATACAATTTATAAATGTCAAAATAAAATAAGTGTTATTATTTTGCTTTTTCCAAATTTGAAAAACTATTTTATTAATAAAAATTGTGTAATTGAGCGAAAAACACATTCAGTCATCAAGTCATTCTTCTCAAAAGCTAATACCTTGCATATTTATTCAACACAAGATTCATATTCTTACCAACAACATTCTATATCTATATCAATCATCAATCAGCCAAAACAACCACGTCATCAGCATACGCTAAAGCAGATACAAAAAAAATGAATAAAAATATATTTACAAATTTTTGTTGTCTTTATCTTTGATAGTTAAAGTCGATATTTCATTATTTAATTCTGTTAATTCATTGTCGTTCTTTGCAATCATTTCTTTATAGTCAATTTTCAGTTGCGAAAGTTCCGAAACCAATGATTCGGTTTCTTTAGCAATTACATCTCTCTTGTCAGTAAGCGTTTTATTTATGTTTTATTCATCTTGCAATGTTTCTAATAATTCATTTATGTGTTGTTTTTTTGCATTGATCTGATCATTTTTCTCTTTCATAGTTTTCTCAAATCGTTTTGCATTATCTTCGGATTCTTGTTTCAAACTATCTATTTCTTTCATATAACAATCGATTTGATGCTGATTTTCCTTTCGTTCACGTTCCGTTTCATCGTTATACTCTTTCAGATCTTCTTCAAGTTTCTTCGTGGACGATTCAAAATCTTTTAAGCAATCTAATCGCAGCTGCATAATGGCTTCTGTATCATTAAATACTTAGGTTAGACGTTGAACAATCTTATGTGTCTTTTGGATACAATTAAATATTTTCGTATTAGCACTGGTACTTCCTTCGAGTAAACGCATTAGATACACATTTTCCGAGTACAGATTATACAACTTTAAACGTTTTTCTTCACACAATTGCATTGTTTCATTTACTTGTTGTGAAGTTCTTACAGTTTCTTCTATTCTGAGCTACACAAAAAATATAAACTTCACTATACACATACATATATATATATATATATAAAACCGTAACGTATATGCATTTAGTTAAACATTTGCATTATTAATATCTTTTCATAACAAACATTAATTTGGTTATTTAATTTGACAATAAATATCAAAAAATAAAAATTTCCAATATGGCGGGGGGGGGGGGGAGAAACAAAATGACCTAAGAAAATAAATATACTTTTATGCTTCGTATTATAATATTATATACCTTTTCGACTTCCAATTCCTGTATCTGTTTGGTTAAGGGTTCAAACAATTCTTGGATATTATCCATTTTAATTTTATATAACTTTTCGCAGAATAATTGAACTTTTAAAAAGACTTTCAAAAATTTCTGCACAATGTTTTGCAAAAGTTTCACAAAACAAACGAATTACGCGCGGTTTTGTTTGAAGATAGGTGAAAATGCTACTATCTACAATTTATTGAAAATAAAATTTATAGATAAAGAATTAATTACATTCATGAAAATATATATTTATATTATAATAATAATTTATGAATTTATAAATAACGAATAGAAATTTTCCGATTGGTATCTATAAAAGTAGAAACTAGAAGCTAACTTCACACTTTTCTGTGACCGCAATATGAGCAATTTTTCAAAACTATAACTATTGTTATCATTTTTGGTTCTATAGATATTATGAAATATATGTCCGAAAATACTAGATTGATGGACGCGGACGTAGCAAGAAACGATGGTATGTCAGATCCCAGTAGTGATTTGCAATCGAGACGACGAAAACTCAGAGGCAATACAACCAATCATATAAATTACGGAACAGTATGGTTACATTTTGATAATAATAAACTGTACACTACCAATTTCGGTTTATTTTTTTAGGCGAATGTAACAGTTCCTTAAGTGTCAATTCGTGCTCCACTTGCAGTACCACCGAATCCCGAACAACAAATTAACGAGTCTGGGTTAATTGACGAAGTGGAAGAATTAAAATACGGAGCTAAACATGTTATCAAACTATTTGTTCTTGTGTCATTATGTATGTTGGTAGTGGTTGCAACAAATTTGATACCGCGTAATAAAGAATCATTAAAATGGTTTTTTTTTTTATGAAAATAGGAAAAAAGAATTAAGAAAAAATTAGTTGATGGTCGAACTGAAACTTTGAAAACTGGAGGAGGAGAAACGATTACTTCAGTCGGTTCAACTGATTATTTAGCTTTGTCACTTATAAATGAAAAAAACAGTAACGGGATTTAGTAACGGTGACAGTTTGAATCTAAATGTAAGTAAAATAATATGTAAATTATCTATAAATTATATTTATATTTTTTAAACAGAACAGTTTTGAAAATAATTCAATCAAAAAGCACCTGAAGATGACGCAGAAACTGTTGAAGAAATTCAGATAATTTGAAATGTATCTATAAATTACTTTAATTTAATATAATTAATATTTTGATTTTAGCTCAATAATCTTGATTTGGGGTGATTACAAAATTTCACATTTACGAATACCTTTACATAAAAAACTAAGTGCCACTATATCATCTATAAAAACAAAAAGATGAAGAAAACGAATCAATGGATAAAACGAAGACGACCAGAAACATCTGTATTACCACTTTCAAATAAACTGTCAAAATAGTATACTGATATGTAGCATTAGTAAAGCATGAATTAGTTTCTCTACAATTAGAAAACTTGAAAAAAAGATACCGTATTGCGTCGACAACGTGAGGAGGAAGAATTCAAAATGAAAAAGAGAATTCTGGAAATAGATTTGGAAATTAAGTAAGAAACATTAAAAAAAAAGATGCGATAAAATATTTAAATTTAAAGTAGTTTATTTTTTAATATGGTAAAAAATCTTTTAGAATTCATTATTTTAAAATAAAACTGCATTAGGTTAAAGTTCTGTATTAATATTTATTTATAATCGACGTTTTGACGAACTTAGTCGGCTTCCATTAATTAAAAATCTATAAATTTTATGATATAGTTACCTAGTAACTTGTTTCTATGTTCTGTTTATTTACTGCAATGTCATTTGTATCATTTATTCTGATGAAGACGGACGGTGAGTTCGTCGAAACGTCGATTATAAACAAAAAACAATTTGATGTTAGTAAGTACATGTAACTTTCGTTGGAATCTACAAAATGTATAATTTTTACATTTATTTTCGAAATGGCGGCTAATAAAATAAAATTAAACTAAACTTATAATCTGAATATTGTTACGTTTACGATTCGACATAAGGTAAGATTATGATGTAAAAATAACAACAAAATATTGTTATAAACGAAATATATTACAGTTACTTTATGGTTCACTAACCATCTCCATTTTATCATTTTATATATATATATATATATATATATATATATATATATATATATATATATATATATATATACTCAAATATAATCATAAAGGAATAATCTGAAAATGAAAAATTCATATCGCCTCGACCTGGGTCCTTCCGCTTGGCGGGCGAGCTATCGAGGACATTACAGATCAAGCGAATGAAACCTAATCATTTTCTGTACACATGCTATTCATAATTTTTCATAGTCAACAAATACGCAATATCATTAATTTTTAATGTCTAAATGCATATAAGAACTATGAAAAATTATGAATAGAATGTGTACTGAAAATGATTAGGTTTCATTCGCTTGATCTGTAATGTCCTCGATAGCTCAGTGGTAGAGCATTCGCCCGGCAAGCGGAAGGACCCTGGTTCGATCCCAGGTCGAGGCGATATGAATTTTTCATTTTCAGATTATTCCTTTATGATTATATTTGAGTATTAACTGTATTTAAATGATATATCTATCAACTAACCAGATTAATGTATTATATATATATATATATATATATATATATATATATATATATATATATTTATCTAAACGTATTTATGTATACATATTAATTTATGACCGTTCGTGATCGAGTTCACTACACTACTGACATTTTCCGAACTGCTTCGCACCGTCGACGTCGCCGTCGCTTAAACAGTTGTCCTTTTCAAACATTTGTCCAGCATAGTCAACCACGAAACTGTCAAGTGTGCTCACATGGACGTTTCGACGAACTCAACGTCCGTCTTCCTAATGAAGATGGACGTTGAGTTCGTCGAAACGTCGATTATTAATTAATATTAATACAGAATTTAATCCAAAAGCACTTTTATTTTAATAACAAAATTATTAAAAATGCGCATTTTTTTTAAAAAAAATGAGAAATTACTATTAATAAAAGTTTGAAAAAACGTTTGTATTTTTAATTCAAAATATGTAAAAATAAGATTATAAAAAATCCCAAAACCACACTTAAATTAAAATAAAGCTAAATACGTATTTCGAAAGCTAAGCTTCCATCTTCAGTAGCTAAATAAAATTTACAAAAAATCTTACCTGTGATCCGAAGTACATAAACACTTAAGCACTTGCCAAAGATCACTGGTGAGTCGAAAAATGAGTTTAATAATTTAGAAATTAAACAAAATTCTTTTGCAGTTAAAAATTCGTTAGAGTTTATTGACAAAATTTAAAATTAAAAGAAAACGAAATTTTGGTATCTTTTGATGTTTCTTCATTATTTCCTAACTGAAAAAAACAATATCAATTTCTGATTTATAATACACAAATACATGAAAAAATATTGTATTTGCCCGAATATAACGCGATATTTTTTGACTAATTATTTCCCGTTACAAAATTGAGTCGCGCTAAATTTGAGGTCTAGGTAATGGAATGTAACAGCTCTTGAATTATATTTTCTTTGAATTCTTTTATGAAAAATGAATGGATCGATCGCGTTAATTCGGATTATTTCTTTTTTTCTAAAAATCTTTATGAAAATTTTCGGTATTGCGTTGAATTCGGGGTCTCGTTGTATTCGGGCAAATACGGTAATAAGTGCAATTACAACATATAAGAAAAAACAAAGTAAATAGAAAAATTACAATTGTACATTTACATTTATTTATTTTATCTTCTATTCTCGTACATTAACATAAAATTTATACACACAACAGCAAAGCAGAATAAATAAACAAAGCCACGAAACAGATTTAAATTAGAAAAATAGAAATTAAAGGAAATTTTAGTATAAAACAAAACAAATACAATTAAAAAAGCAAAACAAAATACTTTAATATTACACACACACACACACAATAAAATATTTAAAAAAATACAACCAACAACAACCGCTGACTCTACAAGCACAAACACTTTTTGATACAAAATGATGTAAGCAACATGAACCAGAAGTTTTTGAGGCTCTGATTCTTATGCTGTTCTGAGTTGAGCGCACGCGTCTCTTTGAAATTGAAGCGGATAGTAGTGCTGGATGCGAATGATGCGATGGTGGACGTCCCTTGGATTGCTATTGAAAAAACTAACGAGTGAATCTTGACAGCCAGCTACAGCTAGCCTGTCATTTGGTGGGTACGATTATAAGTACATATAGGTTTGTACTTTCGTTCATAGAATCTTAGAAGAATTTCTAAGGTCAAAATTCAAGATTTGTGCCAGTTCGATGTATGAATAATTTGATGTAAGAATATTGTGTGGTTTGTAAATTCAAGAGAAAAATAAATCAAGCATTGTCCCTACTCCTTTTATAGATATATATGATGTGAACGTAAAGTTTTTTACTACTTTAACTGCAAGGTTAAATAAAACCACATGACCATCTTGGGCACTATGTAAACCTATCCTGAAAATTTCATTAAAATCGATTGAACCATCTAGGAGGAGTTGCGAACACAAAATTTTGATTGACGACCGAGCGAGCGAGCTGACGAAACACACACATATACACACCCATGTAAACTAAGTTCAGATTCGCCATCTAGAGGCTATATGAAAGATTTCTATAGATTTTTTAATTTTCAAAAATGATACAGACATAGTACCAAAGGTACTATACTATAGTGCCTTGGGTTTCCATAGTGCCCAAGATGGTCATGTGGTTTTATTTTTTTCCAGTGATGTCAACTTGAAAAAAATACTCAAGTTTAAAAAAACGTATTATGGCTGCATTATTTATCCGATTTGAATCAAATTTTCACAAAAGATTATCCTAGTGTTCACATAAATTATATAACTTTAATGTTATACTATTTATTCAAATTCATCAAATTTTTATGAAAAGTTTTATTAGTGCATGCATAAATTATATAATTTTAGTGTTTTACAGTGTTGCCAACTATTTAAGAAAAAAATACTAAAATTTTATTTTAGCTGCACTGTTTATCAAAGATTAATCAAATTTTTAGAGAAAATTATTCTAATGCTCAACACATTATATAAATTCATTTTTGTAAAGTGTTGCCAAATTTTACTATTTATAGAATTTAATTCAATTTTTAGAAAATATTCACCCAGTATTTATAAGAATTATATTACGCTAATTCTATGCTGTGTTGTTAAATTTCGGAGAAAAAATATTTAAAATTTTAATATTTTATTTTGGCTATATTATTTATAGTATTTATAGATAGATTCTTCTAATATATTCTTAAAAAATAGATAATTTTATTGTGCACAGTGTTGATACTTTTTGAAAAAAAAAATATTTTAGCTAAATTTTATCCAATTTAAACAAATGTCTGAAAAAATAAGTAATTTCATTATAATGCAGTGATGCCAATTTTCCGGAAAAATTATTAACAACTTATTTTAGATATATTGTTTATAGAAATTTGCAAGAAATTGTAAGGATAGATTCTTCTATATGCATAATAATTATTTAAAAAATTGAACAGTGTTGCCAAATTTTGGAGAAAAATATAAAATTTATTTCTACTTTTTAGTATTTATGTGATAATGTAAAAGTGGGTTCAGCAATGCTTCTAATCTTGTTATAAATGCAGCGCAGCGCTCTGTATGTACTGCAAAGGACGGGACGGATACGTGGAAACTTGTCTTATGCGTTTTGTATGCTAGAATATTGGTGAAATGTTTAAGATTATAACGTTTATGGTTTATTATATTATTAAAAAATGTAAACAGTAAAAAGAAGAAAAGATAAATCATTGTAAAAATATTTATTTTATACATAATAAACGTTAAATTAATTTTATTTACACTTTCCGAGTTTAACAAATATAAAGAAATAAATTAGCAATGAAGAAAAATTGATATTAAAAAAATATTGTTTATTAAAATAATGTATACTATTAAAATATATAACATGTCCTATTTATTAACTAATGAAGCATTATACAAGCAATATATAAAAATTCTCGATATTATAAAATAAAATTACAAGTTATAGGAATAATTAATAAAATATTTAACATTCTTGCTATAAGTATATCTACAAAAACTATATTACCTATTTAGTATAAGTAGATAATTAATCTATTAGTTATAAAATATTTAACACTTATCTACATAGTATAAATATATGTATTTATTTTGTGAATAATATTATTGTGAGATTATTTTTGGTCTTTAGTAGAAGATAAAATTATATATTTTTATTATTTAAAATTGAATGTTATGTTTAATTATATATTTGATATTTGCAAGTTTATTAATTTATTTTAATTTTAGTAAAAAATGTTTTAAACTAAAAATATATTAAATTTGACACTTGATTTGTTAATTGATATGTATGTAGATATATAATTATGTAGTGTAGGTATGCTATTTTTAATATAAATTTTAACAGATATCTATATGATATTAATTTAAATATATAATTGATGTAGTTATTATATGTTAGTTCAAATTCTATAAATAATTGTAAATAGTAAAATAATAACACTATGTATTATATTACACAGTTGCCACGAATGATGTAAAGGTGTATATTTAAAAGCTGCAGATGTTGCGTTACAACATTGCGTTGCAATATCAATAACTTTTGGATAATAATTATTCCAGAATTCAAATGATTTATAATTTAACTGTACCGAATCACTCATATTGAATGTGCGATCAATGATTAAAATTCCTGGTATTTCTGGAGTAAATGGATCCCATTTAATTGGGTAAATACTTCCATCTGTAGGATTTGAAGATTTTGCGAAATTTGTCCAAAAATTCATAATAATGTCCGAATTGCGTTTATCTCGTATATCCCATTCTTGTTGTGTGGGCAATGGAGACCAGTAAGGCATACCCCATAAATAGATTAAATCAAATAAATGCGGCACTGAGACCCAACTTGGTAGTTCAGTTAGCACTCCGTCGGTACTGAGTTTCATATCAAATCGATACATATAAGTTGCTTTATGTTTGCTTACGTGTTGAGCGAGAAGATATGTTGATGATCCGTAGTTTCTTTCTGTAATGAAATCAATTAATGTCTTTCGTATTGCGGACTTGCGTATTGCTGGTGGTTGAGGTTTATAAAAGAACAGCACCGAATCTAATATGTGATCATGATTATAAACGCAACTGTCTGTAACATTCGTTTGAGGTAAATCCTTTGAAACAAACTCGGATAATACTGATGTAAGATATTCATCGGGAGCATCTGATTCATCTGCATGCAAAATATCAAGATTACTTAATACTTCTTCCATATCGGTGTAACCAGTCAAAAATGGAACCTTGTTGAAATCACCACGTTCAAAATAATTTTTCGGTGTTTCCGATAAAAACGGTGATGAGCTGTTTGTTAAGCCTTGATCAATAATTGGTTTCCATTCAAAATCTGCTCCGTACTTAATAAGACTTTCAGCCGGTGCTCGTCGAAGGCATTCTAATAATAATGATGTTGGATATCGAAAACAACCGAAATATTCAGCAATATCATCCACAAGTGGTTTATCATTTTGTGGATATTTAACAGTATTAGGATTTAAGAAATTTCCGCTCATAGAAATTGCTTTAGTAAAAAGACCTTTCGAAAGCGGTGTTACCATATGAATACCAACGCTTACCGCACCTGACCCGTAACCCAATAAGCAAATATTATTGGGATTACCGCCGAATAATTCAATATTTTGTTTAATCCATGTTAGAGCTGCAACTTGATCCATCAGACCGTAATTACCAGCTGCTTCGCCATCCATTGTAGTGAAGAAACCGAGAATGCTTAAGCGATAAGATATGGTGACCACGATGACACGTTGTTTGAAAACAAGTGAGTATGGATCCCACATGGTCGGACTGCCCGTTTTGAAATTTCCAGGATGAATCCAAACCATAACGGCAAATCCTTCAGGCGGTGGCGGTCCTAAAATAGTACGTTGAGGTTTTTTCTTTTTCTGTTTTTGTGAATATTTGAAATGCAGCAGTTATATTGTGTCGTTTGTTTTTACAGTAATCAGTTAGAAACATGCAAGTTTATGTAATGTCTTAAATGCGTTTTTTTTTTTTATGTATAATCGATCTAATACAGCATGCAAACATCTTAAACCACATGCTACAATACGTAAATATGTGTCATAAAATTCTGCGTATAGCGGAGGCAGTTGCAATGAAATAGTGACAGTAAAAAAAGTTGAGGGTGTTAAGAATACGAGGGCCAGGCGATGTTTGTAATTATCGTAGCATGTTTCTTATCAAACTTAATAAAACATTTCGTGACATTGAAATAATATGAATAAGATTTACCCCACCGCTTTAAATCATACAGGTCGACTCAGAAACCAAGGTACCCGGCACGAATACTGACATCGATTTTATGGAACACGCGATTTCCATTTTAGGGAGTCAAATGCAGATTTTACTTTCGTACTGCGTGCAATGTATCATATAATAGAGAAAGAACACGCTACAAACTAAACTTTCTCATCGTACCAATGATGCACCATCAAATATGAATAATCTTGTTATTTCGAAATATATATATATATATATATATATATATATATATATATATATATATATATATATATTAGGGTGTTTCGAAAACAAATCGAAACAGCTGGCTTAGCGCTAAAATCAAAGATTTTGGTCTAAAATAGACGGATACGAGCCCATTTGCCAATTAAAAAATATTTAGGGAGTCTACCGAGCTCTCAAAAATGCCATTTTTAGCCCTTTTTCCAGATAATCACCCAAAAACTTGTCTTACAGGCTTCGGATTAAGTCGTGCTTGTGATATTTTGTGCCCAGATCAATATAATACAAGTTAACACTAGAACTACCAACGACGTCAATTTGACGTATTTAGAAATTCGATTTGTTGTTATTTCGTTAAAATGCTACCGAAAAACTTTTCGTTTGGTGACTTTTCATCATTTTTTATGTACTTCTTTTTTTGAATTAAATAATTATTTTTGCAATCATTTAATTGTCTACCTAGAACTACCGATACGTCAGTTTGACGTAATTTCTTAGTTAAATGTTTTTACACATAATAATAATAGTTTATATTATATTATTTATAATAGAAATTTTAATATATATGCTTATGAATATAAATTTTGATTGAAAATATTCTTATAACTTGAGTTGTTTAATTACAAAAATGTTCTTAACCAATATATGATATAAGACATTATAAAAATAAATGTTATTTCTGATTATTTAATAAAATTTATTATTACATTTATTTCAATAAATTAACTTTAAAATACTAAATAATCATTAATTACTCGTATACTGGGTGTCCCAGACCACTCGTCCCACCCTTTTATAATCCAGGGACTGAACTTTTTTAAACGAAAGGTTATGAAATCTTAGTAACTTTAACGTGCTCTATCGAATGGTGAGAAAATTGAATCCCCCCCTGCTCCTTTAATGGGGGGCAGAGGGGGCAACTTTGAAATTGAATGTCCAGACACTTTTTTTTAAAACTGATTTTTTTGAAATTTTGCACAGAGCCATAATTTCATATTCTCAACAACTTTTGTCAAGAACATTATGCCGTATTATTGACAGAAAAGGCCGTTTACCTGAATATAAAATAGTTTTTTACATTTTCCAAAGCCGCCTTGTTTTTTAAAAAACTAAAAATATGCTTAAAATTGTTTTCAGACAAAGCAGGGCGGAATCCCAAAACATAAAAATTAAATTCTTAAATTTTTTGCCGATTACACCTATAGTGAACTCAATCCGGGGAAACTCTCTCTCTCTCTCTCTCTATATATATATATATATATATATATATATATATATATACATATATAAATTAATTTCTAATAAAACAAACTATCGTGCAATATATGAAAATATATATAAATATATATAAATATATAAATATATAAATATATAAATATATATAAATATATAATATATATATAAATATATATATATATATATATATATATATATAAAATTAAGATTTGATAGTGGGTGTTGTAGTCAAAGGTTGGATAAGGTGTAAATAAATAAATAAATCTCATTTCAGATTTGAACCGAGCTTTCGTAGCATATTTTGTCTACTTCTTTAGAGCGTTATCTTATAGCGATTTTTATGTTAAAACTAGTAATGAGAATCGTGTTTAGAAAGAAAACGACCAAAATGTAAAACATATGTTACTTCACAAATAATAAAATACACAACAATATTGCAACAAATAACAGCGTCAACTTAAATTACAAAATATTATCATTGACCTATCACCTTTGACTACAACACCTAGTATCAATCTTAAATATATAAATTTCCTAGTCGTTACAAAAAAAATCATTATATATATATATATATATATATATATATATATATATATATATATATATATATAAGAAAAGCGGTTTGCTGAAGATGTTATCACAGCTTAGATCGACGTCAGTATTCGCACGCAAATCGACGCCAGTAATCTATGTGTGTATGTAACGTACAGCATACTGCACGAAAGACGCAGCGCAGGATGCAAAGTGCTTGGCTTACGCACTAGTAACTGCACTGATATATTATGTAACAACTCACCATATGGCACGAACACATTCAAATACAGGCAATCTTCATCAACACCGAACGTTAAATCAGATAATAAAAGTATAAAATGTAACTCTTCTTTCAAGATACTTTCCTTATTCTGCATGCAGGAATCTCTATATTCAGTTGCATTTCGCACATCATCCCAAGACGGTAGGTCGTCCGTATCGGGTGGCGCAAAGCGAACGGGTTGTTTTGCGTACGGGATGCCCAGATATGCGAAAATGCGTTGCGTACGAATACGTGAAATCTCTTTTCCAATAATTATTCCTTGATTTGGAATTGTGACGGTAGGTGGTTCGCGTTGGGCTGCCAAACAGACTAGTGATGAACAGAAACATAGCAGCTGCACCAGGCACAGTCTGGCTCTGAAAGCGATCATACTGTTTATCGTTCGCGACCAGCAACTCCCTCCGACGCGCGCCAAACAACGAAACGACGCACACAGACGCTAGGGACGAAATGAGTCAGTCAACGCACTAAGCTAAGCGACCAGTCAGCTAGGCACTAGAGTATCGCAGTCGCGATCGCGTGACTGCCTGTACCGGTTCGGGCCGGGCCGAGTAGAAACGGGCTACCTGCTACAGACTAACACTAACCGACGGCGACGTGTGGCGCGTGCCCCACCACTCGAATCCCCACTACCAATCAACAAATAATCAACTTTGTCCAGCCAAACCGCCACGCTGCGCCGCAAAACTACTGATTTGCGATCTAGGAGTACCTACTTAATAAGAAAAAATTTCAATAAACAATATCTTAATGAATTCATAAATTTGCTATGTATTTATTTAGAAGAATTATTACAAAATATAATTAATAAACATTACAATAAGGGTTATAATAAAGGTTCAAAGATACAAATACTGTGTTAGTACAATTATAATAATAATAATGATTTATCTAAATTGATGAGTACTAATTCGTAATCCTGTTGTATCTTTTCCTATTTCTGCCACATCGCAGACAGTGCAAATAGCTCCTTTGTATTGCGGCATGTAACTAGTGCCGCAAAGTGGACATTTCTCTTCTGGTTTTCCTCTGTAAATTGGTTTGTACGTAACACCACACAAGGTAAATGGATTATGTTCGTCGTATTGGAGTTGTAATTCGTCAGCAGGACTAATGTCGCAAGCTTGCAATATTTTCCGTGCTTGCTGAGCGACGTCTGGCCGTGGGCCAAGTTCCAGTAATCGTTTAGCGAATGACGCAGCAGTTCGGTAGTTTTTCATTTTAAAGAACATATTCAGCGCTGTTCGTAATGTGAGAATTTGGTGAACAGGTTGCAGAGCACAATGTGTAAAGTATGCTGCTAATTCACACTGTCGTTTCTGTTCTTCCAGTGTATTCTTCGGCAAACTTTTGCGATAAGTTTCCATTTTTAAACCAAGTACATATTCACGGCATATTTTCAACAATTGTTGCGCTTCCGTAATTTCTTGTTTATTTTCGACTACCAAAAGCGTTATATTAAAAATAATGGATTGGAGTTTTTCAACTGCTTCAGCGAATTTTCCACCAGTAGTAAGCTGATAACAAATTTGTAATCGTTGCACTAAATCGGAAAGTTTGATGCCTGTTGCCGGTAGACCGCCTTTAGGACCAGCTTCACGCCAATTACGATGAGGATAATTATATAATGGTAATGTGTTTGGAACTGCTGAATAACAAGTATGTGATCGACTGAACAAGTTCATAAACAATGGACGATATGCTTCAAAATTGACAATTCCAACCTGTAAATAAAATGTTATGTATAAATATATATATATATATATATATATATATATATATATATATATATATATATAATTTATTTATTTATTTATCAATAGTTTGATAAACATACTTGGTCGTGTAATAAACGAAAAGCTGTTTCAAATGATCCAGCTGCTACATGATCAGCTGCTAGTTGTGAATTTGATGTCCAAACAAATGTCTGAGAAACTCCTTTTGTTGGTGGAACGAAATATCCATCCTCAGTTGTGTTACTTGCCACAGCAGATACAATTTCTTCAGGAAGTTCCAAATCTTCATCGCCAACATCCCATCCACTACCATCCTCGACGTCACTTTCTCGTTTCTGTTCATCTATTTGTTCATCACCATCCATTCCCAGATCTGCATCAATACCCCAACCATCTGCTGCACCTGTATCTTCCATTTCCGGTATAGGAGCGGCTGCTAATGCTGAGTTCACATTTGCAGCTACTTTAGACATCATTGCGCCTTCGAAGAAGCCCTACATTTTACATATGTATGTATATATAATTATTATATTTTACAACGAACCAAGAAAATACTTACACGGCTGACAGTCAACAAAGGCCAGTTCGTTTCAGCTTGTTGGATTGGAACTGGAGGTTTTAAGAATTTAGCATTCCGTAGAATATCTGGAAGATTTTTATCAGCTTGCTCTATAGAAGTTTTTAATTGTTCCGCTTCTTCAGTATAACCGTGAGTAGCTGCTGTTACATAAGCAAGTGATTCTTGTCCATGATTTTTCAAAATTTTAATACGTTCAGCAATATCTCCTAGAAGCAAAGCTCCCTGATATTGCGCAGAAGTGTCTTTTCGAATTTCTGCAATTTTTGTCATTTTGCGCAACTTTTCCAAGTTACCAGTGATTAAGTACAAAAATGAAAGTTTGTCAAAATTTTTAGTGCGTTGGTAACACATTTCAACAACTTGATGATTGCCTTGCATCAATGCAACTTGACCTAAACGTTCCCAACATGCCTTATCGTTTAGTGCTCGAGCAGCTTCCAAAGCTACTTCAATGTTACCACATTCTAAAGCTAAACCGAATCGAGTTTTTTCATCTTTTACAAAATGTAAAGCAACTTCGGGATAACCTTTTTGCTGTAAATATGCTATTATAGACTGACCTACAAGTCTAGCAGTGCGAACCATATGCAAAACATCTTCATATTTGCGATTGATTAAAGCCAATTTAAATTTGAATTCTGTAGGATCAATATTCAAAATACGAGGTCTGCATTCTCTATCAAGACAAAATACGTGATTACCCTTTACACGTGTTATATAGATAGGTAAATCCAAAGTACGAATTATTCCGTGATCACTGCAAAATTAATTAAATTAAAAAATAAAAATAACACGTACAATATAATTTACAAAATACATACCCGTTTATAATAGTATATTTTATGTGATTACTAGTTGTGTAAATGAAAACACCACTATCATCCCAAGCTCCAGATTTAACTCGTGTATTCTCGTGAATTGAGCATAATGATTCTAATTTTCTATTACAAATATTCACTGTATGTTTTGCAAGTAATGCTACATTGGACATATCAGCTGACCATACAACATATCTGCATTTTGCAATTTTCACTTGTGCCAACGTTCTAAAATAATCAATGACAAAAATTAAAAAAAAATATAAATAATAATTTAAAAAATAAAAAATCATACCTCTTTTGTTGAACATCAAAAAGAGTTACATAATCAGGATCTCTCAATAAAAGCATCCCAGTGCCAGCATAAAATATTTCATCGCAAGTTGGTGTCTGCACTTTTTTAGTTACTTCATTTTTCAAATTTTTGATAACAAGCTACAATATGAATAATTAAAATATTGAATTAATTTATATACATATATTCTTCCCCCCCCCCTGTATATATTTACCTGATGCATACGATCAAGAACAGCTAAACGATTTCTAGCAACCCACAAAGCAGTTACACCAGCTGATCTTTTTCCTTCAGATTCAGGAACAGATCCTTCAGTTTCTTTTGGAATAACGTACAAATCATATGTACTACTTTCTAAATTACTATTTCTCATGGAAAGTAAAACAGCATTTTCAGCTGGATTAAATGACATACTGTAAAAAATATGATTCATTGAATTGATGTTACTTTTAGAAGCAATACGAACTTAAATTACCAATAAACAATTTGTCTTCCACCTCCTCTAATTTGTAACACTGGTACGTCCTTAGAAGTGGTAAAATCTAATTTGCGAACATGGCGATCTTTTACATAATATAACATATTTCCATGAACTGTATAAGCGGGTCTTTCACGCTCCAGCTATAATGATATTTTAAATTAATAAAACACGGACAAATATAAATTAATAAACATACTTTAAAAATGATCATTCCTGTATCATGACCAGCTGCAAAAAGATTCAGAGAAGGATGTGCAGTTAACACCCAAAATCTTTCATGTTCTCTACGAAATGTGTGTAAACAAGTTCTTTTAGTCATATCCCATACCCGAATACTTTTATCTTCACTATTTGATAATAAATATTCTTGTCTAGGGTGGAAAAGTACGCAAGATACGTTATTGTAGTGACCACGACATGTGTCTACCTCCCAGGCCTATTACAGATTATGATTATATTTTATTTTACAAAATTAATTTTATATATTACCTTTGATTCATTCATACGCCATAATTTTATTTGTCTGTCATCAGCTCCAGATACAATAAGTGGTAATGTTGGATGGAAACAGGCCCAATTTACTCCACGATCATGGCCTTCTAAGACATGCTTTACAAAAGCATCAGCTTGACCAAAAAGATCAGTAGCACCTGGATTTTTCAAATGTTCTTCTAAACCTCCTGGTCCAGGAGCAACATTTTTCTTTCGTAAACCTAAGAGTTATTTATTTGCTCAGTTAGTAGTAATAATGCAGCATACAATAATAAATTAGTTGAATTATGATGTTTACCAGAAATATCCCACACGCGAACAGTTTGATCAAGAGATGCTGAAACTAATAAGTCATCTGTAGGATGGAAAGAAGCGCACATAACATAATGATTATGTCCTGTTAAAACGCAAATACAATTGCGACTTTGCCAATTCCAAATACGAATAGTTTGATCGTCCGATGCGCTTACAATCCATGGATATTCATGATGGAACATTGTAGTCCTGATATAATCTAAGTGACCAAGTAAAGTGAAAATACAACGACGAAGTTTGTAATTCCATACCTAACGCAATTAAATAGTACATCAATAGTATTGTTTTGTTTCAAAATCTTAAATAATAATACCTTTATTTTATAATCATCTCCACCAGATACAAATAAAGGTTGCTGATTGTGAAAACAAATGCCACGAACAGGGCCATCATGTTCGTCAAATTTATCCAAGAGAGTACACATACGATAATCCCATAATTGAATTACACCATTGTGCAAACTAATCAAACAAATAGTTAATTATTTCATACAAAAAATCATATTCAAAACAATTATATAATAAAAAATTCGTTATATTTCAATTCCAAATGCAAATGTCCTATTACGAATGGAGTGTTTCGTTTCTAAGAATATATTACATATAATGACTAAAAAACTACCTTATCTATAAACCTAATGTTAAAAAAATTATAGAAAAATAGTACTGTAACTTTTATATATTAGAATTTTTATTTCCTTGCGTGATACAGATTATTTGTAAAGAAAACATACTAATGGTATCTGCAATGGGGTTGTCCCGTTTTTTCTAACAATATTGGATCGTAGCATGTACCAAGTTAGTCGCGCGACCAAGCTGGTACATGCTACGACCCATTGTTTTTTTCCCTGTAAGTTAAAGTTTCAAATAATCAAAATATATAACACATGTTTTTGAATTCTGTTTCATTACAAAAAAAATAAAATTAAAAGCATCGACAAATTTAAATCACATATGTATGACGTCTCTATTATTGAAATGGGAAATACACAAGAAATACATATAAAACTAGCATTATCTGCTAGTCATTTTTACCACTCTGACTGAAAGGAAAAGAGATATAGCTCTCGGTACGGTGTCTGTAACATTTAAATATATATATATATATATATATATATACTTATATATATATATATATATATATATATATATATATATACTTATATATATATATATATATATATATATATATATATATATATATATATATATATATATATATATATATATATATGGCAATTTTTCATGTAGTCTCTAGATGACAAATCTGAATTTAGTTTATAAGGACGGATGTGTGTGTGGAATCTCGCTCGGTCGTTCGGTCGTTAAAATTTTGTGATCGCATCTCCTTCTAAACCATTCATCCGATTTGCACCAAATTTTCAGGATAGGTTCAGTTAGTGCCCAAGATAGGCATGTGGATTTATTGTTTTCAGTGTTGCTAACTTTACGAGAAAAAAATACGAGAGTAAAAAAAATAATTTTTTTAGTGCCCATATAAATTATATAATTTTACTAAACAACAGTATTGCCAACTTTTCGATAATTTTTTTTAATTATTATTCATCAGATTTTAATCAAATTTTCACAAAAATTTTTTGTAGTAGCCAGATAATTATATAATTTTACTATTGTATAATGTTGCTAACTTTTAAAGAAAAAAATTATAAAATTTTTAAAAATTTATTAAGGCTATACTATTTATCAGAATTTAAACCAATTTTCAGAAAATATTTACCTAATAATAAAAATTACAAAATATTATTTTCGAGCTGTGTTGCCAAATTTCGAAGAAATTTTTTTTTTATTTTGGTTATAACCATTTATCCAATTTCAAATTTTTAGGATAGATTCTTCTGGCGTATCCATATCAATTACATAATTTTATTTTGCAGTACTGTGATTTTTTTTTTTTTAGTAGTATTTATGAGATGATGTCAAAGTCCATATGCTTCTAATCTTGTTTTTTCTATTTTGTGATATATAAATTAAAAAATTTGTTTTTATTTCGCAAAGAATTTTTTAATTAAACAAGAAACAGTATCTCACTACTATGTTTTTTACACAATATAAATAGTTTTCTTTAAAGTATATAACTCCCACGTGCATGTGTCGTATGAATAGCAGAGACGTCATAATGACGCGCAAAATATAGATTTAATAATTAAATTAATATTTATGAAAGTATAAAAGTATTTTATAATAATTTTTTGTTTTTACAATATATTTAAACCTAAATAATCGTCTTTTGCAGTTATATATAACGGAACAACCCCATTGCAAATTACTTTACAACTGTATAAGTAATAAGAGCAAGCAAGATTGTCTTATTTGATAAAAAAGGATGCTTATCAAATAAAAATAAAACACTTAGACAACGACTCATTCATCTCTGTCAGCATATGAAATGAATCTATATTAAAAATGTTATTGATTTGCAGAAGAAAATATTAAAAATAATCGAATTACTTATGTAAAAAATCTATCGTGATGTATCTATGTGATTAATTATGGTAAAAATTGTCGTAGTCGCATCTTGAATGTGATTGCATCAATAATCTAGCATGTTCCAATTCTGCGTGCTATTTGATTCACTGTTTCGTCTGATCAACATGACATATCACCTTTGCGGTCTAACGCAACGCACCTTCGTGCAAAACAGAATTTTCGATATTCGATGTTCATAATCTAACCTTTAAAAGTTGAACAGGCTACGCCCATCCATATCACATAACGGGTACGTATTATTTCACAAGGCAGTCACGGATTTCATGTATTTGCTTTTTGAGAAAAAGTCAAACCAACTTTTAAATTTAGATAATATAAATTCTTTCATAAATTAGTGCAACGAGACTAAAGCGGGGTCTCACACGGCATTTTTAATAATTCATTTTCAATTTCTTATTATTAAATGAAAAGATTAACATGCCAACTGACCAATTAAAAAGTTACTTCGAAGACAGTTGACAAACTAGTTGTCTAGTTAACTTATTGGTTAAGTTAATCACTTTGAATTCAAGATGCTCAATATGGTGCCGAGTAAAATATTACAATAACTATCATAAAATATGAAGAAAAGTAGACCATCTTTTCACTTGAAATGAACGCGAAAAACTGAATTTAGTTTTACTGAAAATGTGTTCAAACGTTTCATTGTATTTAATTTTAATGAATTAGCCCTCCATGAGGTAGTCGATGCTTATGTTAGTCGAAATGTGTTGAAAGATTTGAAAAGTATGAATTTTGAAGTATTTTTTCAAATCGATTTTTCTCAACAAATATGCATTTTAAGACTAGAATATTTAGAATAAATTTCTATTTTAGGTAATAGAATAAAATAATAAATAGAACAAAATAATAAATACATAATACTTCAATTATTGCGAACAGATCATTCATTTTATTATATAATTAAGTATTACGAGGGTTGCCTTTTATATGTCAGCATTATAGAACAAAAACAAATAATTATCATCAAAAAATGGCTTTATTGTTTTTCAAAATATTTTCCATAAAGATCAGTATATTCTTGCATACGTTTGAACCAATATTCGAAGCACTTTTTCTACTCCGATTGAGTAGAACAATGTTGACCTCGCAATTTGTTTTTGATGTGCGGGAATAAAAAGAAGTCATTGGGTGCCAACAAATCAGGACTATACGCGGCGGATGACCCATTAAATTGACGTTTTTAGTGATCAAAAAGTCACTTGTTCGAGCCGATGTGTGAAAGCTCGCATTGTCATGTCGTGGTGGAGAATAATCTGTGTTCGGCGGTTGGTTTTTCTTATTTTTCCAAAGACGTTTGGCAAACAAATGGTTGTGTACCATTTAGAATTGACCGTTCTACGTTGCATCAATGGTACGGTTTTGTTGGATTTGGTTCATCTTGAAAATCCCACACAATCGACTGCTGTTTATTTTCGGGCTCATAGGTGTAGATCCACGATTCGTCACCTGTCACGATGTCATAGACATGTTTTGAAACACCACGATCGTATTTTTTGTTTTTTTGAGCGATTGTCAAATTATGTGGGATCCAACGCGAACAAATTTTTTTGACGGCCAAATGTTCATGCATTATTGAATGTATGTTGGTCCCACTAATACCCGAGAATTTCTCAATATCACGATAAGTCACATGACGATCTTGCAGTATGTCACGATTGAATTCGGTAAACCATTGATAAACACTGATCCTTGATGGTGCTTCAACGCCAAAAGTCACTGCTGTTGAGTTAATTCACGTTGAAAGTTGTAAAAAATAATCGCACGAAATGTTCAAGATTTAACTCAATTTTTTGGTCGAGATGAATTTTGCAAGTTACTGCAAATAACACAATAGGTGCTTGTACGTTAAAACGTTCTGAGTACGTATAAGGTGGAGTGGGGTAAGTGCAGAGTAGTTTTTGCATAGTTGGACTTTAAACCTATGTATTTTTAATCTGATATGTAAATACTTAACACTGTCGATATCGAACGCTTTACACAATCATTACTATTTAATTAATATTAACTAGAACCCTAATTTTCCTTGTAAATTTTCATTTTGATAGAAAATTGTTTAAAAAATCAACTACTCTGCACTTTCCCCTAAAATGGGGCAAGAGCGTAAGTGGGAGTTAAAAATGCTTTGAAACCTTGTTTCATGTGCAATGAGGCAAAAGCAGAATTATTAAGAAACATGCTATAAAATGCTTTTTACTGCATTAAAATATATTGTTTAGTTCTATAGTTATCCAATTTTAACAACATTAAGTACGGCGTAGCATATCACGCCGTATTAAGCCGTATAAAATGCAATCCACGTAGATATGATAACCTAATACGCAGTTACCCCACCGTGTTGGTCTGCACATGCCCCAAGTTATAATATTGACGGGGCAAGATCAGATTAGTGTTTTTTCAATAAATTAAAACAAGAAACAAATGAAACTGTTTATTTAATGTAAAATTACATCGATATTATTTATATTTACCTAAAATATCAACAAAAAATATAAAATTATCCTAAGAAACTATTGTTCGTTTACGGAGCCGTCAATCTTGCTTGGTAGTTCAAACGTGACTGTTTACACTGATTGATATAATTAAGGAAAACACGTTCATTCTTGCGCGTTATCTATGAGATATAGTACATATTAACTTGTAGTACATTACTACATACTTGCTAGAGAAATTTGTCTCATATTCTAATAAATATAGCCAATTAATGCACTTGCCCCGTTTACGCACTTACCCCACTCCACCTTACTATCAAAAATGTCAAACTTTACAATAGAGACGTCAGTTGCCAAATGGCAGCACTAGGGTTGTCCACCCCCAAAATATAAAAGGCAACCCTTGTATATTGTATAGTAGTAAATACAGAATATTTTTCGCCCTTCAAATTTTGTAGTAAAAATTCACATTTTTTGACTGAATATTATTTAGTGCTTACAGATAAACGGTTTTATGCAGTTACTTTAATTTAATGCAGTTTTCGTTAAAATTTTGAGTAATTTTCATGTCAAAAGTCTAACCTGCCTAAGCCGCTTTGACTTAAATATTATAGTTGTACATATAAATAATCAAGCATGTCTAAATGTGACCGACTGTTCTTTCTGCATAGATACGTGAAAAGGCGTATATAATTTTTAATGTGCTGCAATTTACCTGCTCCGGCTGAAGTAACACTCATTATAAATCACCCTGTATAACATGCTGCCGGCAAAAATTATGATAAAATATATATTGTAAAAAAAAAATATTATTAGACGAAATAGAGGTTACCATGCTGTGAAGCGGTTCAGGCGTCCAGGGGCTATTTTAATTGTGCAGTCTAATTTATTTGTGCAGTACTTTAAAGAAAAAATTGTATTTCCATTATTTATTATATTGTTTTTCTAGGTATTAAACGTATTTTTGTCTGTGATGAATTTTCTAAAAATTATGAATAAAAAATTTACAATAACTATTCTGTTTCGTTAAAGCATTTTGTTTCAGCATCCACTTAAGTAAATGCGCAAGTAGATTCGCATGCATACATAATATATGATTGTTTTAATAGTGCAGTAAGCATACTTTATTTCCTATTGAAATTGTTTGAAGTAAAGTTAACATTTTGAGAACTAACAGTAAGTTGTAGTATTGATATAGTCTTACGTATGTGTTTATACTTTTCCACATAAATATTTTAATTCGATTTTTAATGAATAACTTTATTTAAAAATAATTAACAAATATCCAATATATATATATATATATATATATATATATATTTAAAAGTAAGTATTTCCAATTTTATTTATTCTTAAGATACGTAAAAAATGATATGTAATTGGCTTAAAATGTATTCTCAGAAAAACTAATATTTTATTGACTAATTTTAAAATTATTCCAACATTTGGAAATACTGAGCTTAAATAAATTAAATACAATATTTAAAGAATAAATATACGTATAAAACAAAATGATTGTTAGTTCGGTTCTGACGCAATCAAATTGATATATCTATCTATCTGTGCATTGTGAACATAACGAATGAGTGACGGAGCAAACAAAGATATACGAATTATGAGCAAAGGCAGTATTTAGAGTTTCTTTCGCTTCGCTAAAGAAAATAGACTTACAATATGTGTAATGATTGAGCAAGAGTGACCGACTTCTTTTAGATGAGCTGCAACTTGCACGATACGTTGATCAAAAGGTTTTAATTTACATACGCGGGACTCACAAGTTTTTATTACGTAATTTTTACGTATTAGTTTTGTCTGATCAAAATAGAATCATTCTTCTTATATGATTGTCGGATAGTCGCTGATTATCATCAACGATATTTCAAGATTCATCTAGCTACGATTTCTTAATTGTTATGTTACAGTATTTTTTTTTTCCTTTACATATTTCTACTAAATAAATACTTAAAATACATGTGTGTTTAAAACAGTGTCAGTATTTTATGCAAGATGTTAATACTTTTTGCAAAAGTTAAATTTTACCAAGTGTCTCTGTAGTATTTACAAATGGTTATTTTTTCTTAGCAATTTTATTCTTCTAACCTTTTAATTATATACTTCATTTGACTAAATATTTACTTTTCATTAAAAACTACAGGTAGTTCCCAATTTAGAACAGAGTTCCGTTCTGATGTTCTCGATTAAGTCCAATATTTTATTATTCGACTAGCATCGAACTTCCCTTTTATTATCAGTATCTGTGTAATTCAGATTTTTATTAGTTTTTGTATGAAAACTTACAAATGTTGATAAAAACATACGTAAGTGTAGTTATATATATTATGTAATATATATATATATATATATATATAAATAATTAATATTATTATTTTTATTATTTTATAAGAATACATACACAAATTAAGATCAATATTTTTATATTAACATTTTAAGTTTGTCTTTCGAAAAAAAGTTGATCAAAAATTGTATTTTTTTTAGACAAATGAATGGATGTAAAATGGGTACTAAAAAATATGTTGGTATGTTGATAAGGTTATATATATGTAAGAATCAATTTTATACGAATGACGTCACTCACTGGTAGGTATATTATTGACACGAGCTTTGAAATCGGAATGAAATTATTGTTTTGTCACTTAGTTTCAAACGTAATAGAAGTAACGTCCAATGTATAAAATACAGTAATATATGATACATCTTCACATATTTATCTTGAACTTTATTAAAATAAGATATTTAAATGTATTTTAGCAAATTTTGCTAATTGATCTGTAGAATAGAAAGAATTTATTTTTATACATTAGAGACTTTCATATTGCAAAGTTTCTCTCCTAGATTATGACGTGCCTACAAGCTTTGAGTGCTTCTTCCATATTTATTACTACTAGTATTATTTTTATTAAAAATATATATTAAAATAACTAAGTAAATATATATTTCAAAGTAAAATTATTTATAATAAATAAGAAAATAAATTTTAAAGTTGACGTCATTTAGACTTCAGCACCATAGTGCTATATCTGTTATAGTGAAAATATTAGTTGGAATTTTATCAAAATGTTCTTCAAATACTGTTTCAAACCATGTTTTTTCATCTTTCAAATTGTGTTGGTACGTAAATTTGATGTTATGTATGAAGAAATAATTATCACAAATTGGTACAGAACAATATTTTACAAAAAAAAACAAAAAATATGATATATATATATATATATATATGTATGTATGTATATATATATATATATATATATATATATATGTATGTATATATATATATATATAATATATGTATATATATACAGGGTGATTTATTAGTAATTGGAAATATTTTAACTGGAGTATCCTGGGCTCAGAATATGAAGATTTAACCCAAATCACTTAGATAAAATGTGGCTCCTTACTGAGCTACAGGGTGTTTTGTGTTTTTTTTTTCTCGAATGTTCGAAATTTTTAATATTTTATACAGAGTTTTAAATATCAATTCAAAATTTTTATTTTATTTTATTATTTATTATTTATTTATTATTTTATTACTTGACTACAACTTCTTGTGTTACATTTTATTATTATTAAACATTAGTTTGTTAAGTTTTAATTATATTTTGAGTTTATGTTTATGTACAATTTACTTTTTTATGATTTACCATTTATGTTTAATTTTATGTTTCTTCAATTTCTAACAAGAACATGTCCTGAAGAAGGTGTAAAATAACACCGAAAGCTTGACAATTGAATCTTAAATGAGAATTTGAATTTAACATCTAACCATTGACTATCTTCCCGTTAAAACATTTTACAATTACATTTTACAATATATATATATATATATAGTATAATAAAGTTTACGGCTGGAAGAATTATAGTTGTAATATTTATTTGAGGGCGAAGCAGCCAAAACAGTAGAATAATTAGAAAAAATTAAACAATTTTAATATTAAGACGAGCTTTCGGCAAAGTTATTGCCTTTTTCAAGTCGCTGCACATGAAAATAAAACCATTTATTAGATAATTGTAAATACAAATAATGTGCTATGAACAATTTATAATATTTTTTAAATTAACAAAAAAACAAAAACCATGTTTGCAATATTAAGTCAAGAAAACAATAATAAATAAATAAATTTATAAAACATAAAACAATTCACATAACATACTTTATATCGCATCGCAGAGTGTTGTCGTCAAATCATAAAATTGTAAATATATATTGTCACTCATGTGTGTAAACAATTTGTACAATAAATGCGAGTAATTCAAAAAATATACAAATTGTAATAACAAAAAACCAAAAATCCAAACAAAAAATAGTTATCTTTTTTATATTTTAACAGAAAAATGTGTTAAATACGATGTACCAAGTTAAAAAAAATTTTCTCAATACGGAAATAGTACAGTTTTTCCCTTTCATAATTTTGTAACGAGATTAAATAAAATACGAGATTAAAATTCAGATAATCTAAATAAGAGAATATGTCATTTCTTATACTAATTTATCTAAAAACATAAATTCAAATGAAGATAGTTCGTGTTTTTCTTAGTGACATCTGTTAATAATCGACATAAACAACAACAATAATAATAATAAACTTAACCAAATAAATTCACTAAAAATTAGAAACATGTGTTTTAAGTGACAGTTTGCAATGCTTATCACGTATCCAAACTGTTAGCTGTAGAAGAAGACTTCACATAGGAATGAATCAAATAATCATACGTTCCACTAAGTCCACGTAAGTCAGAACGTTTGTTGAAACTTTTATTGTGTGATTTTATGTAAATCATTTCTATGTCACTACGTTTAAACCGTAGACAATATCTTGGAGTTTTCGTAGTCCATGGAATGATTCCTAGACTGGCAATGTATGGATAAGGCTGTAGCACCCTTCTTAACTCTACCGTCAGATTTGTGCTGAATAATTCGATCTTTAAGTAAACGTTGTGTGTTTCCAATATAGATTTCATCACAATTATTACACGGGATTAAGTAAATTGAGAAAGGAATCTTCATTGTGTCTGGTTTAGTTCTAAACCTAGTAAATAGTGATTTGATAGGTAAATGCATTCCTCTTTATAATTTTAGTGTTTTCCATTGGAAAAGTATTAATAATTAAATTTGTAACTCCAGGTATGTTGTCAATAGAGCAAATATGCTGTTTTTCTTCCAAGTTTTGTGTATGCGGTTCCGAATCTGTTGTAACGACATTAATAGGAGTACAGAACAGAAAGAAGTGTGTTAAGCCAACTACTATCATATCCATTATTCAGCATTAACACCCGAAGACGTGAAAGATTTTTTATCACGTACGAAGGTTCCGAGAGCTTTTTTACACGAGTTTTCATCCCAAGTATGACATTGGTTTTAGTATGATTAGCATGAGCTGAAAGATTATTAATATATCGTCCAGATGCCATAGATTTAATATACCAGTCAGTAATGATTTTCCCTTCATCTGTTCTCTGTAATAGGACGTCCAAAAAGGCAATGGAGGAATCCAATTCTTTTTCGATCGTAAATTTTATGTGTATCTGCAGAGTTAAGAATACTTAAACAGTGATCAATATCTTCTTCGGGAACGGCACAAATAATATCATCCACGTACTTCTTGATAAATGCTGGTGGAGTTTTAAACTTTGCAATAAGATCTATTAACGTACCACATCTTATTGCAGATATTGAGCATATTCTAACTGGATTGAATGAAGACACTCAAAACATATTTAGAGCATATTTAGAGCGGCACAGGTTAGTGTTAAAATAAATTGCTATAATTTTGAACACCTTATTTTTTTAACATTTTGAAACTTTTTAGGAGGTGAGATCAAAAAAATTTAAAATAACGGACCCCCAATATATATATATATATATATATATATATATATATATATATATATATATATATATATAATAAATCCTAATAGCCTTTAGATAATAAATCTTTAAGGGGGTGTATGTGTGTCGTTTCGCTCAGTCGTTCAAATTTTGTGATCGCAATTTCTTCTCACAGTTTTCAGGATAGGTTTATTTGCAGTGAAAGAAAACTAACTGAATTTTTTAAGATTTTATTTTGGCTACACTATATATCAGACATTAATTATGATTTCTTTTGTTATCAACTTTTGGAGAAAACATTTAAAAAAATATTTTGGTCAGACTATTTATTCTATTTCAATAAAACTTTCAGAACAGATTCTCTTAATGTTTGCAGTGTTGTTAAGTTTCGAATAAACAAGATTAGAAACATATAGGTAAGCCCATATACAAAACCACTTTGACATCATCTCATAAATACTAAAAAATAAAAATAAATTTTGATTGTTTCTCCAAAAGTTGGCAACACTGTTCAAAAATCAAATTTTGTCATTGTTGTGCAAAGAATCTATTTTGAAAATTTGTTTGAAATCATATAAACGGTAGATATACCTAAAATGAATTCTCAATAATTTTTCTCGAAGTATTGGCAACATATAATAATAAAATTAATTAATTTTTTCAAATATTCAGAAAAATTTGTCTAAATATTTGATTAAAATTGGATGAAATTTAGCTAAAATAAAATATTAATATTTTTCAAAAAAATGCTTAAAAACGCTCAAACAAAATATACAGCCTGATTCAGAGTAAGCGCCTTATTTTTTTTAGCCACACTATGGATACTACTTTCAAAATATTTGGCAGTAATATGTTTCAGGACATTCTCTACACGATGGTGATATCAGATTTTCAATTGGACGAATCATTTCAAAATGGCGACGTTCAACTTTTTTTTTTTAAATGGGATGGCATATTTTTTTTTTTATTATTGAGATCCTAAAAACATTTTTTTTACGATAGTATTTTGTTTTTCTTAAAAATTAATTTCTTTCCCTATCAAAAAGCAAACTATCATTTTAATCTAGTAGCGCATGTTATGTTATTTTTGTCCAAATATCAAGTAGCGGTAGACACAAAAGAAACAATTAAACTTTATTTTGTCATCTACACCTACTTTTTGAAACTCAAAATTAAAAATTTACATCAAATAAAAATTAGGTATGTACAAAAATTGCTCGAAATGTTTTCTTTTTTTTTCAATACATAAATTGAAACGTCGTCCAATGGTAGTGTTTGACGTTTGACAACTAGTTTGTCTACCGCTACTTGATATTTGGACAAAAATAACATCGGGTGTAAAACATTCATGTGCTACTAGATTAAAATGCTAGTTTGCTTTTTGATATGGAAACAAATGAATTTTTAAGAAAAACAAAATAGTATCGTAAAAAGAATGTTTTGAGGATCTCAATAATAATAAAAAAATTATGGCATCCCATTTAAAAAAAAAAGTTAAACGTCGCCATTTTGAAATGATTCATCCAATTGAAAATCTGATATCACCATCGTGTAGAGAATGTTTTGAAACATATTACTGCCAAATATTTTGAAAGTAGTACCCATAGTGTGGCTAAAAAAAAATAAGGCGCTTACTCTGAATCAGGCTGTATATACATACTAGAAATGACTACATAATTACATATTGACGTATTTAAATAGGAAAATATTGTTATAAATTTTCTTGAGAATATTCTAATGAAAATTTTCGAGAATTTTACGTTACTAAATCATGTATAAAAATTATAATAATTATTTCTGGAAAACGATGTCATAAAATATATGTAAATATATTTATACATTTATCTATAGCATTAAAATTGTTCTTTTTAATGAATAGAATAAAATAAATTAAGAATATGAAAACAATTTAAATTATAATTATTTGAATAATGTTTCTATATAATATGTAGATATTAGAGAAACATTAAATGGGTACAAATGAAAACAAACTGAAATATTGATCAGCGTGTATCGTGGTTAGTGGTTGGTTACACTAATATTTATTTGAAATCACGGAATGTTTTCTGCTTCAGGTAAATACAAGTACCTACGTATATATGTCTGACAATAGCAAAAAAATGTTTCCCACAAAAAGAGATCAACATAAGTATGTACGTATAATAAAAACAGTCGTATAATAACATTTTATTATAATATACTAAAGGTAAACTAAATTTCAGAATAGATTCTTTTTTATGCATAATAATTACAAAATTTAATTTTTGAACAATGTTGTCAACTTTTGGTAAGAAAATATAAAATTTTTATTACTATTTCTTAGTATTATCTGATAATGTCAAAGTAGTCTATATATGGGTTTACCCATATACTTCTAATCTTGTTTGTTTCAAATTTTTGAAAGCTACGGACACCGTAACTATACATTTCTTTTCCTTTCAGTCAAAGTGGTAAAAACAGAAAAAAAGTAGTATAATAACGGTTGATAATCAAATTATACGAAAATATGTAAAATAGATTTTATCAAACATATAAATGAAACACAAAATAAATTTAAATAATATTTTACTCCAAACAAATTTTTAAAAATATTAATAAATTATTATTAAATTATTAATAAATTGTTATTTGGGGAGTCATGCAAGGGAAAGGAAGGGGGGGGGGAGGTGTTATAAATGCGGAGCCCGGGGCATGGTCCCCGCTCACTCCCGATTTAAGGACGGCTCTGCCTGTAGTTATACAAAAAAATAAAACATTATTTCGTGGTAATGGACACTGCTTCGATATTTTCGACTAATTATTATATTAATGTTTGCGTAGAAATTTCAGTGTTGCAGTAATCTAGCTAGTTTGCACGTGAACAAGAAATATGTTTAATATTAGTTATTTGCCTACATACTTATATATATATATATATTATATTTGTGTTTGTTTTTTCGACTGAAATTATATTATATATTATATTATATTATATATATTATATATTAAAATAAATAAAACAAATAAAAATATATATATATATATATATATATATATACAATATAAAATAATAATAATTAAATATTAAACATATTTCTTGTTTACGTGTAAACTGGCTAGATTCGGGTACTTTACGTAGCATAGTATATAGCATGTAATCTGAGAAACACATCGGGGCTTAGCTACGTAGCTCCGTGTATTGCAAAAGAAAATATGGGGTTGTTACTCGTGACCCACTAACCACGCGTGCGGCAAAAAATCATTATTTTTATGAACGCAAAAAAATTCCCCTATCGCGAATAATGAAATAGGTATCGTATATATGAGTATATATATCTTTATTTTTATTTACTTACTTTCTTTCTTTAGCAACTCACAGTTTTATATCATAAAATTTTAACGATTGTTACTACAAATTTTATATTAAATGCACTCGAGATAAGAAGTTTTGTAAACTTGTTAACTTTTTGCCAGCAAATAATTTTTCAGATTTAAATAATTTTTACATAATAATAAATTTTATAAAACAACTAGTTTCTATTTGAAATTTTATGTTAATTATAAAATTAATTAATATAATTATTTTTAATTAATTATTAAATTAGAAGCATATGGGTAAACCTATATATTATATACATATATATATATATATATATATATATATATATATATATATATATATATATATATATATATTTATTTGACATTATCACATAAATACTAAGTAATAGAAATAAAAATTTTATATTTCTACCCCTTTGACTGCAAGGAAAAAGAATTTATTAGCTTTGCTAGAATTCCTGGAGAAAAACCGTAAGTGGAAAAAAGTGTTTGTCATGATATCGTTAGATAATATTATTAAAAAAAATTCCTTTTTATTTGGAACTTTTTTGTTTTGATTTTGATATAACAAATATAGGCAATACTGTTTTGTTTCTATCATAAGAGGCGCTGAATACTTGCTAATACACTATTACGTCATGACGAGCAAATTCAAATTTGTCATTCAACTTTATTCAATTGATTTTCTTATTTATTATAAATAATTTTACTTTGAAACAACGTAGGTATATGATTTACGTAGTTATTTTAATGTATATTTTTGATAATTTTTTTTTTAAAATGTGCAACAACCCCATTTGTTAATCGTACGTAACTCTATAGTTTTAATTTTTAATTTGTCGTTATCATTGTGATAACGAGTGTAGACGAGTGCCCAGCGCATTTTTCAGTTGTTGCTTGCGGCGTTCAGCAGATCAACTGTTCTCCAGAAGATGGTTAAGCAGGAAAGGTCCTGTGACATGACCTCCGCCCGCGTGCACTCGATCTTTCTAAATTATATTATTTTTCTGGTGGGGACAATTTAAAGATACAAGGCTGGAAATATAACAAAGGATTCAAGATGCTTGTCGTCGTTTCCTCTCCACCGAAGAAATCCTCCGAACAACCGATAGCGTTGCACAAACAAAAAGCACAAAAGTGTTTAAATAAGAGGGGGCAAACATTTTGAACATCTTTAACTATTATGTAAAAATTCAACAATAATACAAAGTAAATTATTGTTTTATTCTTTATAATTTTTTTATACCTCTTTCCTCAATTGTAAAGACCACTTTACAATTACAAATATTTAATCATAATTTATGAATAAAGATTTGAAACAAATTATAAATAAAAAAAATTGAGATTTAATTTTCACTAAATATTTGTGAGGACGTGCGCATTCATATTATCTACAACATACTAACTAACAGCAAATAGCTGCCATTGATCCACATTGCCAGTCAGCAATTGCTATTGATAGTTATCGCCAGTCCAGACATTATCTTATTATTATTATTATCATCATTATTATCTTATTTATTAAATTATACAAAGGAAAATATATTGCTAAATAAATTGTATATTATTATCAGTGGCGCAACCAGGGGGGGGGGCGACCCCCCCCAGGCTAGCAGAATTAGCACAATTTTTATTCGTTTAGTCGTATAGTCAGCAGTCACTTCTCGCTATAATTATTTACCCCAAAATATTGAGCCAATATTCATTATTTTAAACTATTAATTATTCGATTCATGTAAGAAAAAATGGAAATCTGGTTAGTATTTGCTTTTTTTTTGCTTCTCCAAGATAAAATCCTTGCCGGGGGGCAAGACAAAATCCTGGCTGCGCCACTGATTATTAGCTTTGTGTTCGACCAATAAATTTGCAATTTGCTAATTTTGTATTTTAATATGTGCTTGTGCCGAATTCTGAATAGTTTCAAACTATTTGAACAATTTGAAATTTTACTTGCTTGAACACATTATTTACAATCAGAAATAACAGGTAGCACTACTGTGGCTTATTGCAAAACTGTCCGAATTTATCAAGAATTTGACACTTTAGTGAAATTTACACACTACCAATATTGCAATTATTTACAATGGAATGTAAGTAATTTTAAAAATTGTCATATAAACAAATTTCAATATAAATAAAAAGATACGAAGTTAACCTTCAACTTTTTTCAACTTTTTTTATAACTAAAAATTTCAAATCAGAGCAGAATCAATCCACGAATTGTTCTGATAGCTTGCAAAATGTCAGAAAATAGTCACAGTGTTTTCTAGAACAGCTAATTTTCTGTCAGAATTGGAATGCTAGAACGCAAATATTAAACTGCGCATGCTCCTGACACTTTTGTACTGTCAGGGATTCTTGCTCGAACAAAGATATTAAATTTATGATTTTGTTTTTAGATGTCAGTTGATATAGTGCCGAGTGCCGGTAGATGACATGAATACGCACGACCTCACAAATAATTTAGTGAAAATAAAGCAATCTCCATTTTTTTATTCATAAAGTATTATAAAGTATTTATTCATAAATTATAAACATATTATTACCGTTTAAAGTGGCCGTAAGATTTTCAAATAATAAAAAACATTAAAATCCTATCTAACGATACCAAACATGACCTATAAGTTTTCATTTGAAATTTTAATGTTGCTTCCGGTTTTCTCCGGAAAATTTTTTCAATTTTTAGAAAAAAAATAAGACGAGCGGTCAGAAACACACAATATATATATACACCCACAAATTTTGAATGAGTTTTATTATTTTGTAATATATATATATATATATAGTGTGTTGACTTGGACCGTCGTACATAGGGATTTAGCATGTAAAATCAGACATGTGCGATTTCCTGCTTCCCAAATTATTTTACAAAAAAAACCTTATGATAAATGTTTTAGGGCATACTTTTCTGCATGTAAATCAATTACTAAAATTTTTTTTTGGAACCTTCCTAACGTCAAGAATTAGGTCTAAAGTTGTTAAGAAATTGACTGGAAAATGGCAGTAGCCGTGAAATAGCATATAGCATTTGTTTTATTTTTGTTCCAATTTCACGGCTAATTCCATTTTCAGTCAATTTCTTGGCAACTTTAGGGCTAATTGCTGACGTTGGGATGGTTCCAAAAAAAATTTTGTTAATTGATTTACATGTAAAAAAGTGTTTCCTAAAACATTTATCCCAAAGTTTTTTTTGTAAAATAATTTGGGAAGCAGGAAATCGCACATGTCTGATTTTACATGCTAAATCCCTATGTACGACGGTCCAAGTCAACACACGGTATATACAGGGTGATTCAGGACTAGTGTAACAAACTTTAACAGCTTATTCCTGAGGTCATTTTGAGCCAAAAATGTCATATGAACATAGGTCCTATTCCTTCTAGTTACCAAAATACAAGAGATTGAAGTTATAAATAACACGAAATTTTCTAATTTTTGTAATCAAGATACTTTCGGAAAACAAGAGTTTTATTGAAAAGTGAAAATTGACAATACTGGATAATAATTTGTTTTGTCAAGCATTCAGAAATCTTGTTTAAATATTTTATTAAAATTAGATAAAATATAGCTAAAATAAAATATTAGTTTTTCTCATAAAGTTGGCAACAATATGTAAAACAAAATTTTGTAGTTGTTATTGGTACTAGGAAATTCGGCAACACGGTATAGAATTAAAATTATATAAGTTTTATAAATACTGAGTGAATATTTTCTAAAAATCGGATTAAATTCTGATTAGTATAGCCTCAATAAAATTTTAAAAATTTAGTAATTTTTTCTCTCGAAAAGTTGGCAATCCTGTATGCTAGTAAAATTATATAATTTTTATGGGCACCAGAAAATTTTATTAATTTCGAATAAATAGTATAGACAAAATTACATTTTAAAATTTTTAGTAATTTTTCCTCGAAAAGTTGGCAACACAATATTTTATTAAAACTACATAATTTATGTAAGCACTAGGAAAATCTTTTGGGAAAATTTGATCAAAATCGGATAAAGTAGCCTTTATGAATTTTTGAAAACTTTAGTAATTTTTTTCTCGAAAAGTTGATTATTTTGGGATTATTATCGGATAAAGTAGCATTATGAATTTTTGAAAACTTTAGTAATTTTTTTCTCGAAAAGTTGATTATTTTGGGCGCCAACTGAACATACCCTTAAAATTTGGTGCAAATCGGATGAATGATCTAAAAGATGTGATCACAAAAAACGAACGAGAAAGCGAACGACAAACACATACACACACATACACCCAGATAAACTGAGTTCAGATTTTTTGAATTTTGAAAATGTTACCGATACAGCATCAAACACTATACCACTTTTTCCTTACAGTCAAAGTAGTAAAAATGATTTAATGATCTTATTAAAAACAAGCAAATGATCGTTTTAAAATTTTTCATTCAATACCAGTTACTACAAAAATTAATTTTTATGACAAAAATTTATCTATAATTATTATATAAAGATCATGCACCTCCAATACTAAATAAATCATGCAGTGTGTAATACGACAGTATTATATATATATATATATATATATATATATATATATATATATATATATATATATATATACCAAAATGAAAATTCATTAATTATTATAAACAGAAATAGATCACAAGAAATGGTGCGTTGACGTAAGGTAATCTTTAAAAAAAACCGGGTCTGATCAGCAATGATCAGAGAGGGAGTACCCAGAAGGCGCAGGGTATAAAAAGTCATAATATGGTGCAAAATAAAACAGTTCCAAAACTCATTTGATATATACGTTTGTTGGTGACATAGTAGTTCATTTAGGAAATTGTGTGCCCTACCTATCAAAATATTGTACAGTACAACATGTTCGTCTTTGTAAGTGCGAAGACAAAAATATTAAATAAAATCAGTAAGCTTTGTGCGGTATGCGGTATATTCTCTTCACTTAATATTGCTTGTGAAATGATAAACAGTGCTTTGTTTACTGAAGATTACATTGTGCTTAATCAAATCATTGTTTTGTGGGATACTAATACTTCATTACTAATTTACCTGTTTGCACACAAACATTATTCCTCAATTCTATTATTAATTGACATATGTAACTACAAAATTTTATATATATATATATAATAATCAACATCTTGCATAGCAAGAAAGTTATTATTAAATTAATTATTATAAAAATCTTGTGTGGGTCCAAATACGCTTGGTGCATGGATATTAATGATGTCTTTGTGTCGTCTAAAACTACTTTGATATTAATAATAAAAACATTGTTTCTGGCTAAAAGTCTTACTATAGCTATGGCCAATGTATGTGTTAAAAAAATATTAACAAAATAATTATTTAATTAATAGGTATTCTAACATATTTTAATAATTATACTAAAATATAATATATTAAATATGTAGATTATGTAATAAATTGTATTTATATGACATTATTTCACTAAAAATACTTAATACAATATTTCAAAATATAAAATTATAAAAGGTAATAAATATTTTAAATTCATTTAATTTTTTGTTGTTTTTCAATTATATTGTTATACTTTAAATGGAAGTAAAGGATTGTATAAGATTATTAAATACAAATAATTACAAAAATAAAAATATTGAAATGTAAACATTTTAAAAGACGGAAGATAAATAAAATATAAATGTACAACTATTCTTTTGTAATATTATGTGCAAATAATTTTTAATATTCAGTATAAAGAATAACAACTCTGAAAATTATAATTTAATTATCAAAATATTGAACATAATTATTAATATTACAATGCTTGAAGTTTGATATGAAAATTGTTATTTTTACTATATTTTTCTGATAAAAGTATTTTACATATATTTTATTTTTAAAACTATGATCATAATTATTCGCAAATAATATCAATAAATTAATATTTGAATACCATACTTTTTAAACAAAAAAATTTCGGGTGTATTTCATATTCTATAGTTCAAATTATTATTTTTTTAATTATTAAAAATAACGGTCAATATATTACGTCAAAAACAACTTTTTAGGTTATTTATAAAATAAACAACATTCATATTTAAATAAACAAAAACAATAATTTCTTATATTAAGAGATAGATCTTAAATTATCTTTATTCCGAATTAGTTATTAAAATTTTAAATATGTATAGTCTGCTAATTTTATTATATTTAAATGTACTTTTTAAAAAAAGTGAATTTATATAAAAACAATATAATTTATTTTATTAAACGGTATATTGATCTATATATTAATCCAATATGATACTTAATGAAGATAATTTGATAGTATAATTATGTTATTAATTATACTATGCCATATTTAAAAAATCTCGAATAAATTTAAGTTTTTTTTTTTTTTTTTAAATTAATGGAAACGGAGCGCCCCCAGTTACAACGTTGCATACAACATAAATGATATGTTGGTGCAGTTGAAAACATGTACATAATACAATAGGTATACCAATAGGTATTACCATATGACAGACAGGTTAGTTTGAAATACATATAGTAGTTGAACCCAAAACCTTTTGTCGAACCGGTAACACAACCCCCATCAGATAAAACACTAAAATAACAAGCGACGCGAACAGCCTTGAAGTATTCTTGACATTTTACAACATGATGAAAAACACGAAACTGGAACTTAAAACAACTTTTTTACGCAATCAAGGGCACTTAAAACACAAATTTCGATTGATTTTATTATTATGATGTGTGTGCGATCCAGTTCTGTGATCCAATCCAGATCACCGTGAAAATTATTTGTCGCCGCAGCGCCATCGTCTAATTATTGTCACACACAAACAAACGTATTCATACATATATTATGCAAATTTATTCAGTACCCGCGCGACAGATTGTTTCCGACTATATTTGCACCAAATTATTTTCGTGTTACGCTACATTCTCATTATTCTACAAACGCTTTCTTTCTTTCTTTCTTTCTTTCTTACAGAAAACTTTCCTGTTCAATCCGGAAAAATCGATATGAAAATTAAATTTTCATTTTTCTTATGCAAATCATTCAAGGTTTTTTTAAACAATATATTATTTATTTTTTTAATTATCTTACGTACATTTTTTTACCACGAAATATTATTGATTTTTTTAAATTTCTTTTAGAAAAGAGTTTTAGATACTGTAGGTACTTTAAATTTTGCTGATTCAAAAAAAAAAAAAATAATTAAAGCATATGAAATTATTTTGTTTGTAGGTATAGGAAAATATCTTTTTGTTTGTAAAGCAAAACTTTTGTTTTAAATAAGAAGAAAATATTGTTTTAATTTAAAATTAAGATAAATTACATGAAATTAAAAAAAAAGTTATACAACAAAAAATTTATATTCGACCCTAGTGCTTATTACAGTACATGCATTTTATTAAACAAATATTTTAAATAAAATTTTAAATATTTAGATTAAATAAAATATTTAAAAATATTATGTAAATTACATGTATCTACATAGAAATTTTAAAAATTTAAATAAATTTTTATTATTCTATGTAATGTATATCAAAAACAACACAAATTTCTGTATAGTACATGCAAAAAACTGTAATCGTTCAATTTGAATAAATTTATTCTAATATTATTTTTAGAAAAAAAACTGTTTGTCGTTTCGTTTAATCGTTCAATCGGACATTAAGGTATAATTCTTGGAATAAAATGTATACAACTTTATATAAATTAGCATAATAATTTAATCAAAAAAAAAAACAAACACTTTATCTAAAAAAGCAGATTCGACCTTGGTAAAATTGTAAGGAATGTGCTCGACAAGCATTAATTTGACGTAAAATAAATGGGAAAATTGCCCTCTAACATTTACTTATACTAAAATACCTAAAATTACTAATTTCATAATAAAATTCTACTAAAACCATTTCATTTTATGTTTAAAGTAGTTTAAAAGATATATTCCATATTATCTACTCGTATTTTCAAACTCAGTAAGTAATACTCCTATTATATTAGGTATATTAAAGTTTTATTCCTTAAAGCTCTAGAACAATTTTTAAAATTGTATACTTATGAATTTTATCTACTTTTTTAATTTATTCCACAAAATACTGTACTGATAAAGAAATGTACCAAATGATATAGTAATAATATCATCATATACATATGTATTGTATGGCAAACATAATTAAAAATTGTTACAAGATCGAAAAATATAGAAATAAATAAAATATTAAAAATAAAGATGAATACTTATTTTTGTGTACTATTAAATTAAATAAACTGCACTTTATATTAGTAAAATATAGTTACTATTTAAGTTTTCAAAAAAATAACATATATATATATATATATATATATATATATATATATATATATATATATAGATAATTAGTATTTTGCAATAAAAACAAACAACAAATTATATTTCTTGGTATAAAGTAATTTAATGGTACAAATATTTGGGACATATACATATATACATATTATTATGTGAAACAAAAGAAAATTTCATTGTTTTTGATGAAAAATATTAGGTGCTTGAAAAAAATGCTTCATAATGCGTTCCGGTACTTATAAAGCAAGCAATAAACAGCAACCCCAAGTCAACACGAAATATACAAATATGTCACATTGCGTGCAAGATGCTATTCTTACGGTTTACGGCTAATGAGTTTTTACTAATAGCCGTCCGAACTCCGAACAACACAAATATTCTCGGCAATTTTTTATTTATGCTCGGATAAATCTAAATCTTATTCTGTCAACATACATTTTCATTATAAAAATATTTAAAACTTGTGTTATTTACATTTACATTATAATGCAATTTTGCATGTATGAAATATGTCATAGTATCCCGGAAATATTTTATAAATAATTTTAATTGCGTCAGATAGCAAAAAGTTTCTTAAAATACAAAAGGCAAACTATAGATTTTTTGTTCATTAATGGATGCAGAAAGTAATTTATATTTATGTAAAAAAAAATAGACCATTTGTAGTTTTAGACATTTTGAATCGATACAAGTTTTGTGACCTTCTACAATGTTATCATTTTTAGAAGTTTTTTTTAACTTATTTAATAATTATCATCAAAATAATACTGTGTACTCGATGCAAATAACCTTGCTTCGTTAAACGCTATTTAAATTATAGTCGATGAGAAAATATAATTTGGTAAATAATTATTAAAAAAAATAAAATAATAAAAACAATTTCTAATTATTTTTAATATAACAATTATTTTATTCAATAAATAAAAATTTTAATTAGATTTGAAAAACATGTAACACAGCTAATATTTATTATTTCTTTATCTAAATTATTCTAGAAAATGTACATTTTACTAATTACTTTAATTTATGGATGTAATACACTTGACACATGTATTATTGGGCTACGGGATTTTGAACTCAATTCTATTTAAAGAACCCTCGTTAACCACTTTGCATATGCATAAATCGATAAATTTATTTTAATATCAAAATACAAAATTTACATTTGTTTTTCAACTATATATTTTGATATTACAAAAATACTAAACTAATATTTAATTTTTATTTTTAGATATTATTTGCTGCCAGCATATATTACGTATCTAATACAAATGCACAATATTACTATATTGGACAACCAGCATTATTCCAATTTTCGAATCCAGCAAGTTTGAATTCGTTTGGAAACCAATTTTCGACGTACCACGGTAATCCAAATGTATTTAGAAATATTCCAGCAGCACCGTTTTATTCTGAACCGATAACGCCACCTACTCCAATATTTCGAAGAATATATAATACAGCCGAAAATTCAGTATTTCATAGAAATGAAAATCAAAATTTTGCTAGAAATCAAAACCAAAATTTTGCCAGAAATCAAAACCAAAATTTTGCCAGAAATTTCAATAAAGATTTTGAAAAAATTACTCAACAAACATTCAGTCACGATCATTCTGACTATCGTGGATTTGCATATCAGACCAAAACTGATAATGGTGCCACCTCTCGAGTTTTTTTTGCTACCGGTCCGCAATCACGTGGTTTCAGCTCATTTACAAGTTATACTGCTCCTAATGTATTGCAAAACGATGACACAAACAAAGCGAGAAATTTTGCATCTGATATGATTGATCCTGTGAAGAAAAATCGAGAAGAAAATGTTCTACCAAAACAAACACAGAATATTTATAAAACGCCAAATCTTGATAGTTTTGCAAATGATCCAGATAATTTTTTCAAAAAATTCTTCGACAATTCAGCTTCACAGATGGTAAATTTTTATTCAATAAATTCTCAATTATTTGCCGAACCTGCACCAGGATATCCAGCCGATACATTTCCTTTAAATCAACCTGATTATCCAGCTTTAAGTTCTAGATTTAGTGCGAATAATCAAAATGATATTGATATTGAAATTACTACTGAAAATAATGGTAACGCTAATAAGAAAATTGACAATGAAGAAACTGCAGAAAGTGTTATAACCAATACTAGATTTAAACTGAATGAATTCACAGATAACTCTGAAAAGCTAATATTTACTACCAGTGCTTCAATGATATCTGAATCAGTAGATAATAGTCAAGAAATTACAACAGACCGAAATACAAATTTAGAAAATGAAAAAACTGAAGAACTGATTTCAACTACAAGTACTCCAACAACATCAAAAATAGTAAATGACATAGACAATATGATAACAACTGAAAATGAAAGTAAAATTAAATCAAAAATTATTAGTACTACTTTGTCGCCAATTACAGAAACGACAGAAATGGAAACGATTGAAGTTACTTCTGAAACAAATTATTTAACAACTACTTCACAAAATGTTGCTATAATTTTAAATAGGCTAGCTGATATTACAGAAAAATCTACAGAAATAAATAAGGGACAAGAAACAACTATATCAAATAGGGAGCAAGAAACAACTATATCAATAAACAGCACTGAAACAAAAAATATTATGACTGAAATCACAAATCCATTCCTAATAAAAATGTCTGAAGAATCAAGTACAGAAAATTCCCATTTCGAAGCAAGTACAATAATAGATGAAAAATTAGAGACAACTACAATCAAAAAAGAATTAATGGAAACACTTGAGTATACAACATTAAGCAATATAATGAAAGAACATTTGGTGGATTCCACAGAAATTGGAATAAAATTAACTGAAAGCGAAGAAACATCGGAAAATTTATATGAAGAAACTACTACCGAAAATAAATTGACTGAAAATACTACTACAATGTTATAAATGATAAAATTTTTATAGGAAATTAAAATTAAATAATAAATTAGTTATGATTATAAAAATTTGTAATAAAATAGTTTATAATTGAATTAGCAAATAAAACTACCTAATATGTATGAATAATGACAATTATATATTAAAGTGTATAGAAATAAGGTTATATATTTTTCCTATTTTCAACATTGTAAAAAATATGTACTTGAATGTTAGTACATTTTATAAAACTACAAGTGGTAGTGGAGATACTTTAAACCTAACATTAAACTATTTTGCTAATAAAATTAATAAAAAATTGTAATAGATATATTTTTTTCAATAAAATGTTTTAATTAAATTTGGTTTTATGATTTTTCCCGTAACTGTCAAATTAAAAATTCATGTTATGTGTTTATAAAATTACGAACTATTGCATTGTTTTGAAATATGATTTTCTTAAATTTATTATCATTAATACATATATATATATATATTATTTAGTATTATAGTAATATAGTATTTTACTAAATTAAAACTTGAAATGTCATATGTTGAGGTTAGGATATATAAACAGATTTACCTTGCCAAAATCCATGGACGTTTGTGATGAAAAGAAAGCCCTTTGACACGAGCTGATTTAGTTTCAAATTTGGTTAGCATTTTGAAAATAAACTACACATATATTTTTCACTTTTTCATGAAAACAATAACCGCTTACGTGTATAACTTGAGCTGTCACTTAAACGATAGTAGCGACACTTGACACGTATTAAACTTGTTTACTGTATGCTTGCTGACTATCTGCATATCCGTTTCCTATGATTAATTTAATTTAAATAAATAAATATAGAAATTTAAATAATTCGGCATTTAATTACAAAAATAAATTCATTTATTATTCATGAACATTATTTTTTGACAAATACATATAAATTTTGTATTAAATGAAGAAATGTGCCTCAAGCATGCAGATTAAATACATTATCCTGTGAATTTTCACAACAGTTTTTATATATTTTATTAATAAACACATTCAGCCTTTGTCTAGAATAGAAAACTACATTATAAAATGTATCATGACATTGGAATTTTTTTTAATTAATAGCAAAAACATTAGGTTTTGGACAAAATTTGAACATTATGGTTTTAGTCATAATTTTTTTCACATTTTTAAGTAGAGTTTTTCGATGTTAAAAGGTCTCTTTTTATATAGTTTACAGTACAATACACATTTTTATCTATGTAGGTATTTGACAATAAACGATGCAATATGAAATATATTATAGTGAAACAATTATACAATTATGAAAAATAAAAAGTCTACATAAAATTGTAATTATATAAACATAAGAATATTTCGACATGATACATACACATACAACATAACATAAAAATATTTGATACTAGTGAAATTTTTAAATCACAGATTTAGTTACAGTGGAATATAAAGTCTCAAATTTATTATTTAATACTGTTAAATTTTGGTAATTAAAATTATAATTATAATTTACAAATTGAACTTGTGAAAAAATTAAACTATACAAGATTATTAACAAATTTGAGACTTAGTAAAACACTCTCCTGGTAATTATTCGAATAGTAGAATTAAATCTCGTTCGGACTGCGGTCGTAGCAGTTGAAATACTAGTAGGTAATAGTCGTAAGAATATTTGACCATTCAAACTGGCCTATAATACAAATTAAATTTTTACATACGTATGCAAGCTGCAATGATATTTCATTGCAGCAACATGAGTCAAATTCAAATATTTTATTATGGCCGACATTGACAGTATTGCTGGATGACTGTAATTATTAAACGAGATATATTTGGAATAATTTTTCTTGCCAATCCATTCAGTACACGTTAGTTTATTAAATATTATTACATTAATTTTGTTTTTTAACGACGCGATTTAAATACTTTATATGAATTTAACGTTTATTTGACGTTTCTAAACGAACAGACTATTGCTATTTTTTTGTACCTCAACTCTGATTTTTTTACGCTTACGACTTCACTATTACTGTTTTATAGCTACAACTGCTGTCTGAATGAGGCTTTCAAAAAGAATTACTTTATGAATTTCGAGAATAAAATAAAATTCAATAATTTATTTGACCAATTTGAATATTTTATTGAATGTACGGTTAAATAAATAGAAATGTTTATTTACAATGAAAGATAAATAATTATCCATATATTGGTCCATATATCTAAAATAGAGTGACCAGATTTCTCAAAAAAAAAAAGAATACTAATTAAAGCTGATATGAATTGATATTTTATCTAAATATTTGTTTTTACTATGTGTTTTTATAAGGTTGGTGAACGAACAAGTGTTCAATTTTATTTAAAATAATAAATACTATATTATTTACAATAACTAGGCTATAATATATAAGCACATACTACAATAGACGAATACTTGGGGCTTAAGGGGGCATAGTACTTTTTTCAATGAAAAAGTAGTCCACTTTCATTATTTTTTTTCTCAATAACGGGAAGGCGTAAAGCATTGAAACTTTTTGTATAATGTAGATCCTTTATTGAAGAATACGTCAGAATTTTTTCACCCCCCTCCCCCGAAATCTCCCCTCCTTAACCCCTATCCCGTAGACCAAATCTGAAGTGCCGAGGTCCACGGTTCCATAGATATCTCGGGACTGGATTATCGGAAACAAAAATCGTTTCGGATTATTAAAGTTGAATATATTCCCCATCGTTTGACCGATTTTTTTTTGAAAATTGTTTTTTTTCGCAAAATGACGGGCTTGCAAAAAAAGAGGTCAATTTTTTGCCCTTTTTTTTGACTTCTTCGACGTAAAAAAAATATAACAAATCAAAATTTTAAAAAAAGGATGGGTCAAACGATGCGGAAATCTATTAGCTTTCAAAAGAACAAAAATTCAAATAAATCCGATTGTTTGTTCTAGAGATATCACTGGAACCGACAAAAAAAATATGGTTTCGAAAAAAACGCGGTTGAAGTTTCAGAATGAGTTTAATGTCACATAAGAAAAGCCCAAGTGAATTTTTATGTTTCTTTACAAAAAGTGATGTAACTTTCGTAATTTTTATAATTTTGACATGCGGTTTCGTGAAAACGATTCTTTAGACATTACTCTTTAATAATATTAAATTAAAAAAAATCGATTTTTTGGTCATAAAAAACTACTATGCCCCCTTAAGTCATTGTTGACACAATTTTTAAAATATTACAATTTCGAGTGGGTTAAATTTAGTTTAGGTTAATTAGACCTTATATCATACCCATGTCACTCTCTTAGGAATAGGTGATTCTAGATAAAATTTATTTTTTTGTCAATTTTTATATCTATCTTCAGCAGTCGAATCGAACTACAAATCGATTTTGTTTCATTAGAGATCATTAATAAAGAATTTCATAACTTAGTTTGATTATTTTTTCCGATTGCTCTGTAGATTATTATAATTTATGTATGTTTAGTGAACTAATTGCAATTTAATTAGTTTACGAATATATGTACATTGAAGTTAATATTTTATTTATTTTTGTAGAAGCAATGAATGCAATTTATTTTTTATATACCTATATATTTATTAACATAAATATATAAATTTTCTTAGTGCTTGTGCACAGTTCCAATTAGATATAGCGAAAATATAGTAAATCATTTGAACGATATTAATTTGTCTTATTAAAACAGTGTCTCAGTATAATTTAAATTAGTTTTTATAATAATCGATTTACTAGAAATCGATCTCTTGCATTTTAATCCGATCGTAACTAGATTTTAAAAAATTTGATTTGTATCGATTCACCAGATCGATATTTATTTGATTTTTTTGGACCGTATTACCGTACCGTATTTTGGACTTAATTCATAATAACTAAAGCCACTTAGCCTCGTTATTACCTTTTTACAATCTCCACGAAGATCAATTGTAGAATGTGCATTATATTTTAAAAGTAATACAGGGAAACGGGACGTTATTTAAAAAAAAAAAACACGAGACTTGCTGTACCGAGCACACTTTTCTCGAAATGAAGGACAGGAGACTGAAAAAGATACGTCTGGTCACCCTTTCTAAAATATTATAGAAACTAGTATTAAAAAAACTAACTACGTATATTACACAATGATAAATACTGATAAAATATGAGAAATAATATCAAAAGTGCTAAATAATTGCACTACAATATACAAAAAAAATTATTAAAAATTTCTTTGGTATCCATTTTTCGAACAAACTGAAGGAGTGTTGCTTCTTATAAATTAAATATATATATATATATATATATATATATATATATATATATATTTTTTTTTTTTTTCTTCAAGTGTATTAAAATATTCATATCCCCTATGTAAAATGAAGTCATTATGTTACTCATAAATATAAAGAAATATATATCACACAAATTTAATTTGAAAGAGTGAAGTACCGTGACAAAGATATTTAGATAATTAGTGACAAATAAAATTATAGGTTGGGTTAGGAAAGCGTAGTTAGTATTAATTTTTAAATATCAGAATTATCAAACAAATTCACTAGCCAGTATTCGTATCCTCTTTTGGAGCAATTTTAGATAAAACTGTGTATATTTTAAATTATATTGAATTAAACATTATTTCCTTGCCTAGCTTTAAGTGGTCAGTGCGATACGGAGTGATTGGATAGATCCAAGCTGAAAAAAGAATGATTAGCAAACGTATCCTGCACCATATCTATATATCCTTCTCTTTTTTAAATAAGCTAAACTTATCTCTCTTCAGGTACTTCACTAGTTTTCTGTACATAAGAAAGAATAAAATATGAGATATCTACTTCTATATTTCTGTAATGTTACTATGCGTCATTCACGTTAGTTGGCCCGTATTGATAATACTTAAAAATATTATTGATCATGTAAATTAAACACTGATATATATTTATATATATATATATATATATATATATATATATATATATATATAAATATTGACGAAAAATCAAGATATCGGAAAGTGGTGGTGATATAAAATTTCGCATATTTGCATTAATTCTTGTCAAGTATTGCTAACCAAAGTAACTTCTGGAACCTGCATCCGTTAATTATTATTCACGTAACAAATTAATTGTGTATATAGTTCTCGTTTTTTGAGTCATTTTTTTTTCATCCAAAACTGAATTGAAAATATTAATATTAGTCGCGCAGTTGTCGGAGCGGATTGTTATGGTTTGCAATGACCCAACGAGTCAATACAAACCGTCTAAAGAGAAATGATTTTAATAGTTAGTAAATGACAATAAAGTCTTTTTTTTAAGTAATATTTCATTTTATCCAACATAATTTTAGAAAGCAAAATTGCATATTTTGTCGCATATTTCAGCCAATCACAAGTAAAACTATGTTCTATCTTTCATAACGCTATATACTTAAGAGAATGAAATATAGTAATATAATGTAAGCATTAACATACTAGTAATAGAATGGTTGCCTAGCAATGCAATATATATTCAATATAAATCAGGCCATGTACCCAAAAGTGTGGAACAAACTCTTTCCACAATACCGAAATTAGTTTCTTCCAAACATTCCTATTCAACTCTAGCTTCATCCACATTCATTATACCCCTCAAACATGCTCTTCTATTGTTACTACTACTTGGAAACTTTCGCTCACGCAATACACTCTAAATCATATCACTCCATCTGCTTATCGGATGTGCACGCAAATGTATACCTTTAAAACCATTCACATACCTATATTCTTTTAACCAAACGTTCATTAGACATTTGCTCAAAATAACCGAACCATCTTAACTGACTAACATCAACTTTTTTTCTTACAACCCGCATTAACTCTCTTTTTAATCTCACGATCAAAACGATCATCCTTTGACACTAAACTACCCAAATGCATCTGCCTGGTGTAAACGTGCACCATCGACAAATACATTACATTACATTCAGTCGTCAAGTCACCCTTCTCGAAATCTAATACTTTGCACTTATCAACATTCAATACAAGATTCATATCCTTACATTAATTCTATGCTAATGCTAAAGCAGGTATAATACAATCACCTATATGTATACCATCATTACCAACCACACAAGGCTTTCCGAATACATTAATCGTGTTTTTTAACGTAACGTAACGTAACGAGGCGAAAATAGATGAAGAAATTTCTATCGTGTGACTTTGTAAACGTACTATCATTTCTGAAAACATTTCAGTAAAATCTAAAAGTTTTGTGCAAATATATATTTTTAAATTTAGAATGCTTTTTTTCAGGGCTAACTATCTGTTATATTGAATATAATTTAATTTTATATTTGCAATTAATATTTTATTAAGAAATAAAACTAAACAGAGTAAACCCACATATAGATCACTTTGACATTATCACATAAATGCTAAGAAATAGGAATAAAAATTGTATATTGTTTCACCAAAAGCAGGCAGCATTATTTAAAAATTTAATTTTATAATTATTATGATTGAAAAAGAATCTGTCCTGAAAATTTGATTAAAATCGGTTAATAACGCGGCCATAATAAATTAAAAAAAAAAATTTTCTCGGAAAGTTGGCAACACTGTATTTTACCAAAATTATACTCTATTATTTATCTAGACGCTAGTGGTATCTTCTGTAAAAATTTGATTAAAATCGGATAAATAATGTGGCCGCAATTAATTTTTAAAAATTTTAGTAATTTTTTTCTCGGAACATTGGCAACACTGTATTTTACTAAAATTATATAATTTATGTAGACATAGGGAGTATTTTCTGTAAAAAGTTGATTAAAATCGAATAAATAATGTGGCCATAATAAATTTTTAAAAACTATATTAATTTTTTCTCGGAAAGTTGACAACATTGAATTTTATTAAAACTATAATTTATGTGGGCACTAGAGAAATCTTTTCTGAAAATTTGATTAAAATCGGTTATATAACGTGGTCATAATAAATTTTAGTAATTTTTCTCATGACTATCTTGAGCACTAACGAAACCTATCCTGAAACTCTCCTTAAAATCGGTTGATCCATCTAGGAGAAGTTTTGATTGACAACGCACATCCATACACCCACTTATAAACTAAGTTCGGATTCGTCTGATCTAGAGGCTATATGTAGGATTTCTATACAAAAAAAAAAAAATTGAAAATGTTACAGACACCGTACCGATCACTAGATTACTTTTTCCATTTGAAAATTTTTTTTTCCAAAATATATCTATCTTTTTTCCTTTTAGCTCATGTAATTTATATGTAAATATATGTAAGCGAAGCAAAATGCAAAAATGTGAGTAGTGAAGGAATAGCAAAAATAAAACTACAGTATCATTTTATTCTAAACGATGCAAAAATTAGATTCTATTCGGAATGCAGTACCACCCACCACTGTTTCTTAGCCAATGTGTTACATATAGAAAATTAGGCAAATTTTTCAAAATCTGTTCATCTTCATTGAAACATGTCAATTTTCAGACAAAAATTGCAAAATCTTTGCAAAAATTACGAATTTTTGACAAAAATTGTTAAACCTTAACAAAATCTTGTCAAATCTGTACAAAATTGTTAATTTTTAACGAATATTGTAAAATTTTGAAAACAATTCTCAAATTTGGCAAAAACTGTCTAATTTTTTGGAACACTTGAAGAAAAAATAGTATAGTTACTTGGAGTAAAACGCTCTTTTTACTTTCTACTCCTAGTAATATACCAGATTATTATAACTACCATTAACGTGTAACATAATACACTCTAAAATAACATAATGTTATTATTTGTTAAAATATACATACCTTCCTAATTGACAAAAATAATTCAAGTAAAATTTATGATTATTTTTCACCACTAATACCAGTGGGAGTGTTTTAAAAATAATATTCAAATCAAAAGTAAATAGCTCACAATTTTGCAACATAATATATTTTTCAATATTGTGCAATGTAAATTAAAAACTAATCAAAATGAAATATTTAAAATTAAAAACATAAATAGTATTTGTCAGAGCTGTCTAAAAACCTTAACTTTATAAATATATATATATTAAAAACAAAACAAAAATGTCTCATACATAGTTTTTTCAGTCATAATCATTAATATAAAATATTTTGACGAGACATTTCGCATTTCTAATGAATTGGAAATAAAAATTAACTTAATTCGAGCGTGTATTTATGTGGACAAGTGTACTATCTAAAACTAACCTAAAGCTAATGTATCATCTTATGAATTTTTAATATTTTTCCCAAGCGTTGTTTGGCCGTTTTCATACCCTTCTTCTGTTTAACCGCTGAGCATTGAAAACCAAGCGACAGGTTAAAATCTTTCGTCTCACCCACTTTACCTAAACTTCGTGCTTTATACTTACTTGGCGCTGCAAGCGATTGGGATGATGATGATGATGATGATAATGATGAACCATATGCAGAGTCTTTTCCTGATATTGTTGTTAATTTTGTCGGTTTCAACTTTTTCTTCTTATATGCCCGTTTTTGATTCTGCAACTTTTCAATTCATATTAAAATTAACTACATACATATATATATATATATATATATAAATATATATATATATATATATATATATATATATATATAAATATATATATATATATATATATATAAATATATATATATATATATATATATATATATATATATATATATATATATATATATTAGGCAATAATAAATAAATCATTTTTTTCAAATTTATTATTACATAATATTAGTTTTGTTCGATTGACTCTCTTGCGTTTTACTTCAAAACGCCGCCGTAAATAATGCAGAACTACGAAATGAATAAAACAACAAACATTGACGCAAGTGTGCGAATCGAACGGGACTAATATATAATTAAACTTGGATTCACTAAACAGTATAATTTTTTTACAGCACACACACACACACCTAGTTTTATTATTGCTGTAAAAAGTATAAAAACTTAGGCTCCGTGTTCACATCATATGTATTTCATGCGTTGAGCGTGTGAATTTTGTTTATCGGACCTATTGTGCACGGCTACGCACGAAAAATAACGGCACCGCTATTTTTCATGCATAACAGTGCAAAAAAATTATGATGAAAATAAGTCACATATTCATCGTATTTGATATAATAATTATTACCATTAGACGCTTTGGAGCCTCATTCAGAGACTGCCGTTTTAGTTTTATGCGCATAAGTATACGAATTTGAAAAATTCAAACACTTGTTTACACATTTTTAGTTTTAACTATCTGGATTGGTCAAATTCTTGTGCTTGGGCGTAAAACTAAAACAGCTGTCATTTATTCTGTGATCAATTTGTTTACAATGACGCAACTTCTGATTATTTTTTTTCTTTTGTTTTTTTGAGTACTATTGTACTTGTTTTTGTTTAAGTCTACATAGTTACAGTTACAGTATAAATATATGTAATATAGAAATAATTTCAAATATATTCTATAGTGAAATTTTTATTCAAATGGGATTCCAAAGCCAATTAGGAATTTTTAATAATTGACTTACGTCTCTACATACAAACTGCTTTTAAGCCGTTCCGTTGAACGATGAAAACAAATTACGTGTTTCCTGGCTTGATTCAACCAAACTAGCTTGTTGCTTTCAACGTGCTACGTTTATGCATAGTTTTCCAACGTTTAAAAAATTATAACTGTCAATCAATATAAATGGTAAGTGTGCTTTTACTTTTTCCCCATATCTGACAATTCTAAACTCATATCCTAGCAACGAAACAAAAAATAAATAATGTTGGTTTTTTTCTAAACGTCAAAGCCGTCAAAGTTTCGAGATTTTGTGCGATTATGTGAGGTGAAAATTTTTACAGGGTATCATGTAACCGTAGTAAATGACTCATAGCTTTGGAATCCTATTTGAATAAAAATTTTACTATATGTATTTTGTTTTGTATAAATATTATTTTTAATTTTGATATTTCACATATAAACTCAATTTTTAGAAGTAGATTCAAATTATGTAATTTTAATATATATTTTTTTACTTTATTATTAAAAGTAAAATAAAAATTATTAATCTATGGATAAATTTTGTTATTTTCCACAGTTGTTTCAAGTTTTCATTTATATTACACATAAAACATAATTTTAAAATTATATATACCTACTATGAACATAAGTCAATTTCAATAATTATAAATTATAATGATCTTTTTTTGCTTTTTATTTTTAATTAAGATAAATTATATTTTGATTGTACATATTTATAAAACTTTACTTATACTTTTGTAAGAAAATTACGAGTTTAAATTGAGGCGTTTTTCTATTTGAGATATCAAATTAACACAAACATTGCGTTGTGTAAAACGGTCTGCATTTATGTCGTCATTTATTTTGAAAAATGCCAGCGCATGTAGTGACATGTATTGCGTCAGAAACAAATTAATTACGCAAAATAAGAAACGTTAATTATTAAAAAATAAAATAAAAGAATAAGATAACTGTAGATATAAATATAGATAGTATTGAAAATGATGGTGATTCAGTTGTCGGCCATAAATAAATGAAAGATTGCATCTATTTAATAACAAACCGAGTATAATTTACCGTTTCTAACATTGTTGGTTCAGAAGCTCGTTTTGCTGCCGCAGCTTCTAATACTTTTTCCACAGCTTGTTTCTTTGTACCTTCGCGAGCGGGTCGATTCATTTTAGGTAATAAAGGTCCGACTCTTGCTTTAGGATTCCATGCTTCGTCAACTTTCGAACGACCACGAGGTTTAAATATATGATAATCTTCATCGTCCGAATTATCCAATGACGGATAAACTAAAATACATTATTCATTTCGAATTTAGCGCAATAATATAAATCAAATTGATTTTTCTCTTACTGTATTCATCGTCCTGATGCACATTTCGAATATTTTCTTCGAAATGATCTTTTGGAGGTGATGTTCTTCGACGACGTGCTTTAGATTGAGGTGTAGAAACAGAACCAACAGGTGCGTTACATGTTTGACCAATTGACAGCATACCTGCTATTGCTTCTCGTGTTGAAGGCGACGCTCTACCAGAACTAAAATAATTATCAAAAATAAATATAACCTAACTAAATTTACATATTAAAAAAAGAAAACGATCGATAATCAATCGCCATAATAAAATTTATTTAATTCAAAATATAATATTTTACTTATTAAATAGTGTTAATGAAATTATAGGACACAATATGTCGATCATATTATTTTATGTTTCATTTACGGGAACTAATAATTATTTTACAATTTAAAAAAATTCTTAATATATATATATATATATATATATATATATACAGGTGTTCGTTCGCCAGATTGATATAGGACAATAACATGGGATATCGATAATATGCAAAATACTTCTTTCTGAAGTAAAATTCGGAGAAATACTTTTCGATAGGGAATAAAAGGTTATATAATTTGGTTTTAGTTTTAATTTGATAGCATGTGCCGTTTGGGCGCTAGAATTTTTATTTTATTTTTTGGTTTTTATTTTTTTTTTCTCAAAAACTATAAGGTGTAGGAAAATAAGCATGGTATGGAAAAATGCAGAATAATGTGTACTATAATTAAGTGAAGAAACCATTGTTCTAGGACGAATCGGTTTTGAAAATTTCTCAAGGGGGTACCCCTGAGATTTTTTTAGTGACTTTTTTTCAAAAAATTTGCTACATAATAGCTAAGTAACTTTTTTCTCTAACTCATCTGGTTTGGCAGGAAAAATTATTGAAAATTAATAAATGGTATTTCTCTTTTTCATGTTATCCTAATTTATGGACACTCTGTACATTTAATCTTAGATTTTCTGATGGTAAACTTATTTATTCAACAAGCAGAACTTTTATAAAAGAATGACCTTTTTGTCAATCAATAATAAAAAAAATTCCCATTTGTTGCCAACTTTTACAGACATACTGTATATGTATATATATATATATCTATATCTATATCCTTCACATAGTCTGTAGATGACGAATTCGAACTTAGTGTATGAGGGTGTATGTGTGTGCGTCATCAGCTCGTTCGCTCGTCAGTCAAAATTTTGTGATCGCAACTCCTCCTAGACGGTTCAACCGATTTTAATGAATGGTTCAGGATAGGTTTATTTAGTGTCCAAGATGGTCATGTGGATTTCTTTTTTTCCAGTGTGATGCCAATTTTTTGAGAAAAACATTTTTAAAGTTTTTAAAAATTCATTATGGCCACATTATTTAACTAATTTTAATCAAATTTTCAGAAAAGATTCCTCTAGTGCCCACATAAATTATATAATTTTAACAAAATACAGTGTTGCCAACTTTCCGAGAAAAAATTACTAAATTTCTTGAAAATTTATTATGTCTACATTATTTATCTGTAATTAACTAAATTTTCACAAAAGATTTTTCTGGTGCCCACAAAAATTATATAATATTACTTCCAGCCAGGATTGTCAACTTTACGAGAAAAAAATTATTAAAATTTTTAAAATTTAATTTTGACTTTACTATTATCCAGTTTGAAATAACTGTGTATGAAAGAATTAAATAATTTAATTATTATACAATGTAGCCAATTTTCCGGAAAAATTATTCAAAACGTATTTCAAGCGAACTGTTTGTACGATTTAAAACTAATTTTCTGGACAGATTGTTTTAATCATAAAAATTAGAAAATATAATTTTTGAATAATGCTGTCCGAATTTTTGGTAAAAAACAGAAAATTTTTATTTCTATTTCTTAGTATTTATGTGATAATGTCAAAGTAATGTAATGTAATATATATATATATATATATATATATATATATATATATATATATATATATATAGACAACTTTGACATTATTATATATATATATATATATATATATATATATATATATATATATATATATATAGGTTTACCCACATACTTCTAATCTTATTATTATAATTATTTTGTAAAAATTTGAATCAGAAAATTGACTGTAAAATATCACTAAACTTACTCTATAAATTTATTTGTTAATGCTGATGCTTTTAACAACGATTCAATACCATTTTTAGGAACGTCACTATTTAAATCCATATCAGGTAACAAGTATTCTGAATTTTCAATTTTATTTTCATTGAAACCTAGAACATAATAATAAATGTTCTGCTTTTTAAATAATTATCAATTTATGTTAAGTACCGTGTAATTTGTTTTTATTGATAATTGCCCTCTTCTTCCTTGGACTTTCATCAATTTTTAAAGCAAATTCATCGTCTTTTATGTCCAAATCTTCATTAAAATCGAAAACTGTTTGAGAACCATTTTTAGTCGGCGAATAATCATATTGAACAGACTGTAAAGAGTCATTTAAACCATCTGAATTGATATCTTTTGAACTAGAAATTTTAAATGAATCAAAATAAGAACGTGAACAAAACAAAACAAAACGATTTCGAAGAACAAACCCAAGTGTAAATTTTAGTACTGCTCCTGGTCTATCACCAGCATTTGCACTGACATTCGTTACGATCCATCGTTCATTTGGATCAACAGAGTATTCGTTCCAATTTTTATTTGGATCTGGATTTGTGGCTGTTTCCGAAACAAATGATCCACATTCGAACGGCGGCTTTGTTCGAATGTTCGAATTTATCGTTGAACCAGCAGCAGCATCCAAAAATTCTTGTTCATACGGATACATGTCGGATTCAGGCAGCATTGTTAACTTCATAGCAGCAGCGGCACTCGCCAAATTGTTACTTAGATCTTTTAGCCTTGGGTCGATTGGTTTCCGTGGTGAATGATGTTCGGTTTTTGGTTTTACTAGAACTTGTTCTTGTTCGAGCTAAAAATTTACAAATGCAAATTATTTAAATATCTTTACTAGAAATATTTTGTTTTATTTACCTGGTCATACGCTTTTTGAGGTTGCGAGAAATCTACGAAATCTTTGTTAACAGGTTTTTTACGTTTCCTTTTCGATTCACGTTCTGGTTTTGGAGGATTTAAAGAATTCAAATATCTCTCTGCGTGTCTTAACTCTTTACCCAAATCTTTAAGAAGTTTATGGCTATTAATAATATCTGGAATTTGTTCTCGATTGCTCAGGTTATACTGAAAGCAATTATATTATTAATAATGATTTATTTGTTTTGGAAAATATAATTTCATACAAAGTAGTTGATAACTAGAATACAATTAATTGTACTTTTATTTTAATTGTTAGTTCTAGCATTGAATATATACCTAAATTAATTTATTCAATGGTTCTAGACACTTTAAAATACTAATATCAATTTTTTTTAAATTATTAACATATTCATGTTCTCTCTCTTATGTCAATTATGTTTATATTAAAATAATTTTTGCTGTTTGAAACAATACTGAAAGTAATTATACCACGTGTCCACGAAATTAGGGTCACTCTAAATAACTTTTTATTTTTAAACATACTGTTATAAAATCTTGAAAAGATAAACTAGGTACAAGATGCCACGAAATAATATAAATTAAAAAAAAAACATTTCTGGTTTTACCGAAAATAATACCAAATTTGTAAATTTTAAATGGAACATCCTATATATTTTTACGCATTTGAATTGTACGTTAAATTCGGAATTCATTTCTGCGCAATAACTCTATTTTTTTAATGCCCACTTAAATTATATAATTTTACAAAAATTCAGTTTATTAAAATACTATGTTACCAGCTTTCCGAGAAAATTTTTTTTTTTTTATTATGGCTCCATTATTTATTTAAAATTAGTCAAATTTTTACAAAATATTCTTTTAGTACTCACAAAAATTATATAATTTAATTGTTATACAGCGTTGCCAACAGATGATGCCAAAGTGATCTACATAATTATATGAGTTTCATTATTTTTATAGAAAATTAGCATCAGACTTACAGTATATCATTAAATCAAATTTAACGCACAATTCACGCCCAGTTGATTAAATTTACTTTGAAAATAAAAATGTATTTCCTCTAGATTTTTGCATTAAAAAAAAGAAATAAATTTAATCGTGGTATTAAAAAAAAAATTAATAATAATCTTGGTAATCAACGTAATGAATTATTGAAATAACATTTGTTTTAAGGTTATTTAGTAGGAGAATAAAATTTACTTATGAAATAAAGTTATTTATCGTTTATAAAATCGGGCCTCCAATGTTTAAAAAAATATGTTCTAAAATAAAAAAGCATTAGATTTTAGTTCTGCTAAATTTGTAATTAATATTTCAACACTTCGATATATTGCACGTATATCATCATCAGGAAAAATATATACAAATGACATAAATAATAAAAAAATCTTGTTTGTTTATTATTTGTCATTTGTATATACTTTTCCTGATGATGATATACGTGCAATATATATGAAAACGTCAAATATTAATAAAAAAAAATTAACAGATCTAAAACCTTTTTATTTAAATATAAAGAATTCTGAAACATTTTTTTAATATATAATATTCTATTTAAAATTGAAAAGTTGCGTTTTACAGAAATATTCTTGTAAAATTTATATTATTCTGTGGATCCTTGTATCTAGTTTATCCCTAGAAAATTTGATAAATACAAAAAGTGGCCGTAATTCTATGGACACTCACTATTGTATAATAGCTATGAATTATGACCTATTTTTAAATGTGAATCTAATTCCATAAATTAAAAACTTGAAGCATAACATTGCGTTCTAAATATCAGTTACATTTACGCAATACTATGTATGTAAAACTATAATATTTCAATTTACAATTCAAAATACGTACATTAGAACTACGTACATCCTTGTCAGTATTCCATTGTTTTAACACAGTTAACAATGCTTTAACACCCGTGATTATGTAGTTCGGACATTTTCTTTCTTCGCTATTTAATTCCTTAAGTTGGCACATTATTTTCTTTGCAGCATACCAATTAATTGCTTCAAATGATGGAAATTTAAACTTTTCAGCTGTTTTGATTTTCTTTTCAATGTCATATACTTGTAACTGCATGGCTATGTTAAGACTATGTAAAAAATTGCCACCAAATACTAAAGAATCTGTAGTCGTAAGCACTGCGTGAATCCATCCTGTTGGTATGAGCATCGTTTGACCTTCACGTAATACACATTTGTAACATTGATCAACCTATTCTCAAAAATAATAAGAGTACTTATTCAATGTTTACATAGAACTTGTAACAAATAAGTAATATAAAAAATAAAAGATTATACCTGATCACCGAAAAACGTTTCATTTTGAGTACTAGATGTCATCCATTGTTGGTAAAGAGTTAAATTTGCAGGACTTGGAGCAATAAAATAGAATATTTTTTCACCTCGTAAAACATGATACCAAACACTCGTGCCTCCAAAATCGACATGGAAATCTGTATAGGAGTCTTTAACACTCATTAAACAATATTTTTGTACTCTCGGTTTCCTGTGAATATCTTCTGGTAGATCTCTGGGCCAAACAATGTTTACCCAGTCAAGTCTACGAGCTACTGATGGTGCTTCTACTAGTCTTGATAAACTAAATGGATCAAAACATTTGTTTTTAGTTTATTATTTAGTTTAAAATGTTCACTGTACACTGTTGCTACCTAGTGCTAGAAAATTCCAAACTGACGCAATTAAAAATTCTAGTTCGATTCGGACTATTAAAATACTCAACAAAATCTCGAAGTGTCATTTTAAAATCAGACTGCCGCATAACATCGATAACATCAATTTCTCGATCACCTCCAATATACGATTCCACATCGTATAAACTAAAATTATCCGGAGGTATTGTCATATCTAATCCATCTTTACCATCTATAACTATCGGATTATTAAATCCATTTTGTATAAAGTAATTTTCTGTAAGTTGTTGTCCACGCATATGTATTACTATTTCTCCTTCACTAGAAAAATGTCTTGTACAGAGTTCACGAATGAAAACTCCAGTGCCTGTTTGCACTGATTTTCCGTAAGCAGCTGGATCCCAGAAATCATGTCTATGCCAATTTTTGTATGGTTTCACTATAATAATTGCAATAAATAATATCAAATTATTCAACATAATGTGTAACAAATTCAGTTTACTTACAAACTGAAGAGCCAACAATAGGTACACAGCGCGGGCAATGATATTTATCCAGTTCAATTGCACTATATTCTTTGATGTCAACACAACTAAAAAAAAACATATTTATATTTTTAAAAAATAAAGAGTAAATGTATAAAAACATGTCAGTTTATATTGTTATTGTGCAGATAATTGTTTATGTTTGTTTGTAATCCTAATGTAATAGGTTGACGTTTAGAGGTTATGGTTTAGAAACATTATGTTTTGATTAACTCATACAAACCATAGATTGTTAGCACTTACTTTCCATGATACCATTCTTTACAGTGATCACACTGTACCATAAATTGATCTTTTTTATATGGTTGTCCACATAAACAGTAAGTTGCAACAGACTCCATTTTAACGCTTCGTTTGTCCGTCGATTCTACGCATATTCGTTTTATAACATTGTAGAGCACACTCAAAGCTTTGTACGTTTGTTATGTAGCAATTATATGTAGTACATTTTATATTTTGTAGATGGTAGCACAAATGTAAATCTTTTTTTTTAAATAAATATACAAATCGAACACAGACCAACCGAAAGATTACCGAAAGGTCGAAACTCGTAGTTGACAATAAAAGAAAACAAATCTGATAGGGGATTTACTATTAGCAAATTAAAAGTTAAATATACAAATACTTACCTAACCTAACTACAACAGTTTCCTAAAAAAACTTAAAATATTTGTGTTGAAAATGAAATGGTTTATATAAATGGTCTAAACTAGTATAAATAATTTTACTACAAAACAATAGAATTGAAATAAAAACATTAGAATTTGAATTTTAATATTTGTAAAAATATTAATTGTTGTTTCTTATTGATCTAAAATAAAATATTTTATGAAATAAAATTATATTTTGATTTATTTTTTATTTTATTACATTTTTTTTTATCAAACTTTGCTTTCCTAAAATATTATGCCATCTGGTAGTAATGACCTTCAACATATACATTTGTCAAAACATAATATGAATGGTGGACCAGCAATTCTTATAAATTATAATTATGGTCATGGCCTTGACAAGACACGAGAATGAATATGTTGCTTACGTAGTCATATGTGAAGAGCTAATCGTGCTCTTGAACATAAAACTACGCAGGCAAATGTAGAGAGTTCTTACTAATGTGTATTTAATATTTTTAAAAATATTTCAGCTAGTCCTTTATATCTTATTTTTGTCAGGTTTGTAAATTCTAACTTATCGCAATTAACATGTCCAATAATTTCTAAATAAAAAAAGTCAATTATTTATAGTATTATACATATTATATTGACAATTAAAACTTAAAAAAAAAAAATGAAGATTAAATTTATGTAAAAAAAAATTAATTTTAATACGATTATCTTTCAACATTACAGATGTTAACTTCTAACTGCAAGATAACTAATGAATTTTCAAGTAAAGCTCTTTAATGCAAGGTAAGAGACCTAGTATTTCTATAATCAATTAATAAATTTATTTAATTTATCCTATCTTATCTAAATATTATATATATATATATATATATATATATATATATATATATATATATATATATATTGAGCTGCTAAGACTATTAGCATCTATTAGTCAGAAACAATGTTTATTATCAAAATATATTTTGCACGATGCAGACATAAAAAAATATCGATGCCTCAGGCCGGATTCGAACCCGGGTCCGCACAGGTATGAGTAGTGTCAGACACACGTCTTGAACCGCTTAAACCTGCCGGCAAATATAAAATATTAAATATGTATAGAAAGATTAATAATTACCTAATCATAAAAAAATATTTTTATCGTCTACTATGCAATTGAGGTTATATATATGTTGTGCGTGTTGCATATGCTTAGATAAGTAAAATAGTAGGTTTTGTACGGTTTCGTACACTTTAAATTACAATATTATTTATTGCTTTTAAATATATTTGTTTATATGTATTTGAAATAAACTAGTATAATATTCTGTCATATATATACTTTTACGATAATCATATTTTAAATGCATTAAAGAATATATTTCCATTTCATGAATGAAAAATATGTGTGCACTAACGTAAGTGTGTTGCAAAAATTTACATATCTATATCTAATTTTTAAGGTGATATAATATGTTTGCCTATACTGCATAAACGTTTCTGTCAAAAACATAAATAAAATGCAGGAGTATGAACTATGCACTTTTCTATATACATATTTGAATTTCTGAAATTTGATATTGCCAAATATTATATGGATATATTCATACATATATAAACATGCAATTATAAATGTAATTAGGGCATATTGTGTGTGTATTTAAAAATTAATTTTTGAAATATTGATATGCAAGTTTTAAAATAATTTCAAATTTATATATATATATATATATATATATATATATATATATATATATATATATATACTGGGTGAGTTTTTTTAACTTGAAAACTTCAAATATCTCGAAAAATAAACACTCTACGAAAAAATGTCGATAATCAAAATTTAAGTACTCGCCGGAGGAAATACATTAGTGTGAAAATTAATCCCCCTACACCCGGAGGTGATAGATGGCGCTGTAATCGACGAAATTCAATTTTTTCGATTCCTCCTACTGGAGATCCTATGCGTACCATTCTGCAATATGTTTGCAATAAAAAAATATCACCTTTTCATTTTTGTAAATAATCGGAATTAGTCTTGAAATAAACTTCTCATATTTCGATTACTTGTCAAGAGAAAACTATTATTATAAGATGACCAATTTTTTACAATGAAAAGAAGGACGAAAAAATTAAAAAAAAAGTACAACATAAATAAATGAAACAAAAATACACTAATTAAGTTTACATCCCTTTTAATTATTTAATGATACGAATGAATATTTTTTGTCAATATAACATTTTCTAACAATATATTAGAAATTTCGGAGCAAGAAATATCCTTCATATTGAATTTTATGGTAAGTGGCATTTCTGAATACAGATATTAACAGATTGGTTTTTAAAATATCGAAAAGGAGGGCAGGTAGTAGGACAGGTAGGAGGATAGGTAGGAGGATACTTTTCGAGGAAGGACAGAACCTACAAAAGATGGACTGTCCTCCCTAAAGGAGGACGATTGGTCACATTATTATTTTATAACTCAGGAACAGGCATCCGTTCTGGGATACTTGATCAATGCGATTTCCTTCGTTCGTTTATGACTTATCAGTGTGCTTGATTAAATCTGCTTTCAAATTAATGTATTTTTGATATTTCCTTAGTTCAATACTATTTCTTAAGTTAAAAATAATTTTTATAAAACTGTAGTATGACGGTGTCGGTGGCGTCGATTACAGCGCCCATCTATCATGAATCGAAAAAAATGTTTCAGACAAATTCTACGTACTTTTAGCTATAGAATTCGAATCTGCAATAAAAAATAGGGGTTTTTTATTTAAGATTTTAAAGTTGCCAAAAGGACAAATTTTCACACTAATGTATTTTCCCTGCCGAATGATTAAATTTTGATTATCGACATTTTTTCGTACAGTGCTCATTTTTCGAGATATTTGAAGTTTTCAAGTTAAAAACTCGCCCGGTATGTATATACAATATATATTTGATAATCTCCCGCGATTAACACTGAACAGATAAACAAGTGAACATGTCAGTGTCATCATGGCAGGGTGCCGTGCCGGAGAGTATTTTTTAATACAGAATTCTTGTTTTTGTTGTTCATAATTATTTATCATGTTGTATAGTAACCTCGTATAGGCTAACGCTCCCTCGCAGCGACCACGGCTGCATTCAGTGACCTCTAATGTAATATGGACTGGAAAGTGGGCGTACCTATATTTTTCACATAAAATTTATGTGTAATCAGCATAACTATCCCTATCTCTTTCTATTCTGGCTACCAAAATGTCAACCGTTTGAAACCAGTATCATTAAAATATTTTCGTATATTTTTTTTCATTGTTTTATTTTCGTTATTAATGAAAATCAAAGTTTCTTTTTTTTTAATTTATTATTTGACAAAAAGAAATTAAATTTTTGCACGACAGATGATAAAAAATTTAAAAATTCACTCGAAATTTATTAAAATTGATACAAATCAAATACGAATTGATACGATGCGCTGATGAAATAACAATAAATTAGTTTAAAATAAGCTTTGCCTGAACTATTTCTTTTCACAAGCTGGTGCAATTCCTAATGCAGCAAATAACCACGGTGCAAAAACTTTTTCCATTGGAACACTTGAAATACATGTAAACGCCAAAATAAAGTAATTTTTAACAATTTTTTATGGTTGTACACTTGGTCGCAGAAAAGATGACCTTGGTTGACGTGACGTGTAGCACCTGGTGGAAACAAAATTATCTTGTGCTGAGTACGGAATCACATTCTTAATGAAATTCCGCTCTGGATCAACCTATTTTACATGAAAAATATTCATAAATTATATATATATATATATATATATATATATATATATATATCTATATATATATATATATATATATACCGGGTGTTCGTTCGTCAAGTCCGTATGGGCGTTTAACATGTAATTTCGATAAATTGCGATATACTACTTTCTCGAGTAAAATTCGAAGAAATACTTTGAATACTTTTCGATAGGGCATAAAAAGTTCTATTATTTGGTTTTAGTTTTAATTTGCTAGCGTGTGCCGTTTGGGCGCTAGAATTTTTTTTTGATTTTTTAGTTTTTATTTTTTTCTCAAAAATTATGAGGTGTAAGAAAATAAGAATGACATAGAAAAATGCGGAATAATGAATACGATAATTGAGTGAAGAAACCATTATTCTACGATGCATCGTTTAGTAGAAAAAAAAAACTGAATTTTTGAAAATTTGACAAGGGATTTTTTCAAAATAAGACTTTTTTCTAAATTTGCTTAAAAAAATCTGAAAAAATTCAGTAAAATAGAGAAAAAAATTGGCTACATAATAGCTAAGTAACTTTTTTCTCTAACTCATACTGATTTTGCAGGAAAATTATTGAAAATTCTAAAAAACATTTTCGAATTTTCAATAATTTTTCCTGCCAAACCAGAATAAGGTAGAGAAAAAAGTTACTTAGCTATTATGTAGTTAATTTTTTTCTCTATTTTACTGAATTTTTTTAGATTTTTTTGAGCAAATTTTGAAATAAGTCTTATTTTGAAAAAATTTCAAGGGTCCCTCCCCCCTTGACAAATTTTCAAAAATTCAGTTTTTAATTTTTTTCTACTAAACGATGCACCGTAGAATAATGGTTTCTTTACTCAATTATCGTACTCATTATTCCGCATTTTTCCGTGTCATGTTTATTTTCGTACACCTCATAGTTTTTGAGAAAAAAAATAATGTTTGCGCTTATCGCAAATTTCTTAGAACTAAAAAACAGTAAGATAGTGCGTGGGCGCGTCCAATTGAAAGCAGTGCAAAAACTCAGTTACTCAGTAGACTCATACCAGCGTGCATGTGACAATCAGCACATTCAGCACATATGAATTATATACAGTCCACTATAAAACTATAATAAATAAATTAGTAGCAGGGCACAAGCACAAGCACAAGCCCAAATATCAACATTAAGTTTTTCATCCACTCAAGTGGTTTACAATAAAACATTGTTCCTTCGAGCCAAGATTAAAACATTAGTCTTCGAACCAAGATAGAACATTGGTCTTCGAGCCAAGACAGAAGATTGTTTCTTCAAGCTAAGATAGAACATTGGCCGTTTACTACATACAGAACATCTTATCGTTCAATTTTATCGTGTTATCGTGGCACCACCAGCAAGGCGCCGTCAATCAACAATTGCAAACAGCTCAAGTAAGTGTGTTTTCCTTATTTCCCTATTTTCATTCGATTCAACTTCAGTTATAACAAAAATGTCAGAATTAGCGACTCTTATACAGAAACGAGATGTTATCAAAGGCCGAGCTACTAGGTTTAAAACATATTTAAGCTCGGCAGAAGTGGATCTAAATCAGGTGGAACCGCGGCTGTAGAGTTTGGACTCATGTTTTAAAGAATTTAATATTGTTCAAAGTTTAATTGAGAGTTCGTCTCCAAACGACGAACAACATATATTTTGAGTTAGTTGCGAAATCAAAATCTATCATAACAGCGCACAATGTTCCAAGCAATCTAAATTCAACTATTTCACATAATTCGCATAACAATGTTCAACTACCAAAAATAAATTTACCTGAATTTAACGATCAGTATGAACATTGGCTTGAGTTTCATGATACATTTGATAGTTTAATACATAAAAACAATAGTCTCCTAAAGTAATGACGCGCAGTTGCCGCGAAATATGAAAATGTTGCTTAACAAAAATTGTACAGTTTGAATTTCTATGTAATTTAAATGGGGTTTAAAAATACTAGTTTTCAATCGCTTATTGTAAAAATATAAAAGATATTTAAGACCTAGCACAACTTGTTTCATATAGTGTGAATATTCTATTTTCATGTGAAATAATTAAAAACTCAAGGAACACTATGGATAAATATGCTCTTTTATGTTAAATATTTTAAGTCTTCCTTGCGCCATTATAATTTATATATATATATATATATATATATATATATATATATATATATATATATGAATATTGTTCATGTAAAATAGATCCAGAGCGGAATTTCATTATGAATATGATTCCGTGCTCATCGCATGAAAATTTTGTTTTCACCAGGTGCTACAAGTCACGTCAGCCAAGGGCGTCTTTTCTGCGGCCGAGTATACAACCGCTTTCAACTCGGTGAGAACATGGAACAAACAATTTCATTTTGTACGATTTCATTAAGTGATAAAAATAGTTAAAAATTATCTTTTTCACGTTTACAGGTATTCACCCCCCCCCCCCCCTCCCCCCTTTAATAGTTTGTGTTAGTAATGTTGATGTACTAATGATGCAAAATGTAGCGTGCTCCGTACCTTCCTAACGTCATCGTCAGTTGGGGCTTCAGTAAAAATGACGCATGCGCAGATCTTATATTAGAAAAAGCAAGAACATAAGAGTATCGCACATAAGGGGCTGGTGCCCCTTATGTATTGAAAGTATAGGAATTTACACTCCATATTATATTAGATATCACTGGCTGCATTTTAATGCTGAACGGGCACAGCCGTTTTGCTCAATCCACTCTATACAACACTCAGTACTTCTCAATTTTTTTAATGTTTTAACAAGTTTTAGTTTTATTTAAAAAGTATATTTACTTATTTAATAAATTATGCAAGAATTTATAACATTATATATTTTTTTCATTTACATATAAGTGTTATAACAACTAGTATTAATATTATAAATTGTCAGTATATTTTTCGTATCATTTACATGTTTAATTCTTTTATTATACAGAGTGGGCCACTGAAAACAGTAAACGCAAGTTTTGGCCACTTAACATCATTTTTGCGAAAAACGCTCGAATACGTCAATTTTAGTATGAAGGGGATATCTAAATGAATTAGTACTATTTGCCTAACTTCAACTCTAAGAGGAGGATGGATTGCACCCCAAAAATTTTAAATGGAAAGAGGTATCAAACACGACACAGTTCTAAAGGCCTTTCAATTCGCTTTTTAACAGTTTTTTTATTTTTCAAATCCGATCATTAATTACAGAGAAAAACCGTTTATAACAAAGTTTATTAAGTGTTCAAAAGTACAGACAGAAAATCAAGTATCAGTTTATTAAGTGACCACCACTAACTATACAATGATAGAGGTTTTGCTCAAAATGTCGTCATACGTAATTATGTAATTATGTCGTCGTAATTCAATCGGAGACTTCAACTATAGGTCAAGCGAAGTATACCAAACAGGTAGATAAAAATTTAATCAGTTTAAAGTACGGTTGGAACGCTAATTTTACACTGCACAAAACCTTTGTTATTTCATGGAAGTTAGTGGTAGTTATTTTGAACACTTAATAAACTGATATTTGAGTTTCTGTCTGTACTTTTAGCCACTTAATAAATTTTGTTTTAAACGATTTTTCTCTGGAATTAATGATCGGATTTGAAAAATAAAAAGACTGTTAAAAAGCGAGTTGAAAGGTCTTTAGATAACTGGGTCGTGTTTGACACCCCTTTCTATTTAAAATTTTTGGGGTGCAATCCATCCTCATCTTAAGATTGAAGTTAGGCAAATAGTACTAATCCATTTAGATATCTCCCTTCATACTAAAATTGACGTGTTCGAGCGTTTTTCGCAAAAAATGAAGTGGCCAAAACTTGCGTTTATTGTTTTCAGTGGTCCACTCTGTATATGTTTGTATTATACGAAGTGGTACCCAAAAGTTCGTGAAATGTAGCCATAAACAAAATTACAGAATTGTAATTTTTAAAATAAAAAATTTTTTTTGATTGAATTTTGTTTAATTATTTTATAAATACGACGTTTCGACGAAACTGAACGTTCGTCTTCATCTGGTTAAAATTTACTAATGACATTCAAGTAAATAACCGTACATAGCAACAAGTTACTAGGTAACATACATATAAGTAACTAGGTCATAAGAATTATAGATTTTCTTAATTAATGGAAGCCAAATTTTATTTAACTCAGTGCCTTCACAGTGATTCATGTTATTCTTTTCTTTATAGTAACTGTTAATTTAGAGAAATCTGATGCCAGCCAAGACATTGTTAACGCAAAACATATTATTAAACATATCGACAGTTAAAATGCGTTAACTAGGTAAAAAATTGTTAGAATAATTTTACTAAATAATAAATATTCTAAGAAAATTTATTATATTACAAATTAATGAAGCGCATACAATTCATTTATTGCTAAAGCTGAAACTTCGATTAAAACAGATTCGAAAAGTTTTTGATCAATCATTCAATAAAAAAACAAAATACATACTCACATTGCATGTGAGATGAAATTAAAAAAATAATAATATAATTTAAACACTCCTCAGTCTGTTGTAAATGATTTTGCTAAGTATTTTGATAGTGTAGTCGTATACATACAATCTATGTTATGTACATTATAACTCGCATCATGTTTGTAATTTTTTAACATCAGTATAAATCATATTAGTGAGGAAGATATTATGGATGCTGTTAAAAAAATTACCTAACAAATTAATTGCTGAAACAGACTAAACTCCTAGTTTTTTGATTAAAAATTGTGTTAACGTACATGTGAATATCCTAAATTGTGGAAAGTTTACCGACTCTGTCCAATACATAGGTACGATAAATCTGGTGACCGTTATCTATGTTGTGTAATTTTTCAAATTAACACTTTTATTTCACCACACCAACACGATTCTATTGGAAAAAGATCGACTGTGTCAAATTTATCAGTTTTAACTCAATTTATATCATTATAATTAGATCGAAGGATGTAATCTATACCGATTTTTAGAAAGCATTTGACCAGCTAGATTTATGCATGTTATTGGAAAAATTACGCAATATGAGTTTTAGTTTAAATTTATGATAGAATTGTTTGAATCGTATCTGTTTAACAGAAAACAATATGTAAACATATTTCTGACTACATAGCACCAATTTCCATTGGACCCCTGTTATTTATATTGTTTATCAATGATCTTAAGTAACTTCATTAATTGTGATCATTTATTTTTCGCTGATGATTTAAAAGTATATATCTCGGTTAATAATGTGAACGATTTCACATTTTTGCAAGTTTAAATAAATAATATTGAAAACTGGTGCAACTTACATAATCTAAATCTTAATATTAAAAAAAAATGTAAGGTAGTGTCATATTACAGAAGTAAAAATGGGTTCGAATTTAGTTATCAATTCGATGATATTTGCACAGAAATAGTAAAAAATTTTCCGATATTAATGTTTTAAAAATATTACATTAGCTAGAATATGTTTTACTGATTTGGTATCCGATTGAAGAACAATATGTTACAGATATTGAGAAAGTGCCAGGGCTTTAAACCGGAACTGAACCGAAATCCGAAAAAAACCGTTGTTTTTGCTGGAACAAAAACCGGAACAGAATAAAAAAAAAATAACGTTTTATTTCGGTTCGATACATGTTGAAACATGCGCATTAACACAATCTTACTTTCCACGTTAGTTATCTTTTTTTTTATTTTCGGGGTCTCATGGCGTAGTGTAGTCGCTATGCAACTCGTCTTACGCGAGTTGTTGTTTTTTTCTGGATGAATAGTCAGTTATTGAAATTGAAAATGAAACTAGGGATCACTTTGATTGAGGAAGGTGTATTTTTTGATAACAACTTTTGCTTTTAATAATCTTTAAATACTTTAAATGAAAATACATTGGAAAATATTTTAATAATTAGATATAATTTTTATTTTTTATATATTATAAATAAATAAAAATCCTGTTTACAAGAATTTGTTACGTTAACATATGTTGTCTTATATAAACATATATACAAATTATATAAGTTTCAAATAACAAATTATATTAGTATCATATATTATGTACTTCCAAATATTATACCTTTAATTTATTAATAATAATTATTATTCATATTATATTATTGTATCAATTTATGTACTATGCTTATTATACAAGTAGAATCAAAATTATGGTAGAAAATAAATTTTTAATACAAATAAAAACATTTAAAAATTAATCAATCGGAATTAACCGGAACGAAAAATATAACGGTTCGAAGTCCTAGAAAGTGCAACGCCGATTTTTGAAATATTTATCTTTTAAATGTGATGAATCATATCTGACAATTGGCCTGATTCTCTAACAAAGTTGCTAAATTTTAGCAATGTTGCTAACAACATTAGCCAATCATATTAACTGACATTAAATAAAAAATTAAACTGAGAACTGTTATATTTGTTTCTATTGGCTAATGTTGTTAGCAACGTTGCTAAAACTTAGCAACTTCGTTAGAGAATCAGAATATTAGAGTATAAAATTAACTGCTCATATTATTACAGTAAATAAATATATATGTTCCGAGACAATCTTCTCGTAACTCTTTATGCTTTAGATGTCAGCGTGCTAATACAAATCTTATTAAAAAGTCACCAATATATACTAGGTACGTGTTACAACTAAAATAAAATTGGTAAACATATAGATATTTTTCATAAATTACCAAAAATATTACAATAATTTTGTACGTATGTCAGATATTATTTAAACTTATATCATACTTTATATTGTATATTTTTGTATTAATTTTATTTTTATTATGTATTATGTTTGCTATGTAAATCATGTCTGTGTACATGTATTTATGTTGTCCTATAATTGGTTTTTACTGTTGGGCAAATAAAGATTATTATTATTATTATATTGTCTAATTTAGTTAATCAGTTTTATTTCCTATGTTTTTGTAATAAAATTTTATTTAACCTTCTACTGCTGACGTACACTTTTTGTAACACAATTGGAGACATGGTGCCATATTGTTTTTTTTTCTGATTAGATGCCCGTTGGTTTGAAAATTTCTGAAATATTGTAAAGTATGATTTGTTCGACATATCTTAACACCCCAGTATAACGAACTCCTTGATATTTTTCCAAAATAAAAAATTATCTGATTAAAATAGAATCTAAGCAAAAATATACTAAGAAAAACGGTGTTTTATAAAATTTTCCCTCATTTTTTTAGTAATGAACATAAACAAAGAACTTACAATTTTTTTTAAACATTATATATGAATGAATAATTAAAAAAATAGCCAAGATTAAATATGTAATTATAACTAAAAAAATGCAGGGCTTAAATATTCATAAAAATAAATACTTATTCTATACACTTTTTAGGCTAGTCTGTTGTAAAATTCCTTTGCAACATTGGCTACTTTTTTGTTAATATCTCGGCTGGCCTTGAAATAAAAGCTATCGAACTCCATATATTTTTGTACATACATACATACATACACAATCACGCCATGTACCCAATTGGGTGTGGCACAAACTCCTTTCATCATCCCGAAATCAGTCGCCTCCAAATACTCCTATCCAAACAAGCAATTTTCGCTTCATCCGCATTCATAATTCCTCTCATACATGCTCTTCTATTCCTACTACTTGGAAACTTTCGCTCACGCAAAACACTCTCAATCATATCACTCCAACTACTCATCGGACGTCCACGCAAACGTATACCATCAAAATCATTCAAATAAATCTTTTTAACCAAACGTTCATTAGACATTTGCTCAACATGTCCGAACCATCTTACTAACACCAACTTTTGCTACAACATTTCTTTCAATTTCACACCCATCATACACTAATCTATTACGTACCCGATCTCTCCTATTTACACCACATACCCCACGTAAAAATCTCATTTCCACAGCAGTCATTTTCCGTTTATGCTTTTGCAACCAAACCCAACATTCACTACCATACATCAACGTAGGCACCAAAACTGCATTGTATATACTTAAACGGGCTTCTTTGGAAACATTTACATTCCTAGCAAAAGTTCCCAAAGCACCCAAAACCTTACAACCAGCATTTACTCTCCTTTCAATTTCACGATCGAAACGGCCATCTCTAGACAACAAACTACCCAAATACACAAATTCGACTACCTGCTCTAAACGTGCACCGTCAATATATACATTACATTCAGTCATCAAGTCACCTTTCTCAAAAACTAAAACTTTGCACTTATCAACATTCAACACAAGATTCATATCTTTACCAACAACATTAATTCTATCAATCATCCTTCTCAGTTGTTCTTCAGATTCAGCCAAAACAACCACGTCATCAGCATACGCTAAACGCTAAAGCAGGTACAACACAATCACCTATTTGTATACCATCATTACCACAGAAAGCTTTGCGAAGAAGAACATTCATATATAAATTAAATAGCCATGGAGACATTACACAGCCCTGTTTCACGCCAACATCTATACGAAACCAATCACTTAAACAACCATCAACTCGTACAGCAGCTTCACTTCCATCATACAGAGCTTGAATTGCTTCTAAAAGATTACCATTAACACCGTACTCGCGAAGCACATCCCACAAGATTTCCCGAAGAACACTGTCATAAGCTTTCCTTAAATCGAGAAAGCCACAGAACACTTTTTTATTTTTGTGAAGTTACTTTTCGACAATCATACGAAGAGCAAACAATTGATCCACATATCCTCTCTCTGGCAAAAATCCACCCTGAACGTCACTAATTTTTGAAATAGTTAGTGCTCTAACTTTATGAATTATTATTTTACTAAATAATTTACCGGGAACACTCAGAAGACTAATCGCTCGAAAATTAGTAGATTCACTTGAACTGCCTTTACCTTTAAATAAAGGGCAAATGACAGCTCGTTTTTGTAATCGTAATAAAATGTTCTATATAATATACCTAGTGTTTCATCACAAATTTTAAAGTCGGCACTACTTCCGGTCAAACCGGAAGCTCAAAATTGTTAAAAACATTCAATGCGAATACATAATTTACTGTAATATTTACCTAGCAAATTTCATTTCGATATTTCTAAAAACACCAGCGATATTTACTTGGTTCCACACATTTGCCCATCACTGTAATACTAACGTTAACGGTGACGTGGTGCCAATATGACAAAATTTAATTTGCAAAATAAACATAATTAACCGATTGGATTTTGGTAAAAACACGTGCAACGACGCAAAAGCAACTAACTTAAAGGTAGATGGAGCCACAAAGGCATAGTTTTAAAATTCTTCAACTGGCGTTAAATTTAAAATTGTTTGAGGTCACAGTGGCACCACGTCACCAGTAGAAGGTTAAAACCATTTTTAGATTTATTACAAACTTTAAGTAAATAACAACGATTGTATGTGATAATCTATGTTCTGTTCCCGAACGTTCCCGTTATCCCTCAGAAAAACCATAGCTTGTTACTTGTTACAGTATCTTTATCTTTTTTAAATTTTGGTTACACTATTTAACAGAATTTAATAACATTTTTATCAAGACATGGAATATTAATTACAAATTTAAGAGAACCAAATTAAAAGATTTTTATTTTAATTCTTAGGAATGATTCTTCTAGTGCTCATAAGAACATAACTCATAACTTTCGGAGAAAAATATTAAAAATTAGAATTTAGAACAGAAAAAATCACAGTAACAACTAAACAAAAACATTTATCATTATATAGATACATTTTAAAAACAAAAAGTATATCACACTAGAAATGTTTCTTGATATTAAATAATTTGGCAAGCATAAATAAAAATTGAAACACAAACAATGATTGGCGTGCCACTAATTTATTATTTTAGTTATTCATTTTCTAGAATATATTTAATGTACATGATTATTAAAAAAATAAGAAAATATATAATATGTAACGAATAATTTAATAGTACTTTTTTCTATTATTTATGGATTTATAAATAGAAAAATAAATATAATATTTAAATACTTGTATTTTCTTTAAAAACGATTTATATTGGTAGCAAAAATATGGAATGTGTGATTTGTTATGTAAATTAATATATATTTTTTAAAAAAATTCTTTGTGGGATACAGAGAAAAATAATATTTTTTGAAAAAAAATTATGAAAAATAAATTTTTTTCTGGTCAAACTGCAAAAGCAAAAAATTCGAAATTTTTTTATTATAGAGATTTTATAGAGATTTTCAAGTTTTTATGCCAAAAATTGGTAGTGACATCTACGACAATGCAAGATTTTTTGAGAAACTTGTAAACACATTTCATTTATATTTTTTATTCTCTTCCATTATATGAAAATTATAATAAACAAATTTCATGTAAGATATGCATGTAATATTGTTTATTTAATAAAATTTATTGTGACAATAATAAGACTAAAGTAACAAATATTTTTTATAATAAAATTTTTTTTTTATTTAATTTTGTTTATTATGCATTTTTTATTGTTAATATTCGTAAATATATATATATATATATATATAGCAATTTTAAAATACAGTGGGTGATCGGTTTACGAACATAATCCCGTTCCAAGACTATGTTCGTGAACCGATCATCCTCATAATATTGCCAGATTTTCTAATATTTTAATTTTTATTTTATTTTTTTTATAAGGGGGGGTTCCGAAAAGTTTGTTATCCGAACGTATATGTTTGTTGTCTGAATACAAAAATCTTTCGTGAAAGTGTTCGTTGTCCGAATGATTCGCAGTCCGAACTGTTTGTTAACCGATCACTCACTGTATGTTGGCATTAAAATTAGTATATATTGTTATGATATTTATTGGAAAATATACTTTTGAATTAAAATTGTAAAAAATGTTTGCACTTTTTCTTATCTGACAGGTTTAAGCGTAATTAAAAAATATTTATGTAAATGAGGTAACATTCTTCAACAAATTAAATTTAATTAAACAAGATTAGAAGCCATATATAGACCACTATGACATCACATAAGTACTAAATAGAAATAAAAAATTTATTTCTCTCTCCAAAAGTTGGCAACACTGTTCAAAAATAAAATCATATAATAAATTTTTTTGTAAAGTTTATATTAATCATGGATAAGCAGTGAAACCAAAATAATATTTTGCTAAAAACATTTTAAGACACAAAATTATATAAATTATGTGAGTACTAGTAGAATGTTTTGTAAAATTTGATTAATCTCGGATAAATAGCAAAGTCAGAAGTAAATAATAAAAATTTTAGTAATTTTTTCTGAAAAAGTTGGTAACACTGTATATTAGTAAAATTATTTAATATATGTGGGCATTAGGAGAATCTTTTGTGAAAATTTGATTAAAATCGGATAAATACGTAAAGAGTTGACGTTAGGTGAGCTGCCGTCTAGCCTGAGCGTATCCCGGTGCTCGGTGCGCTCAAAACGCTGGAAAATAAGCGTGCTTGTTTTTGCATTTGCCTGTTCGTATCTACAGCTGCTTATAACGGTTAGGGGGTAGTACACATAAGAAGCTGGTTGCATTTGCCCGTTACATCATTTTTAAAGATATCTTCATCGAGTGAAGGCGATTTACTTTTTGTAGAAAATATCGAGTTAAAATTCTTACGCCGCGCCGGCGCCGTTTTCTGCATTTGAAAATAGATGTAAAGATTTTTTTAACAATTTGAAGATGGAGTTATCTACTTTTAATTATATACTAAATAAAATAGAAGAAAAGTAACTGTCCCTTTAGTTCTTTTGTTTTGTATGGTTGGTTTTTCGTATACAAGAGCCTAGCTATTAATGTTAACTATCTATTAAACTTATTAGGATAATTAATAACAAATAACAGATTGATAAACAGATGAAATTAATAATTAAGGGTATTTATTTATTTAAATTTTACCTTATCAAGTTAAGGGTACGAACACTCAAAACGCTTGCTGCCAACTTTTGTGAGCCAGAGCGTGCAAGCGGTAATCAGCCAGAACAAAAAATAATGTTGAGTTATTTTTAAATGTACGCGGTGCGGTCACAATAACTTGATAAGATACAGTTAAACAAATAATTGTTAATTTTTTCTTTTTCTCAATCTGTTAAAATAATTAACCTAATGAGTGTAATAAACGTAATGAACCACTAATAACTCTTGCATACGATAAACGGGCTATATGGGACAAAAGAAAAATTACACTAATTTTTACGAGTTTGACTGAAAAGAAAAGGGGTATAGTTTTCGGTACGGTGCCTGTAACATTTTCAAAAATTAAATATATATATATATATATATATAAAATATATAAATAAATAAATAAAAAAATATATAAATATATAAATAAATAAATAAAAAAATATATAAATATATATAAATCTTTCACATAGAATCTAGATGACGAATCTGAACTTGTGTGAGGATCTCTTTCGCTAGTTCACTTGTTTAAATTTTGTGATTACATTTTCTAGAGCCTAGAAAATGTAAATCGGATGAAAAAAGTTTTTGGATAATATTTAAAGCCCCTTTACAAATGTTGAGTTAAATGTATTAGCCTAAATGTATTAGTATCTAAAATTTATCAATTTTGAAATATTATTTTTTTATAAATAGGTGGTACGTATAAGTTTGATGCAAAGTTGTTATATTTTCTCAAATTCATCATATTTATAATAACATAAAATTTATGTCAGATTGTAACGCTATCTTGACTTGGATGGCGGTTGATGGTGTCACAAACCCTTCGATGATCCTCTTTGTCCTTGATTCCTCGGGCACCACAGCGCGGCGGTAGACAGCTGAAAGAGAATCCTCGAGGGGGAGATTGCCTCGGGGTAGCTTAGTGGAGTAGGATCCAGTGGTCAGTAACAAACTGAATGAGTTTAACAAAATGATTTATTGAACTGATATTGAACAAGATTAGAAATATATGAGTAAACCTATGTATAAATCAATTTGACATTATCACATAAGTACTAAGAAATGGGAATAAATATTTTATATTTCTTCACCAAAAGTTGGTATCATTGTATAATAATTAAATTGTTTAATTTGTTTAAGCATATATATTTAAAACTGAATAAATAGCAAAGCCAAAATTAAATTTTAAAAATTTTAGTAATTTTTTTTCGGAAAGTTGACAACCCTGTACGAAAGTAAAACTATGGTATATAATTTTTGTGGGCACTAGCAAAAATCTTTTGTGAAAATTTTGTTAATTACAGATAAAAAATATAACCATAATAAATTGTCAAGGACTTTAGTAATTTTTTTCTCGGAAAGTTGGCAACACTGCATTTTGTTAAAATTATATAATTAATGTGGTAACTAGAATAATTTTTTGAAAATTTTATTAAAATAAATTACTTTCAATGCAATGAAAGCATACTCAGTCATATTTAGTCATATTTTTAATTAATTATAGTAATTATGCTATGTATATCTCAACAAATACATTAAATTCATTACAAATAATTATTTTATTTTTATTATTACTCGCATTAGTTTAATGTATTTGTTGCTATGTATATCTCAACAAATACATTAAATTCATTACAAATAATTATTTTATTTTTATTATTACTCGCATTAGTTTAATGTATTTGTTGAAAATGTATTATTATTATTAGTATAATAAAAAAGAAATAAAAAATAAATTAAATTTAAAAATAACATTAGCGCAAGTTTTATAAACGGAAATATATTTTAATAATGCGAAAAATATGATTTAAAACATAATTTTTTTTTAAATAATTACAAATAATTGCATGCTTTTATTGCATTAAAAGCTATTTATTTATTAATATTAGTTGTGTAAAAAGTCGAGAAATTTTTTCAAGCAATTTCGCCATTGTAACACGTAATCTGCCTATGAACACGCAAAATGAACACCCGGTATATATGTATATATATAAGATAAAAAAATTACTATATGCGGGTGGTTGCTGTTTACAAGCTCTGGCTCAGAGTTCGTATTATCGTATTCTTTGATATGGGGCGAGTGGGGTACATGCCATGGGCCGCGCCGCGCGCTGTAACACTAGTTCATATCACAAATGTCAACAAATTAAATGTTGTATTGAAGTGCAAGTAGAGTGGGAGTGGAACTGAATACATTTATTGGTCGGTCAGACACAGGTAATGTATTTGCATCATGTATAACTAACGTAAATGATATTTTTAAATAAAGTAATAAATGGCATTTTTAACAACAAACGGATCCTACGGAATTTATATGGTTGTATATACAGGGACGGATGGGCAACTATATATCGGTCCGGAAAATTAATTTTTGCGGCTCACAAGCATTTAAGTATAATTTTTATAATACAAAAGCGACTACAATGTGAAAATAATACATTTTTAATCACAATTTTATGTAAAGTAATAAAAAAAATTAAATACACGAAAATATGTATAATAAGTATTGTAAAATAAAGAAATATAACTTACTATTTTAATTTAATCATCAGTCAATATATTTTTTAGAGTTTACTTTGATTAGCAATCATGTTACGATCTATTTTATGCAGAATATTTTTCTCCGACGCGATGAGAATAGATGCTTTTAATCCTAAACAGTTACCTACCTTCTTAATCTATTTTTTTTATTATTTTTTTTTCAATAACTCGAAATTATAAAAAGGTATTAAAATTCTGTAAAAACTAGGGCATAGATATAAATTAAATACCGCGACGTTTTGCTTTTTATTTTTTTATGGCTGTCCGTATATAAATATTTTTAAATGTACTATATAGTTTCTAAGATATTATACATTTGCAAATACTCACCAAAAAGTACCGAAAAATTATTTCACATGAGTAAAGTTGGTTTTGACCATTTTGATAATATAAAAATATTAAATGTCAAAATTATTATAAAAATTCACATTTTTTTGTATACTTGTAGCATGTTAAAAAAAATAAATAAATGTAGCAGTATATTTTAATTTGTGAATTTGTGAAAAAGTTGGTATTTTCATTTAATTAAAATTTTTTGTCCTATAAAATGATTTTTCTGTATTTCTACTGGGAATTTACAGTTAAATTGTTAAATATTTTAAAATGAATAAATTAGATAAAAACGAAAAATATTAATTTAATTTAGAATTATTATTGACTAAAAAACTTTTTATCTTTAAAGCGGTTAATATTATTTCATACCACGGTATCTAGTTTGTGTCAAACTATAGTCATCTATTCCAGAGTCACCAAACTTTTTCAGAGTCTGGCCACGAAGAGGTAAACGATAATTAATGTACCGAAAAAATACCTGAGATATAATTTCCTATGTAGAATAATATATATTTTTTTGAATTTTTTTGTATTTTGGAAAAAAAAAAATTTTTTTCCAAAAAAAAATTATGGCCCGTATTCTCACCTCACTTTTTCGTGAAAAAGTGCGTTTATCATTAATTTTAAAATAACTTTTTGCTTCTGTTTGACATCAAATATAAATAATTTTTTTATATTTGATCATTTTTATTATATTTGATATTATAAAATTTAAATAAACTATTTTAAAATGCTTAATAAATAATTTTAAGTGAACGTCAAAAGCACTTTTTTGAAAAAGCACTTTTTCATATGAGGTGATAATACGGGCCCATATTTTTTGCTTTTTTTGGCCAAATTATAAATACGTAGCTCAAATACAACACGTATTTGAGCTACGTGTCTGAATATAGATATTAGAACCGTGTGAACTAACGTTAAGTAAGCCGGAATAAAAAAAAAATGTTCATTTGAAATAACTATATAAGTAGATATAACAAGAATAATACTAAACAAATTGATTTTTCTTAATAATAAAATAAACTTAGGTTAAAGCGCACATTGGGCGACCAAGTCGCGGCAACCTGGTCGCGGCGGCGGCGTCCAATATAAACTGCATTTTAAACTGAGATTGCGCACTAAACGATTGCGACCAACTGGTCAAGTGCGTACTCTCATTTTAAAATATGTATGGTTTATCCATCACATCAGAAGATTCACGTCATCATTTTAGAAAACAACATAACAGACAAAAAAATTTCTAAAGAGTTAAAAAATTTAACTAATTACATTTAAATATGTTATTTATAGAGTTTGAGCCTTTCAATATTTTAATTTCTATAACTATAATAATAATTAGTTTTTAAAGCATTTTTATATTTTTAATTGACAACATTATGACAGTAATAGTTCATGCTACGTTTATATAGGAAACTAAGGCCCCTATTCCCACCTCTTCTTTTTTTTGCTTTAAACTAAATTTTTACTTCTACCTCTTATCAAATATAAATAATATTTCTATTTTGATATATTTTTTACAGGGCTTCGAACCGGAACTGAACCGAAAACAGAAAAAATCTTTATTTTCGCTGGAACAAAAACCGGAATTGAACTGAAAAAAAAAAATCGGTTCGCTACACGTTGAAACACGCGCATTAACACAATCTTACTTTCCACGTCAGTTGTCGTTCTCTTTCATTTTCGAGGTCTCGTAGCATAGTCGCAAGTTGCAACTCGTCTTACGCGAAAGAGTAGTTGGTTCTTTTTTTTGTGAATGAATACTCAGTTATTGAAATTGAAAATGAAACTAGGAATTACTTTGAGGCAGGTGTAATAATTTTGCTTTTAAAAATCTTTAAATCGTTTAAATGAAAATACATTGGAAAATATTTTAATAATTAGGGGTAATTTTTATTTTTTCTAATTATAAATAAATAAAAATCCTGTATACAAGAATTTGTTACGTTAACGTAATATGTTATCTTATTATTATATAATTAAAACATACATACGAGTATCATATATTATGTACTTCTAATTATTATATCTTTAATTAATCAATAATTATTATTATTCATATCCTTTTGTATCCAGATTGTAACAATATATGTAGTATGCTTATTATAAAAATAGGAACGAATTGTTCTAATATGGTAGAAAATAAATTTTTAATATAAATAAAATTTTAAAATTAGTCACTTGGAACTGAACTGAAAATCGAAAAAAAAACCGTTATTTTTGCCAGAACGAAAACCGGAACTGAAAACCGGAACGAAAAATATAACGGTTGGAAGCCCTGTTTGTTTTTAGATATAAATATTATAAAATTTAAATAAACTAATTAAAATTGCTTAATAAATAATTTTAAGTAAGCGTCAAAAGCAATTTTCACAAAAATCAGTTTTAAAAGTAAGTTGAGAATATGGACCTATGTTTTCTAATTTTGTTTATGTATTTTAGTCAGTGACACTTCTGAATATTTTGCTTTCTTTTCATATTATTTGATTTTATTTCTTTTAATATTATTTTCATTTTAAAATTGGGATATTATAAAAAACTATTATGGCAAGCACACATGACGTGACGGTTACATCGAAGAAAATGTTTTAGAAAGGAAGTTTTAATTACTATAACACACTGTCGAACAAACAACCAAAGAAATACAAATATGGTGGAATAGAGAATTTGAATTAATAATGGAGATATAACCCCGATAATTATGAATTTAAATGAAACTGATAACGAAACTAATGAACCTGTCAGTGATTAAAAAAACAATGTTCACTATTTATAATTATTTTGTATATTATGTTAATTTTTTAAAATTATAATTTGTGGTGTTAATTTTGTTTATTTTTTATATAATTATTTTATATACATTATCATTTTGCAATAATTATAATATGAAGTGCTAGTGTTCTTTCCCAAATATAGGCAATCTATTTACATAGTTTAAATCGTGGAATTTTTAAGAAAGTGGCTATTTATACATACGGTATGTATACGCAATTGGCTATTTATACATACAGTATTTTTACGTAATTGGTTATTTAGGGTAGGTTAGGTTAGTAGGTTGGTTTAGGTTTTTTTTTTATTGGAATAATTGTCAATAATTTTCTATCTTCCTTAAACTCTTTGTTTGCTAAATTCATCCTAATAAGTGTTTAATTTAAATCATATTATTTTATTTATAAAAAATTCTTATTATTTGGCGACCTTTTTCAAAATGGGGTTATGTTGTTTTTAATGCGTTGCTATAAAACAAGATTTATTGTGATGATCTGGCAACGCGGTCTTACCGTGACGTCATTAGGAATGATTACGTGCATTGGATTTTGTTTTGTATGAACTGTACGTGTACATACACTTGTTCAACTTGGTTGGCCTGACCTGGTCGTCCACGTCCAGTGTGCGCCTGCTTTTAATATGTATCTATACTTAACAAGTTAAATATTTTTTAAATTATGTTATATAATTTTTTATATTTTAATTTAAATTTAATTATATTATTATATATAGACATTCTCAAAATTAAGATTAATCACAATCAAAAACGGAGCGGGCCGGATGAAAACTCTTTGAGGGTCGAATTTAGCACGCGGGCCGTAGTTTGGACACCTTTGATCTACTCTAACCTATATATATATATATATATATTGCTTTTTACAAAATTATATGATTTTTAAAATTTCGAAATATTGCGGCATTGTTTCAAGTAAAATACTTACCTATATGTACCATATTTATTATTTATATACATTATCGAAAACACAATGTTTTTTACTGTACAAATTATATTTAAAAATTACTTGGTATACTATACTATACTAGCCAGTAATAAAATGATTATAACTGTTCCTACTTATAAAATTTATACTGTGTAGATTGTACTCTAAAGTTTTTAAATTTTTAAGTATTACAAAATTATTCACTACCGTAACAATAATTTAAATAGAATTTCAAAATTTAACTATCCAATCCAAGCAATAAATTTTTGTCTTGGGTCCTGCACTGGTTAAGGACGGCTCGAGTATGGTAGTGCCGCTATGCGCGTGGACTTATCTTATTTTCTTACGCCATGATATGCATTATAATTTGCAATATGGTAAAAAAGACATTTCTAAAAGTTTTTTTCATTTATAAGTACGAATACAATATGCTAGAACTGATTTTCTTTTAAAATACACATATATTGGCCTAGCTACAAAAGCTTTTAGTCAACGTCAACAACAATGTTTTTGGTAAATTTTACAGTTTAGATAACACAAGACATTACAAACATTCATGCACCAAGCGGAATTCGAATTCCGGCCGTATATAGTAGATACGAGCGATATCAGGTACACGCCTTGAATCACTCGGCTATGCAGATCGACACTGAAAATTAATAACCATTTTGAATTTACCTTAAATACGTTATTGTTTAATAATATAAAATGTAATATTTTTAGGTTTCGATATTTATAGCAACAGAATAAATAAATATTTATATAACTTATTGAAACGTAATTTGATTTTTTATAATATATTTATTAAATATTTTATAATATTGTAATATTGCTGAATTAATTGCAATACAATGACTCTTATATACAAGCACTATTATGCCCGTTTTACACAACGCAACTTTGTGTGGGATTTTCTTGCGCAACAAAATTGTACAAGAAAGTTGCGCAATAAAATTGCAAAAATATATGTATGTTTTCCCGATGCAAGAAAATTACACTGCGATTTTGGTTATTTCATTCCAAGATGCCAACTAATTAAAAAAATAACTAAACGTCAAAATATATCATAACTGTATAACCTTCAAAATAAACACACGAAATATATAAAATAAATAAATAATTTTTATTGTAATTTATTTTTTTAATGTATGACACACCTCATAGGAAAATCAAATATAAATAAAAAAAATACTTTCATAATAAAAGTTGGTAAGACTGAAAGTTACTAAAAAGTAACTAGAAATTGCAAGGCCATGCAATTAAATTACAGCGTGTTCTAATCCGTGCAACTTGTCGCCGCGACAAAATTGCGTGTGCAATTTCTGTATTACACGAGCAATTTTCTTGTGCAATTTTGTTGCGCAAGAAAATCCCACAGAAAGTTGCGTCGTGTAAAACGGGCATTAGAAGTGCTTTTATGTGAAAGGGGGTTAGAAAAAAATGGAATTAAAATGCAAATTTCGAAAATATCTAGTGCAACTTTATAACACCCACAAACGCACAAAATCGGCGAAAAAAACAAAAAATGAACATTAATCTTTTACTCATTTTCACACACTTATGTTTATTTCTCGGAAAAAAAATACAGGATGTTCGTTTTCCAGGTTGATATAGGGCAATAACATGGGATATCGATAATATGCAGAATACTTCTTTCTGAAGTAAAATTCGGAGAAATACTTAGAATACTTTTCGATAGAGAATAAAAAGTTCTAGAATTTGGTTTTAGTTTTAATTTGCTAGAATATGCCGTTTGGGCGCTAGAATTTTTTTTTAAAATGTTTTTTAGAATTTTCAATATTTTTTCCTGCTAAATTAGTATGAGTTAGAGAAAAAAGTTACTTATCTATTATGTAGCTAATTTTTTTCTGTATTTTACTGAATTTTTTCAGATTTTTTGAGCAAATTTTGAAAAAAGTTATATTTTCAAAAAATTCTAAATTTAACTTTTTTAAAAAATTTGTTCAAAAAAATCTGAAAAAATTCAGTAAAATATGGAAAAAAATTAGCTACATCATAGCTAAGTAACTTTTTTCTCTAACTCATACTGATTTAGCAGGAAAACTTATTGAAAATTCTAAAAAACATTTTAAAAAAAATTCTAGCACCCAAACAGCACATGCTAGCAAAATAAAACTAAAACCAAATTTTAGAACTTTTTATTCTCTATCGAAAAGTATTCTAAGTATTTCTTCGAATTTTACTTCAGAAAGAAATATTCTGCATATTATCGATATCCCATGTTATTGCCCTATATCAACCTAGCGAACAAACATCCTGTATATATATATATATACCGGGTGTCTACTTTTTTTTTGTTACATAGGGAATACAATGCTAAAATTTTCATTTGGTGATAAATTTTCCCCTAATTATTATAGAACAAAAGTACAAATACAAAAGTTGTTTAGAATTCAAAAATGCATCAAATGATGCCAAATTTATCAATATAGGATGTTCCGATCAAGAATTAGAAGCAAATTAAAATTTCCATTTTTGCGCTCTTTACATCAAAGTGCCATGGAAATTAAACAAATAATTTCATTTCTTCTGGAGTTTGAGTTTGACAGATCGTATTTATTTTATTGTTACGTTCTGTATTATTATCATTATTATTGAAAATAATGAATAAACTTAAGGTAAATGAAAAAGTTCAGTGCGTAAAATGGTATTTTACTGGAAATTCGATACGACGAGTAAGAGATTTATTCAGCGCTTTCTTTGAAAACCGTCCCATACCTTCCGCTATGACTATTCGTAGGATAATTAAACAATTCGAAGAAACTGGAAGTGTGTTAAAACGTTGTAAAAATTGTAGAAAAATCAACGCAGAAGATCAGGAGGAGAATTTAAATCAAAATGCAATTAAAGAAAATACATTGAATATACTTTTGTGTGTAACGGAAAACCCAAATGTTAGTGTGCGTCAACTTGGTGCTGAATTAAATTTGCATCCTTCAACAATACATAAGGTACTAAAAAATGAATAATATCATTCTTATAAATATTCCACGCACCAAGAGATATTTGAAGCGGATAAAATGGCTAGAAGCGAATTTAGTAACATTATTATGGAAAAATCCAATTTAGACAGAAACTTCTTGAAATCTATTTGTTTTACTGACGAGTCTACGTTTACTTTACACGGCGAACCTAATACACAAAACTTTAGAATATGGAGCCAAACAAATCCTCATTTAATGGTAGCAACACGTACCCAATATCCAGAAAAAGTTAATGTATGGGCTGGAATTTTTGGCAGGTGTATAATTGGGCCATTTTTTATTGAAAATAATTTAAACAACGAAAAATATTTGGATATGTTGCAAAATCATATTGGTCCGCAGTTAGAAGAGTGTGCAACTCAAGATAATGTTGTCTGGTATCAACAAGACGGATGTCCGGCACATTACAGCTGCAACATTAAATTATATTTGGATCAATGTTTTCCAAATTCATGGATTGGTAGAGGTGGTCCAATTAATTGGCCAGCTAGATCGCCCGATTTAGCACCGTGCGATTTCTTTTTATGGCCATATTTGAAGGAGAAAATTTATAAACGACATATCAAAAATCTTGTTGATTTGAAAAATGCCATTGTTGAAGAGTGCAATAATATAACACAAACACAATTAAGCTCTGTACGTCACGAATTTTATAACAGATTAGGTTATTGTTTGGCAGTTAATGGCGATTTATTTGAACATTTAATTTAAATTGTTAGTTTCGTTTTTGTTCTCCTATATCTTGTATTCATGAATTTTTCTGTTTTATAGGTATATTGAATATTGTAATAAATAAAGAAAGTTTTACGGAGTTCAGCTATTTACTATTTATTAAACTCTTATCCGACGTTTCACTGCACAACTTACAGCATCCTCAGGGATAAGTTTAAATTATTATAATAAATATATTAGGCATAATGCCAGTCATCTAATTCAAATGTATTGTTTTTATAACTTGAAGTTAATAAATAAATTAAACAATTACTTAAAATTATAATGGAGACATTCACAATTTAAAACCACAGCTAGTACGTAGTGTACAGCCGAGTAAAATACCCTTTCATTGTAATAAATAATAAATACTTAATACTTTTTATACTTAATAGCTTTTCATTTACATTAAGTTTATTCATTATTTTCAATAATAATAATAATAATAATAATAATAATAATAATAATACAGAACGTAACAATAAAATAAATACGATCTGTCAAACTCAAACTCCAGAAGAAATGAAATTATTTGTTTAATTTCCGTGGCACTTTGATGTAAAGAGCGCAAAAATGGAAATTTTAATTTGCTTCTAATTCTTGATCAGAACATCCTATATTGATAAATTTGGCATCATTTGATGCATTTTTGAATTCTAAACAACTTTTGTATTTGTACTTTTGTTCTATAATAATTAGGGGAAAATTTATCACCAAATGAAAATTTTAGCATTTTATTCCCTATGTAACAAAAAAAAAGTAGACACCCGGTATATATATATATATATATATATATATATATATATATATATATATAGGGTGATCCAGAATTATGTACCGTAATTGGTAGAGCTGATAGTATGTTCAAAAATAAGGATACCTTTTTATATAGACTTTCAATGAAATAAAAACTATTTTTCAATTTTACAAAAACGACATCTTTAATAACTTTAAGTTTCGAATAATGCTACAAATGTCATTAAAACAGTTCAATTGTGTTTTTTCTATTCCAAAACCTACTTTACTTATTAAATGACTTTGTTACGATTACATAAAAATGCACGTTTGCTTTAACTTTAAATTACTCGAAAACGGTAATATTTATCGAAATGTAACAAGTGCACCTTTTTTGCGTAGAATAGTCTGGAGAATCACGTTTTTAAGAATTTTGTTTAAATAATTGCAAATTAAAAAAAATATGACGTAATAACTCACACGTACCCCCCAAAACTACCTCTTAATCATAAGGAATGGAATAAGTGGTAACATAAATTTAATTGTTTTAGTGTCATATACTCACCCCTAAAATATGAACCCGTTATTCAAAAGCGTCTGGAAGATATTAAAAAAAAATGGTTTTTATTTCACCCCTTTACAGGGTTGTATTTTCCTTATTATTGAGTTTTGGAAAAAAGTGTATATAAAAAGGTACCCTTATTTTTGAACGTACTATCAGCTCTAGCAATTACGGTACATAATTCTGGACCACCCTGTATAATATAATATAAATAAACATATTACATATAAAATTCTTGAGACACATTTTATATATATATATATATATAGAGTGTCCAAGATAACTTCGTATGCATGGGGATCTCCGAAACTGTTAGAGATACGACATCGGTTAAATTAGATGAAAGTTGCCTCATTAGTAGGCGAGTTTAGTCATCTTTAGTTTTTTCCAAAAAATTCCTTAGGTTACTAGATATAGACAAAAATGCAAATTTTGCTGTTTTATATTTTCGCTTATAACTCCCGTATGCAAAATGATACATTATTTTGGTTTGCACTTTCTTAAGACACTTTTTTACACAGAATTTCCAGGAGTAACCAAAATTTTTTTCTCATGTACCGTTTTCGAGATTTATGATGAACCTTTCATTTTTCTTATGTAACTAGTATTTCAATGTAGTGTCATTAAAAATATCTTTTTTTTTGCTTTCCAGTGATATAACATAGTCCTACTTTATTTTAAATAATAACATGGAAAATTGAAAAAAATCTATTTTGCAAAGTAATAATTCATTTTTTTAGTTAAAAACTAAGTAGGCCATGTTAAAACAAATGAAACATGAGCCCTACTTTAGTTTAAACAATAATATAGAATTATAATAAAAAAAAAAAACAATTTATAAAATACTAATGCTATATTTTACATTCGTAATAACTAATAACTATAACAGTAAAATTACATTAAGTGTTGAAACAAACCATCGTTTTCTAGAATGAACATACGTGTTCTCTTAAGCATAGCTTGTGTTAGGTTAGTTTTAGGTATTTAATACCGTACTCAATCAAATTCATGTTTAATATCTTATACATCCCTACACTGGGTTGCCTTCTTTAAGGATATAAATTTAAATACATTTCCGCGGCTAATACTGCGTTACTTTGACAACGAATATAACAATAAAGCATTTCAAACTTCTCTAAATTTTCAAACTGCTCCATGAATTAAAATTCTTTCAATAAGCACTCCAATAAAACTAACTAACTAACTAAGACAATAATCAGAAGAAAAGCAAAACCAAAAATCTAATAATAACAAAAACAAAGCCTATTTCTCATGTTTCATTTGTTTTGATATGGCATACTCGGTTTTCAACTAAAAAAATAAATTATAACTTTGCAAAATAGATTTTTTTCAATTTTACATGTTATTATTTAAAATAAAATAGGACAATGTTATATCACTGGAAAGAGAAAAAAAAAATCTTTTTAATGACACTACATTGAAATACTAGTTACATAAGAAAAATGAAAGTTGCATCATAAATCTCGAAAACGGTACATGATAAAAAATTTTTGGTTACTCCTGGAAATTCTGTGTAAAAAAGTGTCTTAAGAAAGTGCAAACCAAAATCATTTATCGTTTTGCATTCGAGAGTTATAAGCGAAAATATAAAAAAGCAAAATTTGCATTTTTGCCTATATCTAGTAACCTAAGGAATTTTTTGAAAAAAACAAAAGATGACTAAACTCGCCTACTAATGAGGCAACTTTCATCTAATTTAACCGAGGTCGTATCTCTAACAGTTCCGGAGATCCCCATGCATACGGAGTTATCTTGGACACTCTGTATATATATATATATATATATATATATATATATATATAATTTTGAGGTACATTGAACATATGATTCTATTAGACACATCGTATATAATTGCCGTCGCACACTCATTTCGCATTTCGATGAAATAATACAGCTTGTAAAATGTCTTTTCAATATTCATTCCATTTAACAAACATTTAATATTGTATAAATAATAATGTTATAATATAAAAAATAGATTTTTCCTAACTTTCCCCGTACACTTATATATCTGAAAACTTAATTATCTGGATATCCGGATAATACTGAATCCGAATCTAAAATTATCCGGATTCGATTCCCAGTACCACTATTTATTCTTATACGCCATAGCATAGCATCAACCTAAGAAATAATTCAAGCAATATCAGGCGCACAACGAATCTACCTACAAATCTAGTACGACGGACGTCGTATTGACGTCAGAAATTCGCCGTCACAATGGCAACGTCGCGTCGTCATCTACTATAGGTCCGCATGCGATTCGTGATGTCACAAATGGAACGTCATTGGTGATATGATGATATCGTTATTATGATGAATCAGTACTGAAATTTGTTGAATTTCACATAAGAAGTATTACATATTTATACGTTTAAAAAGAAATTAAATAAATTAGATATATTAATTTTTTTGTTTGAATTTTTTAATCTGAAATATTCTAGAAGTCGTAACACTTTAATGTAATTTGGTTATTATTATTTATTTATTTTGTAAAAATGGATGAGTCATTAGCATGTGACAGAAGTTCACAATGTGATTTAACAAATACGCGACAAATTACTTAGCTAAGTTTGTTAGAAAATTTTGCGTATTAATTGAAATGCAAATTAATTAAATATAGATAAAAAAAATACAATTCTATTTTATTATAATAAGTATATGTTATTTGGTTTCCATTGTAACTATAAATTATAATAAAATTTTATTACAGTGGCATGATAAAAAATTTGTTTTGTGTAATTATTTCTAAAAATAGTTTTATATATAAAAATTACTTTGTAGTTATTCAAAACCGAGCTTTGGAGCAGTCCAAATTTTTGTAACTGCTCTGCTCCGGTATTTATACAACTGCTTTTATGTCATATTCGCTTTTAAGTCCTTTTCATTGACAAAAGCTCGCTATTTGTTCAAGATCAAATGATACCTTTTTGTGAAAGTGAGATAGGCAACTTTTAGTTGTCATTTTTGATAAATTATTACCTATTTATAGAAACGTTAAATTAGCAAAATGAATATAATATATTAATATGGAAAATATCAAAATAAATTATGATATTTAATATAGTAAAAAAAAGTTTCAGAACTCATTATACATATACAATAAAACGGCTTTAGGTTTAAGTTCTGTATTAATATATTTTTTATAATTGCCGTTTTGACAATCTCAGCGTCCGTCTTCATCAGGAAAATGATAATGATATTTACAGTAAATAACAGAACATAGAAACAAGTTACTTGGTAACAAATAAGTAACTAGATCATAAAAATTTATAAAGAAAAAGATAATATCAATCACTGTGAAGGCATTGATTTAAACAAAATTTGGCTTTTATTAATTAAAAATTTATATAAAAAAAATTATGATCTAGTTACTTATTTGTGTAGTTGACGTTGAGTTGACGTTGAGTTCGTCGTAATGTCGATTATAAATAACTATAAATACAGAACTTAAACCTGGTACATATCAATTGCACACGGCCGTTGGGTTTTAATCCCTTACCGAAATTTTGCATAGTGAAATTGCACACCGATTATAAACAGATTAAGGGATTAAGATTTCAACGTAAAATCAAGTAGAATCGAAAATAGTTAGACTCTAGAACGTACCACAAACTCCTGCGAATCTTTTCACGTAAATTTTCCTAAAACCTATAGCCTAACCTACCCTAAGCCAAGTACCTGTGTAAAGGTTCAAGATTCTAATAAACCGACGGTTGACCGGTGTGCAATTTCGTTATTCAAATTTGGAATTTCTGAGGGCGGTGTGTTATATATGTGCTCCGCTGCCTGCCCCTGCTGCTGCTCCTGACGCCGCGCCGTTTTATTTTAAATTATGATATTTATTTCTAAGAAAAATAAAAACCGGAAAATAGGTTAAATTGGATTATACATAATTTACGTATTCATACGTAGCCAATAGTCATGTCATGTTTGATTAACATGTATTGCAACAATAATAAGAAAGTATATTTTGCTTAGAAAAAAGAATACATTTCCATACAAAAGTAAAAAGTAATAATTATAGATAAAATATAATAATTAATATGTAATTATCTGTGAATATTGTGTTTCTATTTTGATAACTAAATAGTTAATGTTAATTACAATACATTTTATTTTTTATTCATTTAGGACGAAAGCTCAAAATTTTAATGCGTTTTTGAAATATTTATTAATGCTGAACATCTTATTCTCGGACGGTTCGCTCACTAGATTGGTTATAGCTGGTTCTCTTATAGAACAATCACTGTTGATGTAACTAGTTCTGAAAGGAGAAAATATAGGACAATGAAAAAAAAAGTAGAATAAACTGTTGGGTTTTGCTTCGTTGCAAATGTAACATGTTTTTACCTTGTTAAAATAATTGAATCTAAATTTGAACATAATTTTTAATTCCTATCAACATTTTCAAATAACATTTTGTCCTGTATTTAAATTTAAAAGCACTTTACATAAATCAATAGTTTTGATTTTCCCTGTATACCACTAAATATTTTACAAATTTGATTCTTGATTATTGATTTACATGTGATGCAGAGATTTTTATGAAGAATAATTTTTTTGTAAAATAAATAAAAAAAAATTGCACATTTCTTGCCATTTTTTCAGACATACTGTATATATATATATATATATATATATATATATATATATATATATATATATATATATATATATATGTAAAATTGAAACTAAGAAATAATTAATCATATTTTATATACGTAATATAATTTTTTATTAATTCATTTATTGAAGAAAAGCGGTCCGAACTATAATTATTAGCATAGGTGTTTACCGTTTTAGCTATACTTACTATTTAATCGATATCAATAAAATTTTTAGAAAAATTTGTTTAATGTTTATAAGAATTGCAAAATGTTATTTTTGTAGTGTTATCAATTTTTAACAAAACAAAATATTTTGTATATTTTAGTATAGGTATATATGCCAATGTAGAAGTGGTCTGTATATGGGTTTACCCATATGTAATTAAACTTGTTATTGTTATTTGTGCTTGCTAGGTATAATATTTATATAAAAAGTATAAAATCTATTTTCTAGTAAATTAAAAAGTACGTTTAATTTTTATATCAATTTTTAAATGGGTTTACTATTGCAAAAATAATAAAATTAAAATACTTATATTTAGCTTTATGGAAAAGCAGTTATTAATTTTTAATATTTGTGTAAATGTGTTTCAAAGTTAAATATTTGTCTTGGTTGGGAAGAAATAAGAAACTGCAAAGTGTTGAACTGAATTCATATGGTGACGGTCATTAAGAAAAAAAAGTGTATCTTATGTTGTAAATAGAATTTTTAATAAACAAATGAAAACGGTTTGAGTTTGTAGTGATTGGTTTGCTGTTAAAATGTTGCGATACGTTCATCGTAATATCCAACGACAAATATTTATTTTCTTAGTGAAATGAAAATATTTGGTAACTGAATCAAATGACATTATGATGATTTCATATATTATTTAAAATGGTTTTTATTTAATAGTATTGTGAAATAAAATAATTTTTCTTAAACCACAAACTAATTCAAAAAAGCTAAATACTTATTTCGAAAGCTAAGCTTTCTTCATCAGTAGCAAAGTTAAAACTACTGGTCAAAGAACCCAGTGGTCAAAGAACACTATTCTTTCACCACTGGGTACGTTGAGTATCTGTATAACCTTGGATCATTGATTAAGACTTTAGTTTTAACTTTTGCTACTGACCATAAAGCTTAGCTTTCGAAATACGTGTTTACCTTTTCTAAATTATTCTGCGATTTAAGAGAAATTATTTTATTTTATTAACTTTTCGCCACAGTTAGTACTTATTTTTATTTTTATTTGTTAATATTATTGTGTTAATAAATTGACATTTTTGTCATGTCTTGTAACTAACCATTTTATCTGATTTTTAAGAAAAGAGTAAAAGAGAATAAAAATTCATCTTTTTATATTTAATGAAATTATAAAAAGAAAAATGTTTTTCGTAATTTAAATTGAATTTTTTTTTTACTTTTTAGTCTATTTTTTTTTACAAATTTTAATACCAAGTGCTTTAACTGCTATACAATAAGAATATGAAAGAACCCGTTTTCAGCGTTTTTCTTTTGATAGGTAAAATTCTAAGTCGAAATTAATTTTTAAATTCTCAGAGGTGTAATAAAATTGGCAGTTTGATGATATGTTTTTTATGCGACAGAAAGTAAATGATTGATGAACTATGTTCTGAAAACACATATTTTGTTTCGTTTTGTATTTGTCGAATAAATATTTAAAATTGATAGAATCAATATTTATTTGTGTGTGTGTCATAGTTGCTATGTGTTGAAAATATTTTTTTTTTGTAGTTGTCACATTTTGAACAAACATTATTAACTGATTTGACAGTTTAAAAGCATAATCTGAGGTGAGTGTTCCAAATATTTACTACTTTAAATGGATTAATTTAGCGTGTAATGTTCTTTGAGCTTAATTTATTTGACGTCAGCATTTTATAAAGTTCTTTTTTGGCTTTTAAGTATTTACCAGTGAAAAGAAAAACTTTTAGGAAAGTTGGTTCGGTTTGGGCATTTGTCGGCATCTAGCATCGACAAACCAGCAAATCAGTATTGGAACGCGACCAAATTAAGTTTTGAGCATCCAACTATATAATTGTCTCACCTGTTGCTTCTATTATCTTTAATTAGCCATGAAATATATTTCGCTATGAGATACGTGCCATATGCTTTGGGCGTTGAATATGGCGATGCGATGGTGAGAGAGGAGTGTTTGCGTTATCGTAGACGTAAACATGGGCTGTCGACTGGTGGCTGCCGTTTAAGCATTTAAGCCCTAAGCATACTAAATGAGTTCAGGTAGTCAATAAACATTAGAAGCGAAAATCGAGAAAGGGAAAGCAGCAAGCAAACGGGATGCTTTTGCAAATTGTTGTCAAATCGTTCGGTATAATTTGGTGCCAGTTAGACATGGGTGAAAGCTTGCGCAGAATCAGAATTTCTGATGGCTTAAATCTATCTATTTAATGCCCTAACTTGTGCTCTATTCCGTACCCATACCCGTACCTGTACTACCCGTATCCACTCAGCACTTACGTTTACGTTACATTTTATGTTCACGTCGCGTCGTCATAAGTTTCTAACTTTCTCTAACTCTCCCTTTATGGATAATTTTTAATTCCGTCTTTTGCCATGATTTTATTCTCGTACCTCAAATATTTACTCATTTTAAACTAATGTAATTGAACTGGCTTTGAGAAAAATAATAATTTTCTTGGGCTTAGTAAATCCTTTTTTAATTTACTGAATTTACATTTATAATTTAAGGTTGGAAAGTGCAGGTAGATAAATCTTGTCAAGGAAATAACTTTTTCTTGTTTACACAATTTTATAATAAATTCTACGTTAATTTGTTGCGTATTATTAAATTTAATTTTTTGTAAATGAACCTTTTTTAATTTCTGCTGGCATGTTTTAATTAGTTTTAATAAACAAAAATGAACTAATTAAAAATGAATGGGATCTATTAAAGAATTTTATTAAAAAAAATATGTTTCATTCATTTTTAAAATAAAGGGTGATAAAGCAGCAATGTCTTTAAAAAATACATTAAAGGAATAAGAGAACAGTAAAGCTAAAGCTATCAAGTTGCAATACGAAATCTAAGTTTGTGTTGGTTGCTATTCCAGAAGATTGGAATTTATTTTTAATTAATAAAATACACCTACAGTTAAATAAAATATATGAAGTAACTAAGTTTACATGTATTTATTTTGGTTTGCCGCATTTTGGTTTGGTAGCAGTTTAGCGCTTTCTTATTGCAACTGGTTGTGAGAAACTGGAATATGGTATGACAGTCTGATGCAGTCCGAAAAGTTAGTTTCAGACAATCGGTTAATAAATGTTGGCAAAGTTGTGTCTCATAAATGATGTCATATGTTGATGAAATGGTAAATGCAAAATCAATATCTATTTAGTTATGTAGGGTGATGTCTACCAACGAAGCAAATGCCACACCTATATCCATTAACGTAACGTAACGTAACCAGGGCAACGTAGAGGCTAAGTTTTGCAAAGGCTTGTCCGTTCGGCCGCGTTGACCATTGCAATCATATTGTATTTGTGTCTTTAATTTGAAGCTGAACAGAAGTACCACTCTGCTGTTTTTTCATATTGTTACTGTTTGGCCAAATGGGTAATAAATTGGTCACTTTCACTGAGCAACAACTTGAGAATTATCAGGTATCTGACGAACAGATTGTGCAAACTTAACTTGTGTAAATTGTAATTATTTCTTATGTGTTTGTGCCTGCTTCTGTCATTATGTCTCTCTGTCTGGACTTCCCTTACAAGGATTGCACGTTCTTTACCAGAAAGGAAATACTTAGGTATGTATGCGATTTTGTTGGTTCATTTTACCATCGGTGTTACTGACTTACAGCGTGCATAAGAGTCGAGCGTAATGTGCAACGTCTTATCGTATATGGTGAGAATTTGACGAAACGAAAAACTTCCCACCATAGCAGTACCACAACAGAGACTGTAATAGTAGCGCATTTAAATTGATATATATATATATATATATATATATATATATATATATATATATATATATATATATGTTTGTGTGTATATTTGTGTGTATGTGTGTGCGCTCGCGTGTATTTATGTGTGTGTGTGGTGTGTGTGTGTGTGTGTGTGTGTCTACGAGTATGAATCTATTATATGTATCAATATGTATTGTTTTTGAGCGTTTAAAAAGGAGGATCATTGTGATTTTGTCATATAATTAATTTTATTGAAATTAGTGTTTTTTTTTTGTTTTTGGTAATATCTCTGCAAGGTCAACTCTTAACATTTTTATAAATACTGCATATTAATTTATGTATAGAGAAAACAGTTTGTTGCCGGAATAAATGGAGGAGATAAAATAATATTTATGTAATTTAAAATTTTAATTAATAATGTTAACATTGAACATGCATATATTTTCATACAATATAATTATATATTATTTATATTTTATTTTTCTTTGTATGTGGTGTACCCACGGAGAAAAATGTTCCTTTGATATTAATAAAAACATTCAATAGCATATATTTATTTACTTTAAATAAATTTATTTAGAGTAAATATATAGTCCACTATTTAAAAAATTATATCATTTTGAATGAAAAAATTTTTCTGTATTTGAAATTATTTTTTTTCTCCGTGCGTATAGGTGACATATGTACATACATACATTCTCGTATAATTTTGGACTATGATAAACACATTTTTTACAATACATTGTACTGTAAAATTGTTTACAATTGTACAATTTCGTTTACTAAATACCAACAACTATCATCATAATGGAAACATGAAGTGAAATTTTATTATAGTTAAATATTTGTCGATTGCAATACAGGGTGCACAAGAAATTCATGGAAATATGTCCCGATATTGTGCCAAAATGCATGACCGAAGCGGAAGCTGTATCAGTACTTGTTCCTCGTCAAGCTATGGAAAAACTATCCGAACTTAGGGTATGCTATTCTGCGTTATTTATTTTTAAATCGTTTTATTTTGATTCGCTTAATGAAACATTCGGTGAAAATATGAAAAAGTAAATAAAAAAGTTTGTATGGAAATTGGCCAATTATATTGCCATGTTATGGAATGAACAGAGAGAAATGTTCAAAAAGATTTGATATTGATTCGATTAGTTTTTTTAAAGAAATTTTTTTTTATTATATATTTTGAATCGTATTTTGTTTCTAATTTCAACTCGTTAAGTATATTGAATTGATTCAAATTTTTTTATACCTTTTTTCAATCAAATTTCAATTATCCACTATTTCGTTTGGTTTTTGGAATTGAAGAACTTTTTCAAAATATTTTTACTAATTTTTACATAAAATAAATGAAAATAAATGTTGTTTTAAAACCGTTAATATGATTAAATTTATCGTAACATAATCATTTATAAATGAATTTATTAATGGAATTAAATATGTAAAAAATTATGTATGTATTAGCTGTAAATAATTAGGGAAAATAATGAAATGATGCATAATATTTTGGAAATCAACATTGGTAATGATAATATACGAACGAGTACATATATATATACCGGGTTTTCGTTCGTCAAGTTCGTATGGGCGTTTAACATGCAATTTCGATAATTTCCGATATACTTTTTTCTCGAGTTAAATTCGGAGAAATACTTAGAATAGTTTTTGATAGATCATAAAGAGTAATTTGGTTTTAGTTTTAATTTGCTAGCATGTGCCGTTTGGGCACTAGAATTTTTTTTGGATTTTTTGGTTTTTATTTTTTTCTCAAAAACTATGAGTTGTAGGAAAATAAGCATGTTATGAAAAAATGCGGAATAATGAGTACTATAATTGAGTAAAGAAACCATTATACTAGGATGCATCATTTAGCAGGAAAAATTAAAAACTGAATTATTTTTTTTCAAAATAAGACTTTTTTCAAAATTTGCTCAAAAAAATCTGAAAAAATTCAGTAAAATAGAGAAAAAAATTAGCTACATAATAGATAGGTAACTTTTTTCGCTAACTCATTCTGGTTTGACAGGAAAAAAAAAAATAAATTAAAATGCAAAAAATATTAATTTTCAATAATTTTTCCTGCCAACCCAAATGAGTTAGAAAAAAAGTTACTTAACTATTATGTAGCTAATTTTTTTCTCTATTTTACTAAATTTTTTTAGATTTTTTTGAGCAAATTTTGAAAAAAATCTTATTTTGAAAAATCTCAAGGGTACGAGAAATTTTCAAAAATTTAATTTTTCATTTTTTTCTACTAAACGATTCATCGCAGAATAATGGTTTCTACACTCAATTATAGTACTCATTGTTCCGCATTTTTCCATGCCATGTTTATTTTCCTACACCTCATAGTTTTTGAGAAAAAAAAAAAAAAAAAAAATTCTAGCGCCCAAACGGCACATGCTATCAAATTAAAACTAAAACCAGATTATAGAACTTTTTATGCCCTATCGAAAAGTATTCTAAGTATTTCTCCGAATTTAACTCGAGAAAGAAATATATCGCAAATTATCGAAAATGCATGTTAAACGCCCATACGAACTTAACAAACGAACACCCGGTATATATATATATATATATATATATATATATATATATATATATATATATATATTATAATTATGGAGCAATATAACGTTGTCAGTAGTTCGGATTTGATACGTGTTTTGTAACGGTATTTTCTTGCAAGAGAATAAAAGTATTTTACTGTGCACTGTAAATTTTATAAACGAAATAAAACGAACAAATATTCGGTGTAGACTGTAGATGCAATGAAAAATACAAATGTTGCGGACTCGAATGCTGACGTTAAGAGTAAGAGCTCTATAATATCGTGTACGTGCGAGTGGTTGTAAAGTTAGACGCTAGTCGCCAACGTGAATGCAAACGGAAAATGTGCAAATACGAATGCCGCTTGCAGGAGAATCCATTTCGTCGTCGAATCTGCGAGGTGTTCTCACGTGACGGAGATGGTAATCTTTCCTTCGAGGATTTCCTGGACCTGTTGTCCGTTTTCAGCGGCCAAGCGCCGCGGGATATAAAAGTTTTCTACGCATTCAAAATTTATGGTGCGATTTTTGACAACTAACCTTAATTATGCACTGCTTAATTTTTTTCGACAGCTATTATTTTTTGCATTTCTTGCAACTAAACACATAATGCTGAATTATTCGCACCAGTGTTGTGTTTGCTTATAATACCTAATAACTTATCTACCGTATTCTTGCAATAATGCAATAATTATTTATGATAGGTACTTTTATTATTTTGTTTTTGAAAATTTAAAATTAAAAGATTGAAATATATAAATATGAAGTTAGGTTCTTAAAACATGAAGAATTATTGAGAGCGTTTGCTGAGTGAATGTTTTAAATTATATAAATAAAAAAAAAGCATGTAGGAATGGTATCATAAATGTGTATAAAGCATAAGTTGCATGCCGAGATAATAAGACAAATTTGCAAACATATTAAATATTGATTTCTGAAATTATAGTTCAGAATGAATAATTTGTAGATAATCGAGGCGATAATAATAAATGTTCAATATCATCCACTTTTAGTTTTTAAATATTTTGTTAAAAATGATGGTTTCTGTCTTGGAGATATGCGTTGCATTTATCGATGATAGACCAAGCATGTTATTTGTGATGGTAATTTTCTAACGCGGATCCTAAACGAGCAACATTATTGGCAGTATTTTAATATTGACAGTGCTGCTAATAAATATCAAAATATTCGAATATTTGTTTAGTGGCGGCTCTGAGCTTTGAGTGTTGAGGAGGCCAGACTTTATATAGCTCGATAAATCTGAATAGTACCTATGGACTTATGTATATAATAAAAATTGTATTAAATTATTTATATTTTAATTCCGTATTTCTTTCTTTCATGTTTGCAAAGTAATACCATATTGGTGTAGTTTTCAATTGCTTTACTAAGGCAATTTCGATGCTTATAGGTGCCATAAACGATAATCTATTTTTACTTATTTTATTTCTAGAATAAGCTTATATTCTTTTTAAGGCAGAAAATAATTGTTCAGTAACTAGCTGATGTTGCTGGAATTGTTGTAATTAATCACATTAATTTTGTAGTTTCCGGCATAGTTTCACTTACATTCATACTCAAAAAATAGCATTAGATCATTTCATAAGCTGTTATCATTATGTAAGACAAGTAAAGAGCGTATATCAAAAATTTTCCAATTTCCATTTTTTAAATTATTAAAATAATATAGTTGAAATTTAGCTCAAAGCTGTGTAATACTACCACAGTAAAACACTGTAACAAAAAGACTTCATTCGCTTTTAATTTGACATCCACTAAACAGATTTTGATGGGAGTTTTATTGATAGTTGAGGCGTTTTTCAAGGAAAGTTTTCCTATAAGACAATGCAGCCTTCGCTTGCGGCTTACTCTGTAAATGATGAAAATTTATTGAAAACTCTACTTATAATTTGAGATCCACTGAACAGATTTTGATGAAAGTTTTGCTGATAGTTGAGTAGTTTTTTGAGGAAGGTTTTACTATGGAACAATGCAAATGTAAAAAAAATATAAACTATAAAAGTTGATTAAAAACTGTTTGTTTTTAATTTGATATTCGCGGAACAGATATTGGTGAAGGTTTTATTAGTAGATGAGTCGTTTTTTGAAAAAGGTTTTATTATGGGGCAATTCAGACGTCCCTAAAGCTGGCGGGGCCGATTTGCCAAATCGACATGAAAACTATTGGAGAATTAAAGGCTAATTAAAGGCTAATTAAGTGCCCTATTCCCGAATTTTAGGCTCTTCATTTTTTTAAAAAAATCGAAGGTTCCGCTAGCTTAAGCTTAAGCTAGCGGAACCTTAAATGAACAACACGTTCAAATTAGAATCCAAGTAGTTAATAATTAAAGGCTAATTAATAGCTAATTAAGTGCCCTATTCCCGAATTTTAGATTCTTCATTTTTTTTAAAAAATCGAAGATTCCGCTAGCTTAAGACTAAAGCTAGCCTAAAATTCGGGAATAGAGCACTCAATTAGCCTTTAATTAGCCTTTAATTATAAACTACTTAAATTCCAATTTGAACGTCTTGTGTCTTTAAGGTTTCGCCAGCTTTAGTCGTAAGTTAGCGGAATCTTAGTTTTTTTTAAAAAAATGAAGTGCCTAAAATTCGGGAATAGGGCACTTAATTAGTCTTTAATTAGCCTTTAATTATTGACTACTTGGATTACAATTTGAACGTGTCGTATATTTAAAATTCTGCTAGCTTTATTCTTAAGATAGCGGAATCTTCGATTTTTTTAAAAAAATAAAGAGCCTAAAATTCAGAAATAGGGCACTAAATTAGCCTTTAATTAGCCTTTAATTATGGGCTACTTTAGCTTTACTACTACTAGCTTTAGCCTTAAGCTAGCGGAATCTTCGATTTAAAAAAAAAAAAATGAAAATCCTAAAATTCGGGAATAGGGCACTTAATTAGCCTTTAATTAGCCTTTAATTCTCCAATAGTTTCCATGTCGATTTGGCAAAACGGCCCCGCCAGCTTTATGGACGTCAAATTCAGCGTGAGCCACAGACAAACTATAAAAATTGATGTTGGTTTGTTGTATTATATTCCGTATTTCCTTCAGTGTTGATATTTTAGAAATTTTTAAATTTTATTTTTCCTTTTCAAATGGATTAAGTGATATTTTTAACTTGACGCGTTTCGGCTTACGCCATCTTCAGAACAATGTCAAAATAGAAAGTAAATACCCAAAAAGCGGCATATACAAACTCAAATGATAATGTGATAATTCTACAATAGATATAAAAAACACATGAAATTATATATTAATATTAAAATGGATTCCAATTATGCAGAACATTTAAATAAATATTATCACACACCAGTCACTATACATGACATGAGAATAATTGCAATAGAACAAAAAGGAAACAAGCTAAATATTAAAGAAAATTTTGAAATAGACAAAAAATAATTATAAACTAAAACATAATTAATACACAAATAAACAGTAACTCCGATACAATTTTCTTGCCCATGCAATATTTACTCCTCCACATAATCACAAAATAACGCAAACATTAGTATTATTTACACTGACGTTGCCGTTGGCACAATCCCACACAATAGCATTTTAAAGATGGTATAAGCCGAAGCGCGTCAACTTAAAAATATCATTTAATCCATTTGAAAAGGGAAAATTAAAATAAACAATTTTATAATATAAAAATTGACTGAAAACTGTTCGCTTATAACTTGCCATTCATGGAACAGATATTGATGAAAGTTTTATTAATAGTTGAGTCATTTTTTGAGGAAGGTTTTGCTATGAGATAATGCAGCGGAGGCCTTAGGCGTAGGCGAACGCTGTAAACGATAAAAATTGATCAAAAACTCTCTGTTCGTTTACAACTTGAAATCCACTGAACAGATCTTGCTGGAAGTTTTATTAATAGTTAAGTCGTTTTTAAAGAAGATTTTACTATGTGATAATTCAGCGTAAGCCGCAGGCAATCGCTGTAAACGATTAAAATTAACTAAAAACTCTGTTGGCTTATAACATAAGATTTACGAAACTGATTTTGTTAGGAGTTGTGTCATTTTCAAGAAGTTTTTCTACAAGGCAATGCAGTGTGAGCAGCAGTGTGATGAAAATTAATCGAAAACTCTGTTCGCTGTTTTGTTAATAGTTGAGTCGAGTCGTTTTTCGAAAAAGATTCTACTATAAGGCAATGATGCGTGAGTCGCAGGTGGTTTTTGTAAACGGTAAAAATTTAACAAAAAGTGCAATTAAGTTAAAATGGGTTTAACGTTGTGAATTTCGTAACGAAGCATGGGCTAGTATGACAAAAATATACACAGTCTTACGAATGTCAAATTTTTTCACATTCAAATCTTTTTCTCAAAAAACTTTTCAAGACAAAAACTTCCTTCATTCATTTACTACAACTTCGTCGCAATAGGTTCAGGTTTATCTTTTATAGACAATGTTTTTCTGCATGTCCAATTAAGTATTGTAATTTGAAAAAAATTGCGGTGTTGTATTGTTTTTTTTTGCATATTTATAAATAAAATTATTGTATTTTTTGATAACATATTACCAATGCCGCAATACATTTGCAAAACATTTAGTGACAAAAATCTTAATTTTCTTAAATAATAATGAAGATATTATGAGTTAAAGTTAAAAAATATGAAAAAATTAAGAAATGTAGATTTTCGATATTTTGCAGGAGATAGAAAATACGAAATGCACCATTAAATTTTTCAGAAAATTTCCTATTAGACTGCATTATTTTTATGCTGAAATAAAATTATTGAGTACATATTTCTAAATATTAGTGCGAAAACATATTGACCAATAGCGTAGTGACTAACGTTGGCCTTATCCAACACTTTCGGCCAAGTGTTTATCAAAATTCAGTTGAAACGACTCAACGTTGCTAACCGGGACATACCTATGATTGATTAGTTATCAGAGGCACATTGAAATTTGCCGAACAATTAAGCAAAATAATATTTTTAAAAGCAATTCTGTATTAAGTTTCTGCACTTTTACATATAAAATCTGTTTGTTTTTTTTGCATGTATTATTTACAAAATAATTAATATTTAAAATTTTAAAATTATAATTTGCGTATTTCATTTTAATTTTTGTTTGGGAAAGCGGTGCCTCCCTTGCCTCCGCTGGAAATCTGTCACTTTAATACTTCAGTCCTCTCCTTACACTGTCAATATATTCTTAATACTGAGATTATTATTGAGTGGGTAAAGTCTGCTTAATGATCCGTCAAAAATAATTTAAATTTTTCGTTAAATTTTGTTTAAAAATTTTATTGTTAAAATTTGATATTTAAGATCCCTTTGTAAAAAATAATAAATTGATTTGGATTGTTTTATTTTTGACATCTATATATATATATATATATATATATATATATATATATATATATATATATATATATATATAGGTATTGAAATATAGATAATTGTTTTAAATGAAATATTTTTAGTTAGTTACAATAAAATTTAATATTCTGCTAAAATTTTTATTTATTATAATTGTAAGCCAATATGTAAATGTACATACATTACTTACAATTATTAATACAAGTAAGTGTATTGGGAAAATGAAATTATCATAAGATTAAAGTTTATTTGTTTTATTTTTAAGAGCAAGGCTATTCCAATCTAATGAAATCAGAATGAAAACAAAAATGTAATCGTTGGTGCATCAATGTCGTTGCCTATTTTTTGTAACTAGCCGTATAATGCTTTTTGTTATCTGTATAAAATAAAATTGTATTTTTTCTATTTGGAATTTATCATGTGTATGTGCAAAAGATTTTGATGGTGATCAACATATTGGACCGGGTGATTTGGACCAGACAATCCGATTGCTGACGCGCCAAGAACTCAGTCCGGAGGAAATGGCTCAGATTGTCGAAAAAGTCGTTGAAGAAGCCGATGTAGATGGCGACGGCAAACTTTCCTACATAGAATTTGATCATGTCATCACCAGAGCACCCGATTTCTTGAACACGTTTCACATACGCATATAATATAATAATAGAGTTTTTTAACTCTTTTTCTTTCTTTCTTTAAACTTTGATAGAATCATAAAAAGCAACGTGAAAAGTTTTTTTATTGTTTGTTTTGACTTTTAACTGACGTCAGTTTTTGGTTTGGTTAGTTTTAACTCTGCGATGCTACGGGTTAACCTTTTGAATTTATATATTATACAGTCGATTCCGCTTAATTAGGACACATCGGGACTAGGGCATTTTGGCCCAATTAAGCGGCTGTCCCAATTAACCGAATTTTACATAAAATTAAGCAATCCATATTTTTCTTTCAATAATTTTATTTTATAAATTCTTGGAAAAAACTATAAACTACATATAACCAAAAAAATGTAAACTTTTAAGAAAAAATAATAATAAATTCCAAAATAAAATAATAAATAAATACATACATTTTTAATTCAATTCAAAAATGTGTCAAGTGTAGTCTGTCTTTTGTTTTTGAAACATTTTACTTCTACACTTATCCAGCAAAGCAATTTTACTAGAAACTGTCATATCACTTCTTGGCATCTTGGCAAGAGTCAATTTTTTTTAAGTAAAATCGACAAAATGTAAGTTTAACGAACCTTCCACGCGCGAGGTGTAGTGGTAACTGAATCATAACTGAATACGTAACGATTGAGACAGCAGGGTAGACTCTCACAGCTTTAATGACCGGTGCCGCACCGCGCCGACGCGAGGGTAAACATTAACCTTTGAGCGCGCGTGGGTCCGTACTTCATACGTTAATGAATGTGTTGGGAAAAAAGTTCACAGCGCGCGATACTAATGTAATTAATTGATACATATTTGCTAGTTTTTTAATATAATTTTCCATGTTGTGAATCAAAAAGATATGAAGCGTATCATATTAAATTTTTGTAAATATTTTTTCTTGTGAATACATATTTGTAACATAATATATACTGTGATCTTAAATTTACTGTCCCAATTAAGCGGAATGTTGTCCCAATTAAACATGTAAATTTACTGTTGGTTCTTTGGTTTGGTTTCTGTTCTTTGAGATTTGGCCCAAATAAGCGGCTGTCCCAATTAAACGGTGTCCCAATTAAGCGGAATCGACTGTATTTTAATTGTTTCCTACAAATTTTTAATATGTATATACTTATATCACTCATCTGTAAAAACTATATTATAATAAAAAATGAAAGAGTAGTATAAAAATGGTTTTTATTCATTATTTTGTATACATTACTTATTACTCTTATTTAATGTAAATATAAATTATAGTTTTTTTTATATACTTACTATTGTAAAAATACAGGTACTGGTAACATGGAAACAAGTAAGAAATTTTTTCGATTAGTTTTAATTAGAAAGTTTCTGCAAGTAAGTATTGATTTTTCATTTGTTATAACAGTTTATGTGAGTTCTGCGTTATGATGGCAGATGAGAAAGAGAGAGATTTCATTAATTATTGAACAAAGGATCGTTATTGTGTTAAATATTTTGTGCGGAACAGTCGTATTTACGTAAATAGATAACAAGCATTTTAAAGATTTCAGCAAAAGATGAAAAATTGAAAATGATATTGACAGTAGATAAATGTTTAATAATTTATAATATGGAAGTTAAGCATATTATTGTAGCAAATTTTATTAAAATTATGTGTATACATATGTTTATATGGCAGAACAAAAAAAGAAAACGTCTTGTTGAAATTTTTTTGTCGTTAAAATGCAGTCGCATTGTACAACGCTTCTGTACCATGTGCCTCTAACTTAATATAGGATTTAATCGTGATTCTTGTTTAATAATTCATGCAATATTAATATCATTGGCTATCATAAAATACATTTTACGGAATTTGCTATAACAAAAATTAATATTTTGCGATATGTTCGAAGAAATTTGGAAAAGATTGGGAAAAATTTATGGACTGTAAACTTTTTAATCGTTTTTGTAAAAATGAAGTAATGATATCAGTTCACGTATTTATATTACATACAATTTATTTAAATATATATTTTTTTAAACTATAAGTGCTCAATATGTAGAGAAAAAATAAATAAATATAGGATTAAAAAAAATCTTTTTTGCTTTGTTTTGTTTTATTTGTAGTTTATGTTAGAAATACTAGATAGATTTGAAAATGCATGTAATTAAAACAGTAAAATATTTTAATTTCGCTGAAATGAATTTTTTTTGGAATAAAAGGATAATAATAGCGACAGACATTTTTTGATATGCATAATTATATTATATCCTTTAATTAACAATTAGTATACATATATAATTACAAATATATATATATATATTAAATTTAAAATTAATAATATATATATATATATATCTGTTACACTTATCTTCGACTAGAATTACAAAACATTTCTTTGGGATTTTAGTAACCAGTGTGGTATGTGATGATGAAAAGTTACGCATGTCATATGTATATAGGTATATACACATATACGCGCACATATTTTTATTTAGATATTCGCTCATTCATACGCTCATTTTTATGCACGGGACATATATACATATATTTCACACGGAGGAACACGGCCAATGATCACGTGTTTACGAAATACAACACGTACATTTCGAAAGACTTTTATTTTTATTACAACAAATAACTTGTATTTACAAAAGTGGAACAATTTTTACGTACATAAAATGAATAAGCGTACATATATACATTAAATTTATCGAAAAATAGTGATTTATTATAAGAATATATATGGACAGTACTTGTTGTGTCAATGAGAGATGAAGATAGAGAGAGATAAAGAAAATAGAAAATAAAATATAGGAGACTCGATGAATGTTTTGGCCGTGCACCGATGGACACATGTCACATTGCAGGCTTTGACAAAATAAAAAATATGGCTTCGATATTGTACCTCGGTTTTCATTCGTATGCCATATTAATGAAATGAAGACGATAGACAACAGACGACAGACAGCAATCGTCGTCCACCAAGAAGAGACAGTGTGTGCCTTGAGGTACCGTGGCTTTAGGCACTCCGAAGAGATGATCACAGATAGTTTAAATTACAATAAATAAATAACAACAACAACCAACCGAATGTTTTGCACTCCGGTTTAGTTCGCTTTGATCGGTTCGGTTTGGTTTGGTTACTATAGATTGTATAGATAGTGTTGGTTAGTTTAGTTTGCTCTGTTTTGATTTGGTTCGGTTTGGTTAGATAGGTAGGTAAAGTTGGTTAGCTTGTATATAGTGTTGAATTTAGACTGGTTGAATTCAGATTTAGTAGAGATAGCAAGAGGACTGTCGACGTACCATAGGTATATGGGCATGCGCGTATCCCGCGTTTGCATTCGGCCGGGTAAAACGCGGATGGAACGGTCCCAAGGCGGCCTCGTTGGTGGACGACGCGTTACGGTATGTGGCGGGTAGCCGTAGGTGGTCCAGTAGTGGCATACATGAGCTGTGCAGCGACTGATGATTTAGTGCCCAGTACACCACCGGGTTGATGGCGGAGTGCGCGTGGCCCAGCAACAAACTGAACTGCATCATTTGCTTGAGTTGGGCCAGTTGGCTGCTGGGCAACGTGCACAGTTCAGCACAAACCGTACACACCACATGCGGCAACCAGCAGCCAACAAATACCGCAGCGGCCGATACCAGCGCGTTTGCCAAACGTCGACGAGATTGTAACGTACTGCCTGTGCCTGTGCCAGTGACTGTGCCTGTACCTATGCCCATGCCCATGCCCTTACCCTTGCCCTGACTGTTCTGCTTACTTTGTATTGCTTGCATTGGAGAACTAACCTGATACTGGTATTGATACTGATATTGGGGACGAAGGCGTCGATTCTCCTCGCGAATTTCGTGCTCGGTTTTGGTTGCTCGACGTGCTCTATTTGCTGCCCGTCTACGTTTCTTACTTCCGGAATAGTATTTGGAAAGCTTAGCAGCTGTGTCAATACCAGAATCTGACGAACCTTCCTCGTCCGGTTGGTATGTCATTACCTACATAGCGCAAACACCAAACACTGTACATCACAACGAATACAAATTCAAATTGTATACGGTTTCCGAAAATAAATAATGATATTTGATGACGATGAGATTATTGTGTGGTATATGGTTACGTGCTACGTGCTAAGTCGATATCTCAAACAGATTTTGTTTATGTGTTATTCATTAACTACATGACGTTTTAATATGTATATTGTACGGTATATATTACAATTAAGATAAGTTTCTCCAAATCTAGAAAATTGAAGGCGTCGAGCTTTACCATAAAAAATAGAATCTGGTTTATCTAGAGCAAAGAAACAATGCGATCATTCTTAGTTGCTTGGAGAATAAAATTGAATATCGTTATCCCGTGTATTGTGCTGTTAATGGCGGCACACACATATCTAGAAGTAAAGATAATAAAATCACAATTTCACTAAATCTCACCACTTATTTTTGAAAACCCTGCATGCTGCATATACTAAAACATATACCTACGAATACCACAAACAAACAAAAGCGTGCACAATGAAATGAGATTATGTTTTACCTTGCCATCAGCGTTATTGGCAATGCCTGCGACGATGATGACATGGGCAGGTCGTCGTAGTAGCGGCACGGGTAGTGGTAGCTCCCCGTGTGCGGCTCTTGCAGTTAGCGATAAAGCAGTAAGCTTCGCCCTCACAGCCAGGTGACAAGCAAGAACCGTACCTCCTGGCACTAGGTGCACTAGTACGAGGCGGCAAATGACATAGCAGCTGCGCCACTCCACCGATGACCATGTCTCGATGCATCGCCCACCAATGCCGGGAAGGAAACGTGGTGGCACGCGACGCACTGCTAACACAGGACACGTGGCTAGGAATGCTAGGAGCCAGGCAATTGCTGTCGCTGCCACCACAGTTCGACGACGATGCTGTAAGCGAACTCGACCTACGGGACGTGGATACTTCACCGTCAAGTAACGATCCACTGATACCAGCATCAACGACAATGTACTTACTGCCACCGGCAATACCTGTTTTCAAACAATACTTAACACCCTCACTTATTTATATTATACTAAAAATAAATTGTTTTTCATTGCAATTTATTTATTTCGTTCTTTATGTAAAAATACTCTTTCATGTATCTACAACACACATTTAAAATTTTATTTTTTTATTTGTTTGTTTTGTGTATTCATTTATGTAATACTTGCTTTTATTTTAAAAAAAATATGCACGGCAGTAATACAATTGAATCTAGTCATTCGAATTTATCTATGAATCTAAATCAGAAATAAATTGTTATGCAACCAAATCAGTAAATATTAAGTGTCATTGACCCTAACAAATATATTATTGTTAAGTTATATATATATATATATATATATAAAACTGGCGGAAGCACGGGCTGGTCGGCAATCGCCCTGAACGTTACTCTGAAGGGGAAGCTAAACCAGGCGCAACTTTTCTATTTGTAGAAAAAAAATTAATCAAAAAATAAAGATTTCAATCAAATCAAATAAATGTGATATATCAAATTTTCTTATTTATTTTATTTATATTTATTTATTTCGAAAATATTTAGATAAATATTTCATTCCATTTCGTTAATTCAATTTAATTAAATGATTAAATTATTTTTAGCATGTTGCAAATACGTGAATATTTTTGTCAACTGCTTTACGTAATAAAGAAAGTATACGTATCAATCGTAAAAACTAGACATTTCAAAGTTTTAACAGATGAATTAGGTTTTTTTTGAAATACTAATTGACTGTTTACACTGTAATATCTCTCTGTTGGTCCATGAAGACGCTTATTTCAAATTTCGTTAAAATTTTATATTTAAACTTTTTCAATTTTAATCAACTGGATGTTGTACTTTACTGATGACATTTTTAAATTGTTTGAATAATCTCAGTATATACTATTATTTTAATAATCATTGTTAATTATACATAAATGTGTTTGTTACTATTGTAAATTTAAAAAAAATCAATTTAATATTTTATTTTCTGTATTTCTAACTGTTATTAAAATCAATTTTAATTGATACATAGAATGGGTCACAATTGTGTACGAATTTCTCCATAAAATATATTTAAAGGAATTTTTGCGGTTTATAATTTTTCACACAACTATAGAACACAAAAATTTCCAAGTTTTGTGTTTTATGAGGGTATTTTTTAAAAATCTTACAATTTTGTACTATCTTTAGTTTATCAATGTTTATTGTAGAGGTAGAGGGCGCTAAATTTACTTTTGTCCGGTATGAAATTTTTGGTTGTGCCGGCGCTATATATATATATATATATATATGTTCGATAAGTCTGGACTGGGTCAAATATTTTGAGAACCAAACGTGGTACGAAAAAGTTGGTCATGGCACGATATTTGTTGATAAAAAATCTACATAACCATGACAAGATAAAACCATCTCCACCCCCTTGTGGGGGTGAAACGAGAAGTAGTTTTATAATTTTAAATGAGAACATTATTTTTTTGCATTTTTGGATACTCCGTCAAAAACTACTAAGGGAAACTGAATTGTCATCACCACCCCTATACGGAGATTGGAAAAAATAAAAAAACGTTTAAACAAAAATAAAACTTTTTGACCGTTAATTTTGAATTCTCAGTTGAATCCTCGCTCAGTAATGATAATCATGTACCTTTAGTCTACCCCTTGAGAGTGCGGATACAACTAAATAATACTACCCTCAACCCATTGAGTGTAAGATAGATTCAACTTAAAATCCAAAATGATCAGTCAAAAAGTTTTATTTCTGTTTAAAAAATGATTTTTCCAACCCCCCCCCCCCCGTGTAGTGGTAGTGAGAGTGGGGATGACATTTCGATGTCGTAAATAATTTTTGATTACGAATCCAAAAATTCCCTATTTAATTTTATGATTTTAAATATCCGCATTAAACACCGTCCACTTCCTCAATGAGTTTGTTGGATTCACACCCCAAGGAGTATGTTAGGGATACACGATTATCATTACTGAGCGATGATTCAACTGAGAATCCAAAATTATCGGTCAAAAAGTTTCATTTTTATTGAAACATTTTTTTGCAACCCTCGTGTAGGGGTAGTGAGGGTGGGGATGACATTTCGGTTTCCCTTAGTAGTTTTTGACGGAGAATCCGGGTGGGGTGGTTTTACCATGTAATGGTTAAGTAGATTTTTTATCAACAAGTATCGTTTGGTTCTCGAGATATTTGAATCAATCCAGACTTTTCGGACATTCTGTATATATATAGTGTCCGCCAAAAAGTCGGCATCATATGGGAAAATTTTTATTATTTGTTTTTTGAAAATTATTATCAAGCACCAAATAGTTCCGTAATAATAATTTACAAAAAACAAATGATGAAAATTTTTTTCATATGATGCCTACTTTTCGGCGGACACTGTATATATTAAAATTAAATAATTAACTAGCTGATAAAACAACCCAAAATTTGGGTGACATGAAATTTTAGGAAAATTAAACTAGAATAAATTGAAATAAAATGAAAATATCATACAATATATTTTTATATTTATTTTGCAATAATAAAATATGTTTATGTTGCATATAAGAGATATGTGCATAGCAATAAGTTATAAACAAAGTAAAAAAATAACGCGTAATCGATTGATAGAAATTGAAGTAATGTATGAAATTCGCAATAAAATTTATTGCAATAATATTATAGCCAATCATTTTGAAATGAGGATATGTATGTATCATATCAAAATCTATTTACGTCAGTCGTTTGTGCTTGTAAATATACTAAATTGGCAATAGACAAATGTTGGCACCTGACTTCCGGTTTACGGCAAAATTTTATCTAAAAGATGAAATTTCATGAAAATTAATATTTCTTTAAAATGTCGAAAAAGTTTTTAGAAAATTTTTGTATCGATATGCAAATTTTTAGCAATTAAATCGGTAATGTTTTTATGTACTACTTTTACAATAATACGTTATTTTGAATATTGATTTTTAGTGAATATTATAAATTTGAAGTGTTTATAAAATAAAATTTAAATTTGCGATAATAATTTTTTGCAGCATATTTTTTCTGTTTAAAAATAATTTGTGTCATATAGCATAGTTATAACATGTCGTACATGAAATTACATTAATTAATTTAGAGTTTATTTCGAAACTAACCTTTACTAATTATTAACTTTTGTTGATATTTTGAATAATAAGTTGATTTTTGAGACTTTTCTTTTAAATTGAATTTTGTCGTATATCGGAAGTCACGCGAAAATATTTGACTATTGTCCATTTAGTCAATTTACAAGCACAAACGATTGGCTTAATTAAATTTTTTTTAAAACATAACTACTAACAAATTTCCATATGATGCGACAGTTTTAAATTTGCAAAAACTGATACTGCCAATATTCTAATAAAAATGTTGATAAATATAAAATTTTCAATACAATAGAAGCATTGAATTATCGGTAATTAAAAAAATCAGGTTTATTGAAATATTTTTATTGTTATTATCATTATAAGAACCCGCTTAAACGTGACACCGAAGTTCAAGGAGTAAAATAGCGGTTTCCAACAATCCAGGTTCAATTCCCACCAAATCCATTTTTGATTTTTAATTATATTTTTATTTGTTATCTTCTTATTCTTTCTATTTAATTATAAATATACTACTATACATTCACAATAAATATATTAAATTGCATTGAATACTTTCTATTTATTAATATTTAAATATTGGCAGTATCAGTTTGCGTAAATTTAAGTCGGGAAATCTGCCTATGAACACCCTGCAAATGTACACCTGGTACCTATATTTGTATGAAATATAGTAGATAAATATAAAATCTAAGTAATTAACCTGTAGGAAAAATCCGATTTTGCACCAGGGTGCAGCAAATGGCCATGGTCGTGTAGCGATGATAGCAAAGTAGACGGTAAGTGGAGCGCTAAGACAGCAGACTAGCAAGTCGGCGGCGCACAGGCCGAGCACTAGGGGGCTCTGGCTTCGAACACGGGTTCCAGTGCCCATGCCAGAGCCAGAGCCCCCACGTGAGCTTTGCTGACTGCAAACGGTCAACGCCAATCCAGCGTTCGCTACCACACCGACCACCAGCACCACGCAATACAGACTCAGCAGCGATATTTCGGATGGAGTTAGACCCTCTGATTCCGTATCCGTGTCTTCTTCTGATGATGATGTATTCATCTTCCTTTCTCTTTCCCTCTTTTCGTACCCTATACAACAATATTATCTTGAGAAATTTGGTAAATTTTTTATAAGCCAAATATAATACTCTGTGTACATTACAGATTTTTTCACAGTCCAACTGATAAGATAACAGCAAGAAGACATCATAAGAAATTATAAGCAAAGCAGGCGCCCGACTGTAATGCAAAGTGTTGAACAACTTTTACGTATTATATTTTATTTAAAATAGTACAATTAATTAATAATCAATATTAGTAACTAAAAATATAACAAATCACTAGTGCAAAAAAATAATTTTGTCTGTGGTAGTAAAAAGATCAGCGCCGATGCTGAAAATATATATAAACATATATATATATATATATATATATATATATATATATATATTTATTTATATATATATATATATATATATATATATATTTATTTATATATATATATATATATATATATATATATATATATAAATATATATATATATATATGTATATATATATATTTATTTATATATATATATATATATATAAATATATATATATATATATATATGTATATATATATATTTATTTATTGAAAATTTATTACTTTAAAAACCAGCGTTTTTACTATTAATTCAAAAGTAAACATATTTTTGATCTGTAAAAGTGGGTTTTAAGTAGAAATAAATATTTTAATAAAAATAAATAACAGTCAGTTATAGTACAACTATTTTGAAAACTTTTTATAAATTTACTTACTATTCACTTTGGGAAAAATATATATTTGAATTGAAAATTAGTAATAAAATTTTTCAATTTACTTTTTTTCAGGCAAATCAAATAGTAAATAATTTCATATAAAATTTGACATGATGGCATCCGCATACATGTCATATCTGTTGCATTTAGACTATTTAATCATATAATTTGTTTGTTTATAATGATGTCGTTCCTATCAACCGATCAATAAATATATTCAAGTCTTATTTCATAAAATGAAAATGATAATAATTTGTAATAAATGTTTTCACTTAACAATTACAAAATATTTAATTTATTTTATTTTAACTGAATTAATTAGGCAGCATATAATCGCATATTTTAAAATTGATTTATGTCTTTAAGTAATTTTAAAGTAGTAAGAATTACTGCTGGAATTGATTAATTAATATTTGAATTATGATACTATTATCGTATGAAAATGGATTTATTCTGAGGTTTACTCCAAATTTCCAAAGCCCATAATGCTAAATGCATTGTGGTACTAAGTTAGATTACAAGATTACTATAGTCAAATTCACGTAAGAAGAACATTCAAATCTTCACATTTAAATTGCATATTTTCATTGATATTTAATAGTGATTCTAATTATCTAAATAATGTGAAGTAGTATCATATTTGCTACTTCTTATTTTGATAATTTCACTACATATACTATTTACTATTATGATACAATCTCTTGTAAAACAATATTTAACAATTCATTCATTCAAAATTAAGTAGAAAAAATAAATGTTACAAAAAACAAGGACTAATGTAGCACGACTGTAAGAAGTCTTTTACGCTAGATGTATTTCGTATTGGTCTTTTCTTAGTTCATACAATGGAATGATTGGAATATTCTTCTTACTTGAATTTAACTATAGTAGGTATGTGTTTTTAACACTTTGACTGAAAGGAAAAAAGGTATAATTCTCGGTATAGTGTCTGTAACATTTTCAAAAATTAATATATTTATATATATATATATAAATTAATATATATATATATATATATATAAATTAATATATATATATACCGGGTGTCTACTTTTTTTTTGTTACATAGGGAATACAATGCTAAAATTTTCATTTGGTGATAAATTTTCCCCTAATTATTATAGAACAAAAGTACAAATACAAAAGTTGTTTAGAATTCAAAAATGCATCAAATGATGCCAAATTTATCAATATAGGATGTTCCGATCAAGAATTAGAAGCAAATTAAAATTTCCATTTTTGCGCTCTTTACATCAAAGTGCCATGGAAATTAAACAAATATTTCATTTCTTCTGGAGTTTGAGTTTGACAGATCGTATTTATTTTATTGTTACGTTCTGTATTATTATTATTATTATTATTATTATTATTATTATTGAAAATAATGAATAAACTTAAGGGGGGAAATACATGTAACGACCTAAAAAAATAAGGTTTTTTTAGAATTTTTTTTTGGCTGAATGAAACAAGCTACAATGCTGTAGTTTCTTTTATTCTATGTGACATATAATCAACTACACTTATGAATTTCTTTAACTTTCTGTGACCTCTGGGTGATCTTGAAACCAATCTTAATTGATGTCGCGTTCGCTTTGCCCGGTCGATTGGCGGGAATTCCTGGAGCCGGAAATAATTTTTTTTTTGATTTTTAGTCACTGATCATGATTCTCTGATATATTTTGTTCTATGTGAATTACGAAAACTACAAAAAAAACGGATATTTTATCATTTTAACTCATTGTGAAAAAAAAAGTCAAATTTTCAGCATTTTTTTTTACTTTAGACACTCCTAAAAATAATTTAATGTTAATATTTTCGTTATATCAGAATTTCATATAGAATAAAATTCTATTTCCTTTTAAACACACAAAATTTCAACTCATTTGTATGAAAATTGCTCGACTTATCACGCCCGCCATTTGTAAAAAAAAGATTTGAAAAAAACTTATTTAAAGTCGCCCGTTAGCCAAAGCGGCTACCGAGGCGCAGGTAGAAAAATGCCTTTTTCTCAGTAAATACATTTCTGATCGGTTAGATATTTTGCTGGATAAATCTTCGATGTATAAGCAATTAATTTATTTAAAAAAAAAATTAAAAAAAAATTTTTTTTACATGTATCTCCCCCCTTAAAGTCGTCGGTTAGCCAAAGCGGCTACCAAAGCGTAGGTAGAAAAATGCCTTTTTCTCGATAAATACATTTCTGATTGGTTAGATATTTTGCTGGATAAATCTTCGATGTATAAGCAATTATATCAGCAAAATCGAAAAAAAATTTTTTTACATGTATTTCCCCCCTTAATGTAAATGAAAAGCTATTAAGTATAAAAAGTATTAAGTATTTATTATTTATTACAATGAAAGGGTATTTTACTCGGCTGTACACTACGTACTAGCTGTGGTTTTAAATTGTGAATGTCTCCATTATAATTTTAAGTAATTGTTTAATTTATTTATTAACTTCAAGTTATAAAAACAATACATTTGAATTAGATGACTGGCATTATGCCTAATATATTTATTATAATAATTTAAACTTATCCCTGAGGATGCTGTAAGTTGTGCAGTGAAACGTCGGATAAGAGTTTAATAAATAGTAAATAGCTGAACTCCGTAAAACTTTCTTTATTTATTACAATATTCAATATACCTATAAAACAGAAAAATTCATGAATACAAGATATAGGAGAACAAAAACGAAACTAACAATTTAAATTAAATGTTCAAATAAATCGCCATTAACTGCCAAACAATAACCTAATCTGTTATAAAATTCGTGACGTACAGAGCTTAATTGTGTTTGTGTTATATTATTGCACTCTTCAACAATGGCATTTTTCAAATCAACAAGATTTTTGATATGTCGTTTATAAATTTTCAACCATAAAAACCATTAAATGAGGATTTGTTTGGCTCCATATTCTAAAGTTTTGTGTATTAGGTTCGCCGTGTAAAGTAAACGTAGACTCGTCAGTAAAACAAATAGATTTCAAGAAGTTTCTGTCTAAATTGGATTTTTCCATAATAATGTTACTAAATTCGCTTCTAGCCATTTTATCCGCTTCAAATATCTCTTGGTGCGTGGAATATTTATAAGAATGATATTTTTCATTTTTTAGTACCTTATGTATTGTTGAAGGATGCAAATTTAATTCAGCACCAAGTTGACGCACACTAACATTTGGGTTTTCCGTTACACACAAAAGTATATTCAATGTATTTTCTTTAATTGCATTTTGATTTAAATTCTCCTCCTGATCTTCTGCGTTGATTTTTCTACAATTTTTACAACGTTTTAACACACTTCCAGTTTCTTCGAATTGTTTAATTATCCTACGAATAGTCATAGCGGAAGGTATGGGACGGTTTTCAAAGAAAGCGCTGAATAAATCTCTTACTCGTCGTATCGAATTTCCAGTAAAATACCATTTTACGCACTGAACTTTTTCATTTACCTTAAGTTTATTCATTATTTTCAATAATAATGATAATAATACAGAACGTAACAATAAAATAAATACGATCTGTCAAACTCAAACTCCAGAAGAAATGAAATTATTTGTTTAATTTCCATGGCACTTTGATGTAAAGAGCGCAAAAATGGAAATTTTAATTTGCTTCTAATTCTTGATCGGAACATCCTATATTGATAAATTTGGCATCATTTGATGCATTTTTGAATTCTAAACAACTTTTGTATTTGTACTTTTGTTCTATAATAATTAGGGGAAAATTTATCACCAAATGAAAATTTTAGCATTGTATTCCCTATGTAACAAAAAAAAAGTAGACACCCGGTATATTTATTTATATATATATATATAAATTAATATATATATATATATATATATAAATTAATATATATATATATATATATATATTTATATATATATATATATATATATATATATATATATATATATATACAGGGTCCTGCACCTCACCTCCCGTCTTCTGTAGCTCAGTTATTAATTAAGTTAGGATTTTGATATTTTGCAGGCGTTCTCTGTACCTCTGAGTCTATTTCAGGAAAATATTTTTGATTATACAGGGTGTCCCAATAAAGTGTTACGCCATGATGATATATCTTTTTAAATTACATGCTATACTTTTTTTTACTTATTTGGGTGCCTTTTATGGTTGCCTACATATTCCTAAAATTCTATTGAAATCGGTTCGTTGAAGTCAGCAAAAAAAAATAAAAACCAAAAAAAGTCGGTTTTGCACCACTGGCTTTAAAAATTAATAAAAAACGCAAATAGTATCTGGTTAATAAAATTTTAGGACATAGTCATTAAGTAAAGTCTAGTAGTCTTGTTAACCAAGTTTTTATTGATCCAGATTATACAGGGTGATTAAAATCTAGTGTCAAACTTCGCAAACTTTAAAGCACTTTATCTTTCTTATTTCAAATGGGAACCCCTATATATTTTTATATCATTCGATGCGGAATTGAAAAACAAACATTTTTTCTAATTACAACCCTATAGCAATTCCTAACATTTTACAAGTTATTCACCAAAAACTTATTTTATCATGTATTCCAATAGCAATTTTAATTGTTTATCAAAGGCACCTTCGATTTTTATCAATTAAAATTAAAATATTTTTTCTACTATTTTACTCAATTATCGTACTCACTATTCCGCATTTTTCCATGTCATGCTTATTTTCCTACACCTCATAGTTTTTGAGAAAAAAATAAAAACCAAAAAATCAAAAAAAAATTCTAGCGCCCAAACGGCATATGCTAGCAAATTAAAACTAAAACCAAATAATAGAACCTTTTATGCCCTATCGAAAAGTATTCTAAGTATTTCTTCTAATTTTACTCGAGAAAGTAGTATATCGCAATTTATCGAAATTACATGTTAAACGCCCATACGAACTTAACGAACGAACACCCGGTATATATACCCTACTAGCAATTTTTGTTTTTTCTCTTTCTCTTTCTCGCTGTCATATATAGTATATATAGATATACATATATACAGATAGTGCGAGCGACAGAAGAAAATGCAAAATTTTATTTGGTATATATATATATATATATATATATATATATATATATATATATATATATATATATATATATATATATATATATATATATACAGGGTGTAACAGAATAACTATTCCTAATTTTAACTGGAGTATCCTGGGCTCAGAATATGAAGATTTAATGCAAATCACTGAGATAAAATGTGGCTCCTTACTGAGCTACAGGGTGTTTTATATAAAAATTTAAAAACTATTTTTGCCCAGTACTTTAAAACTATTTGACGTATCCTTATCATACTTAGCAGGAAATGTAGGTACCGTACACCATACTAAATTATGTTTAATAAAAGTTTCTGGCTACTGCCAGTGGCGTACAACAGGGGCAAGTGAGAGGTTGATCCTTCCTAAATTCTACGCCACTGGCGGAATTGTCATTTTAGCACAATTTTTCGATTCTCCAATACTTGCTGTGTAAAAAACATACTCTTTCTTTGTAACGATAAAGTCTCTGTTTTTCGAGATATTTAAAGTTAAACATAAGCTGCACCCGTGGGATTTTTTCAAAATTTGCTCAAAAAAATCTGAAAAAATTCAGTAAAATAGAGAAAAAAATTAGCTACATAATAACTAAGTAACTTTTTTCTCTAACTCATTCTGATTTGGCTGTAAAAATTATTGAAAATAAAAAAAATAAAATGCAAAAAATATTAATTTTCAATAATTTTTCCAGCCAAACCAGAATGAGTTAGAGAAAAAGTTACTTAGATATTATGTAGCTAATTTTTTTCTCTATTTTACTGATTTTTTTCAGATTTTTTTTAGCAAATTTTGAAAAAATCCCAAGGGTGCAGCTTATGTTTAACTTTAAATATCTCGAAAAACAGTTACTTTATCGTTACAAAGGAAGAGTATGTTTTTTACACAGCAAGTATTGGAGAATCGAAAAATTGTGCTAAAATGACAATTCCGCCAGTGGCGTAGAATTTAGGAAGGATCAACCTCTCACTTGCCCCTGTTGTACGCTACTGGCAGTAGCCAGAAACTTTTATTTAACATAATTTAGTATGGTGTACGGTACCTACATTTCCTGCCAAGTATAATAAGGATACGTCAAATAGTTTTAAAGTACTGGGCAAAAATAGTTTTTAAATTTTTATATAAAACACCCTGTAGCTCAGTAAGGAGCCACATTTTATCTCAGTGATTTGCATTAAATCTTCATATTCTGAGCCCAGGATACTCCAGTTAAAATTAGGAATAGTTATTCTGTTACACCCTGTATATATATATATATTAGACTGTGCCAAAAAAAAAATTTTTTTTTATTTCTCGCTCTTCTTTTAGTATATGTTACAATACATAAAAACATGGCAGTATGTCAAATTTGAGCCAAATCGGTTAACATTTAGAGGTCGCTCAAGTCGAAAACGTGTTATCGTTTTCGACAAATTATCGATTATGGAGACTTTTTAATATTTATTCACGTCTATTTATTATTTATGCAATAAATCATGTTTTAGTATTTGAAAACAGTATTAGAAAGATTGCTGAACGATTGAAGTCAACGTCGGTTGAGTATTACGGAAGTACCGTAACTATTTGCTTGGCTATCTGAGCTAAAATTTCAGTTTTTTTGTAATATTAGCTGAAACAACTATATTTTCATGCATCCTTATCATTCATTTAATGTTTTTCAGTTTATACATGTTATATAAATTGTTTTTAATGTACATGTTCTTAATTAAAACCAACATATATCTACCAAAAAATAATTATTTACATTACTTAAGAAATCGCACTTATGCTTTTCCGAAGTAAAACTAAAAATAATAATAATTAATTGTGAATTGATGTTCAATTAGTTAATTAAACTTCATTACAGACAGTGTAATATATGCTTTTTAAGCTTCCCGTATCCGACATTGGTATAATATACCTTTATCTGTATTACGCGGTGCCGTTCGATGTCGGCTTGTCGAAGGCTAAGCAACATAAGTCGATAGTTCTAAATTATATTGGAGGAATCTGATGTTTTTGTTTATTTTTTTTTGGCACAGTCTAATATATATATATATATATATATATATATATATATATATATATATATATATATATGTTTAAAAGCACTAAACATACATTTTTGGAAACATTTAGGTAAAATATTACTTCCCATATTATAATTTTTGTTTAATTCTCGTATATGCGCAAACTGATATGTATGTTGTTGTTTATTCAGTAGATAGATTAGTTTTCGGCGTGGCATGATAAATTTGGATTCGCATGGAAAGTTTGAAATTAATTTTGCGTTATCGGAAATTGTCGCTGTTTCCGTTGGGTAAGCGGACAAGATCTACGAATATATGCGAATATACGCGAGTACAATAACAATGTCTGTATTCTTAGGTATATGTGATATATGTGTATTTTCATTTTCGGTCTGGAGAAATATTGTAAATCATAGGGACTTGCACAATGTTTGGTTGTGTCATGATGGCTTTATTTGGGCACAATTTCCTATATGTATATTGGTAAATATGGTGTGCACAGTTTGTTCACAGTGCTAAGAAATTCTTTAACAAAATTTTCTTTTTAATAACAGAATAATATTAATATAAGAAATATATATATTATGAAAAAAGAAACATCAAAATTTAACATTAACATTTCTAAATGATTATTCAGGAGCGTAGTCACCACCTACTTCAATAACTATGATTATCAATACGCATTTTTATAACATGAAACTAAAATAATATTTTTATTAAAAGAAGTAAACAAAACAGCAATTTTTATTAACAAATAACCCGCCTACAAAAACGCCTGATAATTATGCACCAACCCAATATTATAAACAAAAATTTTAATACAAATATCATACTTTTATGATAAATTATAATATAATTTGATTACGACTAGCAGTAAAAACTGAGAACAATAATTGTGAAATTTTATATAGAACAAACTGGATAAATGTTCAAATAAAAAAATCTTATTGCAGATTCTTTACTAAGCTTTCAGTGGAAGATTCCACCTTGTATTTATTTCAAGGGGGAGGGGGTGCCCGGTGCATGGCGAACTCCCCCACTCCCCAGGAGCATGTTGAGCCAAAAAATATCAATGCAGGGTTTTTAAAGATTGATGCAAAATAAGCCGAAAAGCAACTACACAACGACAGCGTAGTGTGTACAATTATTAAAAATTATTCTTAATAATTATAAATAAAAATTTATATTTATACGTAATTTTGTACCTGTTTTACTAATAAAATCTATTGCTACATTTATTTTTAGGCTAATTTTAATTTCCATTCCCCGTACATTTTTATGACCCTCCCCTCCACTCCGAGATTTAGTTTCGTCTTCTTCAGTCTGTTTTGACTCTAAAATTTCAAATTTCAAAATTATTTTTCTCAATTATATATATATATATATATATATACAGCCTGTTTCAGAGTAAGCGCCTTATTTTTTTTTAGCCACACTATGGGTACTACTTTCAAAATATTTGGCAGTAACATGTTTCAGGACATTCTCTACACGATGGTGATATCAAATTTTCAATTGGACGAATTATTTCAAAATGGCGACATTCAACTTTTTTTTTTTAAATGGGATGCCATAATTTTTTTTTATTATTAAGATCCTAAAAACATTCTTTTTACGATAGTATTTCGTTTTTCTTAAAAATTCATTTCTTTCCCTATCAAAAAGCAAACTAACATTTTAATCTAGTAGCGCATGAATATCAAGTAGCGGTAGACAAACTAGTAGTCAAACGTCAAACGTCAAACGTCAAACACCACCATTGGACGACATTTCAATGGGGTTGTCCCGTTTTTTTTAAGTATACAATGTAATTGCAGAAAACGATTGTTTGTTTAAATCTAATATATAAAATTCTTGCGTCACAGTTTTAGTGTTTATACTCCTCCGAAACGGCTTGACCGACTTTGATGAAATTTCATATGTATATTCAGTAGGTATGAGAATAGGTTTATAACTAATTTTTATACCCCTACGTGTTAAGGGTGGCTCACCCTAAAAAAATTTTTTTTCATTTTTTGGACAATTTTTTTTTGGTTATTTTTTTCTGGTGTGCCATTAAAAAATACATTTATTCCTAAATTTTTACCCTCCTACCACCAACCCCTACTTTTTAATAGCATTTTATATTTTTTAACCCCGGTCGATAGCTGATCAATGAGGTTCCGTTTAGCCAAACTCAATAAAATAAAAATAAATAAATAAATAAATTTGTAACTTTGGGAAGTTGTTGAGTACACTCCCGCAAAGGATTCTAGGGCCCTGGGGGCGTAGCCCCCCCCCCTCCGGGGGGGCCCAGGAAAAATATAGAAAAGTGTGAAAGAAATTGATTCCAAATAAATTGAAAATAATTATAATATGAGAAATATAATTGATTTTTTTTTTGTAATACAAAAAAATTCATAAAAAATAAAAAAATTTAATATACACATTAAAATAAAGGCAAGACAACGTTTGCCGGGCCAGCTAGTATACTATAGAAAAAAAAAATTATTATAAAATACCTTGTAATTTCATAGATATTAATTATTAAAATATCGAGTTTTTACCCGCCATCGGCATTATGACGTCACATACATCACTGATAGTTGATAACTGTTTACATTCTTTGCATGTAACAGCGTTGGCACATTTGTAATTATGCATACTGTTAAAGAAAACAATTTCAATTTTTACAAGAAACTGATACATAATTATTTTATACTTCATTTTTATTAAACTATTATGAATAGTTTTTGTTGTATTTTTACTTAAATACATTATTTAATTAAAATAATTATAATTGAAAATTGTCATTAACGGCAACATCCAGCAGACAGCGCCAGTGTTCTGCTTCAATGTAGTATAGTCATACAGAAACAATTTGAATTTGTGAATATTTTTTAATATTTTTTTTCTCTGTAATGAAACAAAATTAAAAAATATGTATGATATATTTTGATTACTTGAGCCTTCAACTTTCAGAAAAAAAAATGAAAATAATGGTGCTAGAAAAAACGGGACAACCCCATTTATGTATTGAAAAAGAAGGAAAACATTTCGAGCATTTTTTGATGAAAATTTTTTATTTTGAGTTTCAAAAAGTAGATGTTTATTACAAAATAAAGTTTAATTGTTTCTTTTGTGTCTACCGCTACTTGATATTTGGACAAAAATAACATCGAGAGTAACACATTCATGCGCTACTAGATTAAAAGGTTAGTTTGCTTTTTGATAGGGAAAGAAATGAATTTTTAAGAAAAACGAAATACTATCGTAAAAAGAATGTTTTTAGGATCTCAATAATAAAAAAAAAATTATGGCATCCCATTTAAAAAAGAGAGTTGAAAGTCGCCATTTTGAAATAATTCGTCCAATTGAAAATCTGATATCACCATCGTGTAGAGAATGTTCTGAAACATATTACTGCCAAATATTTTGAAAGTAGTACCCAGAGTGTGGCTAAAAAAAAATAAGGCGCTTACTCTAAAACAGGCTGTATATATATATATATATATATATATATATATATATATATATATATACGTGGAATCCCACGTCTAACTCGAAGCAGAGCAAAAGCACTACTGAGAAGACCTGAAGATGGCACATGAGACTGTGCCGAAACGTCGTCATCAAAATCGACAACCGACAACGCGAAGCCAATCCCAGAAACCAGATACGTCATATAACGTCCGCGGAATTATAAAGCAAAACACACACACACATATATATATATATATATATATATATATATATATATATATATATATATATACAGTGTGTCCCCGGATTGAGTTCACTATAGGTGTAATCGGCAAAAAATTTAAGAATTTCATTTTCATGTTTTGGGATTCCGCCCTGCTTTGTCTGAAAACAATTTTAAGCATATTTTTAGTATTTTAAAAATCAAGGCGGCTATGAAAAATGTAAAAAACTATTTTGTATTCAGATAAACGGCCTTTTCTGTCAATAATACGGCATAATGTTCTTGACAAAAGTTGTTGAGAATATGAAATTATGGCTCTGTGCAAAATTTCAAAAAAATCAGTTTTAAAAAAAAGTGTCAGCACATAACGCCGACTGGACAAAACGCCGACTGAGGACACTACGCCGACCGTTCATTCGCATTTGCGCAAGCTAAATAAACAAAAGGTTGACGCTTGTACAAGCCAAAACGTTGAGGGTTGAGGAAAATCTGTCAATACATCAATCTCATGCAAAATATCTATCAATAACAACGATTAGTAGTCGGCGTTTTGTCCAGTCGGCGTTATGTCCAGACATTTTTTTTTAAAACTGATTTTTTTGAAATTTTGCACAGAGCCATAATTTCATATTCTCAACAACTTTTGTCAAGAACATTATGCCGTATTATTGACAGAAAAAGCCGTTTACCTAAATACAAAATAGTTTTTTACATTTTTCATAGCCGCCTTGATTTTTAAAAAAACTAAAAATATGCTTAAATTTGTTTTCAGACAAAGCAGGGCGGAATCCCAAAACATAAAAATGAAATTCTTAAATTTTTTGCCGATTACACCTATAGTGAACTCAATCCGGGGACACTGATAGGGTTTTCGTCCGCAGGGTTCATATAGGCCCTATATTATAGGGCAATAACATGGGATATCGATAATATGCAGAATACTTCTTTCTGAAGTAAAATTCGGAGAAATACTTAGAATACTTTTCTATAGGGAATAAAAAGTTATATAATTTGGTTTTACTTTTAATTTTCTAGCATGTGCCGTTTGGGCGCTAGAACTTTTTTTAAAATATCTTTTAAAATTTTCAATAATATTTCCTGCTAAATCAGTATGAGTTAGAGAAAAAAGTTACTTAGCCATTATGTAGCTGATTTTTTTCTCTATTTTACTGATTTTTCCAAATTTTTTTGAGCAAATTTTGAAAAAAGTTGTATTTTGAATTTTTTCAAAATAAGATTGTGTAGTTACTTTCGTAAAAACATGTAAAAAATATTATTTCTGATGTTTTTCGATGTAAAATTATCGATTTTAGCCTTACTGAAATTTTTTTTTACGGACACTTTAATATATATATATATATATATATATAGGTATATATATATATATATATATATATATATATATATATAATTTCAGTTTATTGATAGTTTTTATAATTGTTAATTTCTATTAAACAAAATTTAGCTTTACCTGAATATACTCATCTAATATATATACACCATTATTCTCATGTTGTATAAATATTATATCTAAAATGTCATAAAAGCCATAAAGTACCAAACCATTACAAAATATATTAATAGCATAGATAAATTCGAGCAATTGCAATTGCTTTTCGAGGAACTAGTTTTTCGAGCAAAAGTTATATTCGAAATTGATGTCGAGCAATTGCATTCGAGAAATTTACCGAATAACATAGGTTTTAAAATACCTAATGAGGTATATATTGTATGAAACATTGTTTAGCTTTTGAAAATGCATTTTTCCAAAATTTGTAGACTCACCTACATTTCTAATTATTATTTTGTTTTCTAGTGAATACTATAAATGTTGGCAACAAAAAATAACGTTAGATCTGTATTATAAATGCTAATTTGATTCAGATACATATTTTTAGTTAGTTTAGATAGTTTTAATGAGGAGCAGAAAAGAAAAAATTTTGTTCAAAATTAAAGTAAATAATCACACATAAATAAACATATCAAAATATTTTTCATACTAATGATATAAATAAATATTACTACTTTGATTGCAAAGAAAAAGTGCTATAGCATTTGAGACGGTTTCTGAAAAATTAAATATATATATATATCTATGAAAGTCCTTCATGTAGTCCCTAGATGATGAGGCTGAACTTATTGATACTTTATGAGGGTGTATGTGGGTGTGTGTGTGGATCTCGATCTCTCGTTCAGTCGTTCAAATTTTGTGATCGCAATTCCTCCTGACCGTTCTTCCGACTTGCACCGAATTTTCAGGGTAGGTTCAATTAGTGCTCAAGATAGAGGTGTGGAATAATTTTTTCCAGTGTTGCCAATTGTACGAGAAAAAAATTATTAGAGTTTTAAATTCGTTATGATCAAATTTTTACAAAAGTTTCTCCTAGTGCCCATAAAAAAATATATAATTGTACTGCCGTATAATGTCAAGTTTTTGAAAAAAATTAATAAAATTTTTAAAATTTGATTTTGCATTTATTATTCATCCGAAATTAATCAACACAATTATTTCACAAAATTATTTTTTAATACCAGCAAAAATCATATAATGTAACGAAGGTACAGGGTTGCTATCTTACCAAAAAAAATATAAAAATTTTGAAATCTAATTTTGGCTTTACTACCCATTCGAACTTAATTAAGTTTTCACAAAAGATTTTGCCGGTACCCACAACAATTATATAATTCTACTACCGTACATGATTGCCAACATTATGAGAAGAAAATACTAAAATTTAAAAAATTTAATTTTGATTTTACTGATTGTCGGAAATTATTTTAATTTTTACAAAACATTTTCCTAGTGTCCACAAAAATTATATAATTTTACTATCACTGAGTTATCAATTTTCTGAGAAAAAAATTACTAAAATTTTAAAATTTTAATTTTAATTTCAATCAAATAATTTAATTATTATACAGTACTGACAATTTTTCAGGAAAACTATTCAAAATTTATGTTAAGCATACTGTTTATACGATTTAAAACAAATTTTTAGGTAAGATTTTTTTATATGCACAATAATTACAATTTTTGAAAATTTTGACAAACACTCATGTTATGCAACATCACAATTGTTATATTATCTGATTTTATTTATTTATTATTGATAAACTGGTTTATTAATTATATTGTTTTTCTGGCGAACATCACTTCAATATATTCATATTAAAAATATTTTAATTCAATTTGGTTTTTAAATTATTCATACGATTTAGTATGAAACAGCAGTTTCTGACACTTTTCAAATTGTAAGCATTAACAAAGTTAGAAGAATGGATTACATTCGGTAACTTAAACTTGTTTCTTCTCTTTCTATCATGTTATTTATAACATAACTGTCAACATATTATAAATGTGCAGCAGGTTGCTATTTGCTTACGATATTGATTAGTACTGCAAAAAAACCTTGATTTACGTTTGGTAATTCATACTAAATTTCCCAAAATATTTTACACACTGTTCAAATCTAACGCTTTACAGAAACAGGATTTATATCAAGTTTTAACATTGTTCTTTTTTAACATCGCCGTAAAAAATTAACATTTATTTATAATACCGAGCATCAATTTATTAAAATTATAATACATACATACACAATCACGCCATGTTCCCAAAAGGGTGCGGCACAAACTCTTTCTACTATCTTGAAATTAGTTTCCTCCGAAAAATCCTATTCAAACAAAAAATTTTGCATTATCCACATTCATAATACTCAGCGCGATATCCGAGCGTATTGAAGCGTTAGGTATTACCGAATATATTACTGAAATCAATCGATCGATCTCACTGGCCGGCGTTTCTGTTTCTCACGGACGCCTTGCTGTTTTGAAAGGTGTCTAAATAAATGACCACGGAATAAGTATTTCGTACTTACGGTCAAGGCTCAATGATGACATTCATGATACCTCTCATACATGCTCTTCTATTTCTACTACTTGGAAATATTCACTCACATAAAACACTTTCAATCATACTTTTTTATCTACACATTCGACGTCCATGCAGATGTATATTTTCATTCAACATTATTCACATATATTCTTTTAACCAAACGTTAATTCGACATTCGCTCAAGAAGACCAAATCATCTTAACTAACTAACACCACTTTTGAAACAATATTTATTCCAATTTTACATCCATTATACACTAATCTATTTCGTTCCTGATTCCTTCTAGTTATACCACATACGCCACGTAAAAATATCTTTTTTGCAACAGCTATTTTCCTTTTATGTTTTGTATGCCAAATCTAACACTTATTACCATACGTCAATGTAATAACCAAAACAGCATTGTTTATACTCAAATGAACTTCTCTGGAAACATTTAAATTTCTAGCAAAAGTACCCAAAGCACCTAAAACTTTGCAACCAGCATTAATTCTCCTTTCAATCAAACGATCAAAGCGATTATCTTTAGACAATAAACTACTTAAATACACAAATTTATCTACCTGCTCTAAAAGTGTCCCATCAATAAATACATTCAGTCCTTAAATCACCCTTCTCAAAAACTAATACTATGCACTTATCAACACTTAAAACACACTTAAAACGAGAAAGTGACAAAACACTTTTTGCCAAGTGACTTTTCGACAATCATACGACGAGCAAACAATTGATCCACACATCCTTTTTCTGGCAAGAAGCCACCCTGAACGTCATTAATTTTAGAGATAGTAAATCTAACTTTAGGAATTATTATTTTACCAAATAATTTACCAGTAACACTTAGAAAACAAATGGCTCGAAAATTAATACAATCACCTGAACTGCCTTAACTTTTGAATAAAGGATAAATGTCAGCTCGTTTTCAATCATTTAAATATAAAAACTAACCATTCAAATACTTTACCAATACCCATACTTTAACATTTCATTTGTAATTCCATCTAGACCGGGAAACTTACCATTCTGTATGCGCATTAATGCATCAAATTCAATTCAGTATGATTTACATTTACAGAAACATTACTAATAGCCTCATTATTATTACATTCATATAAATCTTTATAAAATGCACACCATGTATTTCTTACATCTGACTCACCCCACAATAAAACACCACTTGCACTCTTAACTGTCTCACACTTCTTACACGGTTCTCACACTACCACCTTTCATTCTCATCACATTCTGCTAAAACAGCCACCTATTTGTACTGAAATCATTTGTCAACCTCTCACTCATTGTCTCTTCCATTTCTTTTTTGCAATTCTTAAGTATCCTTTTAACACATTTATTTTTCATATTATATTCATGATTACGTTCGTCACATAAACTACCAGGTAAATCTTTAACATACAAAATAACTCAAATTGGCATATTTTTTAGAAATGATAAAAATACTTGTCACTTATTTTTTATATAGATTAATATATACACCGCGACCAGTGTCAAAAGCGATGTAGTTTGGCGTGTTTGGGGGCACAGTTACTATACGAATGCATTGAAAAACAATGTAGTAAATATATTTTTCGCTTTTTTTTCAAGTTTGGTTGTGTTATTTATTTGAATAAATGTGAAACGTTTCCACTTATTGTTAGTAAGATCGACTAATTTGTTGTATTATGTAATCATTAGATGCTGGCAAAAGTCTGATAATTTTAATATTTTATACTGTTTTATATATGTTTTAGGACAGATCTAAAATGAATGTATGTGATGTTAAAAGAAATTTGTATGTTTATGTTATAATATCAAAGAGATTAGTCTAAAAATTAGATATAGACAGTGCTATAAGTGTTCGTGTCAGAAGATATATATATATATATATATATATATCGCAATCGGTTTTTTTTATGTACATATATATATATATTCTTTACTTGGCCTTAAATGACCTTGTGTAGCTTATCTGTAATCGATAACTTTTCGCGAACAAAATCGTAGCATTATGATTTAGTGTTGAGAACGGGGCAACTGGTGAATACATATACATATATATATTCTTTATTCTTGTGGACATATCGACGTCGCGCCGACTCGACTCGTAACAATGACTTTGAATACGCGCTATTAGGACGTGTTTAATCAAATATTACCAGCCCACAGAGCACAATTGCTAATCAAAACGTGTTTTCTCAAATGTTGTGTCCAATGCTTTGCTTTCAAGAATTTCGTCGTATTCCGGTACAGGCAAGTCAATTTATTTCTGCACCGAAATTTACATTTACGTAACGTTCCATTATACTGTTAATTTTATTTTATTTACAACCCAACCCGTTTTATAAGTATTCAGATAGTGTATACGATAGATATGTATGTATATATTCATTTTAAATTTAGATATGAATTTCCTAAAATTTCTATGTACTTACAGTGATAGGTGTATGAATAATAATACATAAGTAAGTCAATTTATGAAATATATGGGTAATGTTATACAGATTTAATTACATGATTATCAATAATTAAAATAGCATTTTATAAACTAATAATAATTAAATAGTTTTTTATAAAGATCTTTTAATTATTTTTTTATACACATAAAGTATTTGTTTCACTACTATTTATGTACATAAAAATACTTAAAGTTAGTTTATATCAAATATATAATAATAATAATTATACTTTATGGTATTTAGCTAATAATGCTAACTAATACAAAAATATACAATAATTTAAAATTATTTGTATTATAAAACTTAATACAATTACAGAAACTCTCACAAACACTATACAAAAAATATTCTTTCATCTTTTCTTAATACCATTCACTGAGTTCGCATTTTTTATTAATTATGGTAGTTGATTGTATAATTCGAAACCTTTAGAAAACATGGATATATGAGTACTTGACTTATTATATTTATTTATGTTAAATTGCTGATTGTTTCTCGTATAATAATTATATCTCTCATTAACATATGAAATATTATCTTTTAAATAATTTGGAAGTTTATCATGTACAATTTTATAAATAAATATAAACACATTTAGTTCAACCCATTTTTTTATATCCAGCCATTGTAGAGCATCAAGCATCACAGTGATTTTCGTATATCTGTTGCAATTCAATATTATTCTCACCGCTCTATTTTGCAGTTTTTGGAGTTTTTCTAATAATTCATTTTTCTGCAACATTTTAACTTAAGTATTGTACATGCATATCAAATTTAAGTTTTCTATGAATTATTATTCCGAGATATTTTTCGTGATCAACTATTTGCAACGAAATGTTATCTATTTTTACAATAATATTCTTATCGTTAATTAACATTATATACTGTGTGTCGGATCCTATTTACATATAATAATACATTTTTTAACATTTAATTTTAGTAAATTTACATTCATCCAGATATATACATTTATCAAATCACTATTAATTTTGGTGACCAAGTCACAATAATTTGTTCCTTGTAAATAAATTAATGCATCATCGGTAAAGAGATATATTTTACACTGTTAGATGATGTTTGGTAAATCATTAATATATATATATATATATAAGAAAAAGTAAGGGACCCAGCACGCTGCCTTGAGGAACTCCTAAGTCATTAAGTAAATTCTCAGAAATAATATTAATAATTAGAAAACCATTGTAATTCTTTATCCCGTATTCTATACTTTTCCAACTTAAGTAATAACAATTGTTTGTTAATAGTTTTAAAGGCTAGTTTTAAGTCCAGAAAAACTGCACACACAAATATTTGAAAATATTTTGTGTTTTTATAAATAATTGACAGTTTTTATTATTATTTATTTAAAAACTGTAGCAAAAGGCAAATTAGGCGATAAAAGTAGGCTGAAATGAGCAAATGTAAAAGTAAAAAAAAAAAAAAATCTAATATAAACTGTATTTTCCAATAATACAGAATGTGTGACTTGTGGTACTGCTCGTGTTATTGCCAATTTTAAAAAAGTTATGTATAGCGAATGCATATTTTATGCAATAATTAAATTATTATAAACTTTTTTTATTAACACATATTGGCCATAGCTACTAAGGCTTTTAGCCACAAACAATGTTTATTTTCAAAGTACATTTTAGACGATACGAAGTACGAAGACAAACCCGGGCTCGCACAAGTACGAGCGGTTTCAGATACACGTTTTAATGTACTCGATCAAAGAAGCTGGCATTTAAAAACATTAAATATAACATAACTAGGTACCTATATCAAAAAATACATTTCGTAAATTTGCACATAAAATGGAGACCTTTCATACAAGTTTTGTGTTTTATGATGGTAGAATGAAATAGGGTGGAAGCGTGAATTAGAAATAACTATTATAAAATTGTTCAGTTGAATAGTGTACAATACAAAGATATAAAAGGCAAAAGCATGTCACAGTAGAACAAGTGATTAATATACTGTTAGATGTACATATTAAAAAAAAAATTTAAAATATTAGTAATTTTTTCTCGGAATGTTGGCAACACTGAACTTTGGCAAAATTATATAATTTATGTGAACACAAAAAAATTGTAAATTTTTGTCAATTACGGATAAGTAATATAGGTAGCCATAATAAATTTTTGAAAATTTAGTAATTTTTTTCTCGAAAAGTTAACAACACTGTATTTTACTAAAATTATATAATTTATATGGGCACTAGGAGAATCTTTTGTAAAAATTTGATTAAAATCGGATAAATAATGTAGCCATAATAAATTTTTAGCAGTTTAATAATTTTTTCTCGGAAAGTTGACAACATTGTATTTTACTAAATTTATATAATTTATGTAGACACTAGAAGAATCTTTTGTAAAAATAATAATTTAAAAAAAAATTCTCAGAAACTTACAACGCTGTATTTTACTAGAATTATATAATTTATGTTGGCAATAAATGATTTTTTTTTGCGAAAATTTGATTAAAATCGGATAAATAATGTAGCAATAATAAATTTTAAACAATTTTGTTAATTTTCTCTCAGTAAGTTGGCAACATTGTGTTTTACTAAAATTATGAATGTGGACACTAGGAGAATTTTTTGTGAAAATTTTATTAAAATCAGATAAATAATGTAGCTATAATAAATTTTTTAAAACTTAAGTAATTTTTTTCGGAAAATTGGCAACACTGTTTTACTAAAATTATATAATTTATGTGGGCACTAGAAGAATCTTTTGTAACAAATTTATTAAAATTGGATAAATAAAGTAGTCATATAGAATTTTTAAATATTTTAATAATTTTTTCCTCGGAAAGTTGGAAACACTGTATTCTACTAAAATTATTTAATTTATGTAGGCATTAGAAAGATCTTTTGAGAAAATTTGATTATAATTGGATAAATAATGTAGCCAGAATATTTTTTTAAAATTTTAGTAATTTTTTCCTCGGAAAGTTGGAAACACTGTATTTTATTAAAATTATGTAATTTATGTGGGCACTAGAAGAATCTTTTGCGAAAATTTGATTAAAATTGAATAAATAATGTAGCCATAATGAATTATTAAAAACTCGAAAAGTTGACAACACTAGAAAAAAATGAATCCACATGCCCATTTGGTGCAAATCGGAAGAACGATCTAGGAGAAGTTGCTATTGAAAATTTGGACGACCAAACAAGCGAGCAAACAACACACATCCATGCATCCTCATAAACTAAGTTCAGATTTTTCATCTAGCGGCTATATGAAGGATTTCGACATATTTTGTTTTTAATTTCTGAAAATAGTCACCGTACCGAAAGTTTTACCACATTTTCCTTGCAGTTAAAATGGTAATATATAATGCACACATACACTGAATTACTTGGATAGATTCAGTGTGGGGTATAGGACAGGTAAAGAAGATAAATTGTATTAAAAAGAAGAAGAGAAATTTTCAAAAATACTAGTAATATAACATTTTATAGTTAACTGTACGAAGTACGTGTTACAAAATCAGTATTTTATTTATTATATTTTAGATATATTGTCGCATATTACATGAGTATATTATACATGTGTCACTTATATATATATATATATATATATATATATATATATCCGAATTAATTAAAACATGGACGATTTGGATTATCGAAAAATTCGGATTACTGAGTCATCATTAAAATAATTTAAAAATTGCGTTTTAGACTGTTAAACATTTATTACATTTGTCAAAATAAAAAAAAATAAATACATATGTATGTAAACAGATTTTCAAGAAAAAAAAGTACATTACTACATAATGCATAAGTTGTAATTCAGTATCATAACATCTTAAAGCGTCACTAATAAGAAAACAGATTGTAAAACATATAATTATGTATGTTAGTTATAGCGTTAGCGTTTTATGCGCTCGTTCAGTCGCCATAATACATAGGTTAAACTATTCCGGTGATTCCCCGACGTATGTATGTAGCTTCGGTAAAAACAAACAAACGAATGCACGACCGACTGTCTGGTTGCGATTACCGGACCCCTAAGCGATTCGGATTACAAGATACCCAATGTTAAAGAGCAATATTTCAATTTTGTTCGGATTACAAGGGAAGATATTTTTAGTAAAATTTTTCATAGAAAATAAATTTTATTTTGCATTAATTATTTGTAAATTACATTCACGTTGTCGGATATATCTGAAAAGATGGAAGTGGTATAGTTTCGAAACAGGTAGGCAACTATTTTGCTTATCATTCTATTCCGCACTTATATTTACTATACAATAAAAATGGAACAAAAACATCGGTTTTGGTGCTAGAATTTTGGTCGCCATGAAGTATTCGTTCAGTGTGCGCCTGACCTTATGTTCTAATAATTAAATTGAAAACATTCAGTAATAAAATGTCAACAAAATTAATAATACTGAAAAAATTTAAAATAAAAATGTTTTTATATTTTGTTTATTGATATAATGAATGAAATATTACTAGTAGGTATGGCGGCGACGTGACCACCCTAGATTTAGTGACTTTTTCAATTTTGCAAACTTAGCAGTACTGAATCTAGTGCTTTTTTTTTTTAGGTTAGGCGGCGATTGGCGACAGTTTCAATTTGCAAAGTTGGTATCAAGATGAAAGGTTACTAAATTCAAAAAATCACTAGATTTAGTGCTGCAAACTTTGCAAATTGAAACTGTCGCCAATTTCCGCCTAGCCTAATAAGTCACTAGATTCAGTACTGTCAACTTTGCAAAATTGAAAAAGTCATTAAATCTAGGGGTCAAGTCGCCTCCATATTTACTATTACTGTTAAATATTTTACTTTTTATTTTTTTATTAATACCATAAATACAAAAAGATATCATATCATATGATTTCATTACTTTTGCTTTTAGAAGGGCCGTAGTATTGTTTCTTCTTGAAGCTTTATGAGGTGCTTCTTTAAAGTGTATAAATTCATTATAAAGAATTACAGGCGAGTATCGTAATTCAGCCGGATGAGTAATTAATTTTTATATAGAAATAGAATACTACACTTTTTCTACGACTATACAGTATAAAATTTGTAAATATATTAAAATTTGTATATTTTAATCTGATATAAATGACATATTTAAAATAATTTAACAATGTATCATGTATCCTAACAAATAACTAGACTAAACTTTATTTTACAGTCACCAAATGTATTTACTTGAAACTTTACATACTGTTACTTTTGCACAATTTATGAATATACATCACTAAATTTTAGTACGGAAATGATATTTACAATGTTCAAACTTATTTTAAAAACTCGTTTTTAAAATAGGTTATATGTAAGTTGAATTGGTTGCTCGTTGCTCGTTGCAGGAAAGGTTAGATAAAGAAATTAATTTGGTTAGAAAAATGTAAGCCATGAGAAGAACTTTTAGTTGTTTTTAATGTAAAAAGTTAAAGATAACAGTATCTACTAATATTTATGTAAATAAGTAAAAATATGGTAGCAGTTTTTCAACATTCAACATATTAAAAACGAATTTTCAAATTTAGTTTTAATATTCTAAATATTATTTTCGCACTAAAATTTTATGATTTATATTTATAAAATGTGCAAAAGTAAAGTAAAGTTTTATCAGTAATTAATTAGGCCATTAACTATAATAGTATAGTTTATCCGAAGAACGAAAAATCACATAAACATAAAAAACATAAACAGTATTGAAAAGAACCATATTAATTTTAAGGGAATTTGTAAATAAATATTTTGTATACACTATAATATTTAAAACCATTTTTGCACAACACTAAATCCTATTCAATTCTATTGTCATGTTAACGACTTAATGAGTTTTTGTGGTTTTTCGTTCTTCGGATGAACAATAAACTACACATTTTTCGTTAAAAGGTGTTTAGCAATTATTTAAAAATTTACTAGTGTAAGTAATAAGTAACATTACTTATCAGGAACTCGACTTTCGCTCGGGCAACAACTTACGCTTATGTGACAAAATGTTCGTATTCACACTAGAATAAGTAGTAACATATTTTTTATTTTTATAAATAATTTTTATATAGATATAGAAAATGATCCAACAATTTAAAAATATTGTGTTGTTAATTTTTTTCAAATTCTAATTTTATTGTGTGTTGTAAATAAAGGATATTTACGGATGTATGTATTAGAGCAATATGATAAATAAAAAGTATATTAAAAATGTAAGCAAATACTGGTTGAACCGTATTCGAATATAAAAAAAGTTTTTGAATAAAAGAGCGAATAAGAAAAAAAAGGGTCAAATGGCGTTTCTAAGACGGACGACGAAAGAGCGAGCGAGCAGAAGCGGAAATAGAATCAGGAGACGAAATATGTCCGAGTGGTTTGGAACGTAGGGTAGTGCGGCGCGGCGCGGCGCGGCGCGGCGCGGTGCACGGTACAGCGCGTGAACCGGGACGTGTGACGCGTGATTGATTGGCGTCGCATCGCGTCGGCCCATATGCATTGGGTCGTAGTCGCAGACGCAGTCGTTGTCGCCGGCGTCAGCGTCGGCGTCTCCGTCGTGTCTTGTTTGTGCACTCAGGCGACTAGATTGAACGATGTCGCTCGTAAACAGCAACAGCGCCAACAGCTGAGACAATGTATACATATAGAATGAACCATATACGATACCGTGTTGTGGCTGTTGCTCCAACTCAAATTCGCATCACAACATTGTATCAATAACTTACACTTACCGACGCGACAGAACGACACTAGTCAATTCAAACTACACTTTGTCTAGTATCTATTCTGTCTATTTTATTCGCGCAATTTAACTTGTAACTATTAGCTGCTCTTTTTTTTTAGAGATATTATAGTATCGGATCAATATTTGAGTTTATATAATTTCAGAATAAATTATTACTTTTTAAAATAGTTCTAATAATTAAAAAATCGTTCCAATTTGATGTTCTTAAATTTTGTTTTTGGATAATGCAATTAGGAATTTGTACGCATATTTTAAGGACAAATTTACCTGAATCATATGATGTTTTTTTACATAAAACTAATGCGCGCGCATTGCGGTTGCCACTTAGCCGTGAAAAGATAAAAAACAAACAAAAAATATAAATGATTTTTTTTTCAATATTCAAACAAATATTTAGTGTAGTCGAATCTTCGTCTCTGACATACATGCGCTACACAGTAGTAGTTTACAGAATAAAGTATATTTTTTATTAAATATTTCAGAATGAAATTTTGAGTCCTTACACAAATTTTGAGTTAAAAATTCGAAACAATTTATGAAATAGTTAAATGTTATAAATTTTTTGATAATTTCTCATAAATTGATGCAAAGTTGTTCTTTTCTCAAATTAATCATATTTAATACAAAATTAATGTAGACGGAAAGAAAACAGTCAATTAGATAGAAATAATATAAGTATATTTATCGAAACTTTACTGATAATTTTTAGTATTAGTGCTACAAATTTGAAACTTTAATTTACATATATTTATTTATAAAAAAAAGTTTACCTGAAATTTTTAAGCGTAAAGATAGCTTTGAAAATTTTGATAACATCAAAATCAAGATCAGTTTTTCTTTTTTTCGTATATTACACACAATGTTTCCAGTATATTCACAGTATGTTGAAAATAAATGTAGCAGTAATTTCAAGTTTCTGGATTTATTTTCAACATCTCGTATATATAGGCAATAAGAAAAAAGTAAAAAAGAAAAAAAAAAACATTTTTGACACTGTTTTGACATTTACATTCATTTTATCGAAATTTTCAAGCCAAATTTTTGTTACATAAAATGATTTCTCTATATTTTACTGAGAATTTATAGTTAAAATAAAAAAAATATTTTCAAAACTAAGAAATTTAATTATTTTTAAATGAAATCGAAAAATACTTATCGACAATTTTTTTATTGTTCTAGTCACCGAATTTTTTTTAAAGCGTCACTATACTTATAGAGTGAGATGCTATGGTATTTAGTTTGAATCAAACTGAATGCTGATTGCGATGTTTTTACATGTGAAAAACGAAAAATTTATGACACAATTTATGTGCAAATGTTATGATGTACGCAAGCAAAAATGAAGATAAATGTGTGGTAAATTTTTTTTAGTAAATTTCACATTTGTAGTTGGTAGTTCAAGTTAAAATTTTGACCTATTTATTCAATTTTTGTTTATTTGTTACTGTGACAACTTCTTTTTCTTTATCTCTGGTTTTCTTGATTATAGTCTTATTTGTTTTTGAAATTATTTCTTTTCTTTTCCTAAAAAATGATAACAAGTAACGAGTGATTATTATACAAATGTAAAATAATTAAAAATTTTGAAAATAGTATCATAAATATATCTCAATGTTTAAAATACATAAAAAATACTACATACACCACAAAAATTTATACTGGTCCGATTTTTTTTGTTCTGGTTTAATAATATTACAGGAATATTTCGATTACAATGTATTTTATCAATATTAAAATGGCTTAAATATGTTTCTTGATACATGTGGTACAGGGTGGGCAAATTTGGACGATTTCATAGGGGAACTCGGAAATTATAAGAGATATGGAAAAATGGACCGCGCATCCTCGATCCCTTTTTTTGAGAGAAACTCAATTATGAAAACAAAAATTAGCTATCGTCTTTTGTTTTCGAGTTATGGCGAAAAGTTCGCTTTTTCCGTATTTTGATAAATGGCGATATCTCGATGGTTTTTTAAATTAGACGAAAATAATTTTCACATACTTAAGGCACTTTTTTTAGTAGAATGAAATGGTCTTAACGGATATTATAAATCTCCGTTAATTCTCGGGTTATAACATAAAGTTGTGTTTTTTTAAATACAAGTCATAGTCGGCTCTGACTTAGTTAAATAGAGAATTTTTTTCTCTTTTCAATGATATACAGTGTGTTAACCGCGACCCCGGAACATAGGACTTTAACATGTAATTTCGAGAAATTGCGATATATTACTTTCTCGAGTAAAATTCGAAGAAATACTTAGAATACTTTTCGATAGGGCATAATAAGTTCTTTAATTTGGTTTTAGATTTAATTTGCTAGCATGTGCCGTGTGGGCTCTAGAATTTTTTTTTGATATTTTGGATTTATTTTTTTTTCTCAAAAACTATGAGGTGTAGGAAAATAAACATGACATGAAAAAATAAGGAATAATGAGTACTATAATTTGTTTAAATTGTAATAGTTTAAAACAGGGATATTTTTGTTAAACTTCGAATTCGAAAATATTTGTATTTTTATATTCTATTTTAAATTTTGGTTTAATCTGAGATAGAGTGTCAGCTACGAAATTTTGACTATCTGTTTCGTATTGTCTTACATGCTGGAATATTATGTGTTGTTTTAGTTTATGTTTAATCTTCTTTTGATTGTCACGTAGTAGTAAGTCTTCATATTTAACAAGTGTCATAAAAATCCCATGTTTTTCGTCTTTGTTTAAATGCGCGTCTCGTATTTTCTGATTATTTATTTTTATGTTAAAATTTGTATTTTTGTGTGTTGATTTAAATATTGGAATTTGCATTTGTATTTATTTAAAAAAATAATTTCTCCTTTTTCAAAATAAAATTTTGTTTTTAATAATTCTAAGTCTGGTATTTCTAATAAATTGTCAAAATCTTTATTAAAATTATTTATATAATTTTTAATGTGGAGATTTTTATACAAATAAAAAGAAAATTTTTCGTTGCATGTATGTATAACAAATGATTCGGAAATTTTTTATAGTATTTGGTTCAATTAATTCGGGATGAATGTAGTTTTAAGTGGAACAAACCTGTGTCTAATAAAAATTTTAAATTTGAAATTTGAATGTATATACAGCAATTTACTGAAATTGTTTGTGAAGGATTCTGTTTGTAACTTGTGTTCGTGAAAATATTGATTCTCTATATCATCGGAATAATTGTTTTCATTTTCTAGCACATTATCGAAATTTTGTTAATATTCCAAATATTTATTTTGTTCTTTGTTTGTATCTTGATTATACAATTCTTCGAAAACAAAATTATGATCGTTTTTAGTTCGCGAAAAATTTTGTGGTTGAATTTGTCGTGTCTGTGAGTCTGTGAACTTATACGAAGGTTGCGTTATAAAATTCGAGATTGCATGTCTATGACATTGTGATAGATGACGAATCGTGAATAAAAAATAAACAGCAGTCGATTGTATGGGTGTTTCAAGATGAGCCAAATCTAACAAAAGTTGTTCGCGCACGAAGCACTTTGTAGAAAATAGTCGCCTATTTTTTCGAAAAAAACTGGACATGTTTTAACCGTAGCATTGGTGCAACGTACAACGGTCAATTCAGAATGGTACACAACCATTTGTTTGTCAGAAATCTTCGGAAAAATAAGGAAAACGAACCACCGAAGACAAATATTATTTTCCACCACTGCAATGCGAGCTCTCATACGTCGACTCGAACAAGTAACTTTTTAAGCACTCAAAACTCGATTTGATGGATCATCCACCGCATAGTCTTGATTTGGCACTCAATGATTTATTTTATCCCAGCACATCAAAAATAAATTTCGAGGTCAACGTTTTTCGACACCTGCAGATGCGTTCAAAACGCATGTTTCGGAGGTACCTCAATCGGAGTGGAAAAGTGCTTTGAAAATTGGTTCAAACACATTTTCTATGATAAATATTTGTTTTTGTTCTCTAATTCCGAAATATAAAAGGCAATTTTTGTAAGAGTCTGGTTAAGGAAAGATGCATTACGAATTTTCGCTTGTGGTGGTAAATGGTTTTTATATATGTTGTTGTGTTCTAGGAGGGATTGGAAAATGCATGGGTAATTAATGAGATTTTGGTTGATAAAATTGGATTTGGTTTTTGTGAAGTGCTGGTTTATAGATGTGTAGTTGCATTTTTTGTTTCATCAGTTTCCGTAATTCCTAAGTAGAACATGGGGTTACATGCTCGAGAAACTGTCAATGGTGCGGATACTTAGCCCACAGCCAAGCAAAAGATCTACAGCTTATAGTGAGTTCCGAACCACTCAGACCCAGCCGGTATCAGTTCAATGGTACAAGGTTTTAATACCAGAAATAATATTTAGACCTTTAGGGTCTGAGTCAAACACGCTACAACTGACATACGGCTGCCTGTGTATTTTGTGTTTAGTATGAATGTATTGTAAATCGTTAATTATTAAATTTAGAATTTCTGTTAATCTATGAGGGTTACGTGCAGATAATTGACTTCAAGTAGATTCTTTGCAAATACTTATGAAATTTTGAACAAAATATTACATTGAATGATTTACAATAACTTTACTAAAAGCTCGTGAATAAATCGTTAAATTTATTAAAATATTCGAGAATAATTTCTTTAGTTTGCTTGAAATGACTTACTTCATACATAATAGTACGTTCTCAGCGAGTGTTTGAAAAATGTTGCTGTAAGTAATCCCCTAGTTCGAGCCATGAATTTATAGTTGACATATTAAAATTTTGAGCGAGTGTTCTGCGTTTTTGTTTTTTAAAGTTGTTTGTGATATCATTTGGAATTTTTGTTGAATGAGTATAATCATATCGTCAATAGTAATTACAAAAATAAATAAAGATTTAATAACTCTGTCGAAAGATGCTAGTTCTAGCATTTTAAAAATATCGATATTTAAATTTTGGAAAATGTTTGAAGTTTTTGCTTCTGGTTGTTGTTGTTGTTGTTGTGTTGATGGTATCATTGCGTTTTTAAGTTAATTATTAAGGTATCCAGTTAGATATAATAGTAAAGTATTTCGATTATAAAAAAACTGTGGATGAACAACAATAAACTTAAATTGAACCAGTTAGATGTAATAATTCTACGACTAATGTAATTACAATATGATAGAGTTAACTATAGAATTTAAATACCTGGCCATTGTAATAGATAATAATTTAAAATTCGAATTAACATATGAAATTTTTATGTAACATTTAAAAAAAAAAAATTAATTATTTACCAAGAATTTTGAAATATTTGTCATCTTGGAGTACTATCGTTGCATATAATATATATTTTACGTATTGTGAAACTGATAAATTTAAAAAAACTTCAAAATAAAGCGATGCGAGTAGTACTGAAGTGTGAGAAATATATTAGTATTAAAGATATTTATATATAAAATATTAACAAATACAGTGTGTCCCCGGATTGAGTTCACTATAGGTGTAATCGGCAAAAAATTTAAGAATTTCATTTTTATGTTTTGGGATTCCGCCCTGCTTTGTCCGAAAACAATTTTAAGCATATTTTTAGTTATTTAAAAATCAAGGTGGCCATGAAAAATGTAAAAAACTATTTTATATTCAGGTAGTGCCTTTTTGGTCAATAATACCGCATAATGTTCTTGAGAAAAGTTGTTCAGAATATGAAATTATGGCTCTGTGCAACATTTTGAAAAGATCATTTAAAAAAAAAAATGTGTCTGGACATAACGCCGACTGGACAAAACGCCGACTGGACAAAACGCCGACTGAGGACACTACGCCGACCGTGCATTCGCATTTGCGCAAGCTAAATAAAGAAAAGATTGACGCTTGCACAAGCCAAAACGTTGGGGTTGAGTAAAATCTGTCAATACATCAATCTCATGCAAAATATCTATCAATGAACAGTCGGCGTAGTGCCCTCAGTTGGCGTTTTGTCCAGTCGGCGTTATGTCTAGACACATTTTTTTTAAAAACTGATCTTTTATTTTGCACAGAGCCATAATTTCACATTCTGAACAACTTTTCTCAAGAACATTATGCCGTATTATTGACCAAAAAGGCACTTTACCTGAATAAAAAATGATTTTTTAAAAAACTAAAAAATATGCTTAAAATTGTTTTCAGACAAAGCAGGGCGGAATCCCAAAACATGAAATTGAAATTCTTAAATTTTTGGCCGATTACACCTATAGTGAACTCAATCCGGGGACACACTGTATATTACCTAATTATTTGCTCAAAAAGTGTAAGTTAAATTCACACATATAATATTCAAGAGACTAATTTGTATATTTCACGAACAAATAAAACAAAAACATGTTTTGTCTATTTATCATAAAGGTCTGATTGCTTTCAACAATTTACCAAATAATATTAAATGTTCTGTTTCAGTTAGGGAGTTCACATATAATTAAGAAAATTTTTGTATATAATCATACCACTTTATATATATATCACGTTTCACAGTGGTTAATGAAGTTTTGAATGTCTTCATATATATATATTTGGCTACTATATTTCTTGTTTTAATTTTTGATAGGTTTCATTTATTTCACGGTGATTGGTTTTGCCTGCGTAGTAATTACGGATTTGCAATAATTTTTCGTGTTTATCTTGAATAACGGCCACTAAATTTTTACAAGAAATTAATTTATAATTATTTGAAAGGAATGTAATTTGTATTACAGGGATTTACAAAGATTAAACAGTAATAATTTATACCGGGTTGTGAAAATTGTTTGATAAATCTAGTATCCTTTTATTACAATTTATTTTGTTCAGATATAAGTAAAATTTTTGAATTTTATTATCGAAAAGTTTTTCAATCTTGACATGATTTCTTTATTAGTTTTTTGTACTGTATATTTTTTTCCCGACATTGACAGGGGATTCGATATATGTTAACCCGTTAATAGGCTGTGAAATATCCGTATGAACAGTGACTTGAGTACACTTGAGTTGTCCGAGTAAACAATGACTGTACTTAAATTGTATTGAATTGAATTGAAATTGAGTTAATATAATTTCGAATATTTATAGTTTTTGATTTTTTGTAGATGTTAAAAATTATAGACGTATTTTGGAATAAAATTCAATCAAGGAATTTATTTGGGACCAATTTTGCATATCTAAACCTGCAGACCTGCACATAACTTTGGAAGATCAATTTCACTAATATCATTTTGAATCAAATATTCAAATAATTTATTTAGATAGTTTTTATTATTTTGTAATTTGGGTATTCCGCTATATTGATTTTTTGTCAATAAGTGAATTATAATTCTTTCATTTTCGTGTTGAATGGCAAGTTAATCTGGCATTAATATTAATTCTATTTAATTTAAATTTGGTTTGACATTTATTATTAATTTGTTCGGCAAATCCCCGTGACATTTCGAAATCGTTAGAAATACAACGAATAATTGAATTACTATCAAAAATATTGTTGTTTCTATATTAGAATTTGAAATATGGTTTGATACGTGATTAACAATCGGCTATTTTCATTGTCTTTCTTACATTCGATATAGTAATTAAATTCATCTAATTAGTTTTTGATTTGGTTCTTTTAATGAATTTAACCAAATAAGCTGCCTATAATCGGTTATTATTCTAAATCTACGTCCAAAGAAGTATGGTTTAAAGTGCTTAGTAGTCCAAATAATGGCTAAAAGCTCTTTTTCTATAGTGCCATAGTTTTGTTTGTGTTTATTTATAGTTCTGAACGCACAAGCTATTGGCAAATATTCATTGTTTATATTTTGTGACAAGACAGCACCGAGTGCATAATTGCTTGCATCGATAGTTACAGTGAATTCCTTACTGAAATTGGAATATTGTTACGTGATTTGTTTCTGCAAGTTTTGAAACTATTGATATATTTACTACCTTTTCTTAAACACTGAGTCTAGTTAATTTTGAAAAATTATTTATAAATCGACGGTAGTAACCGAGTTTTAATTTTATCGGGATTCGGTCTAACACTCTCGGTAGTAATTATATGCCCTAAATAGGCTATTTCTTATCTAAGAAAATTTGATTTATCAGGCTGTATTTTTAAATTCGATTCTAGAAATTTTTGGTTTTAATATGGTCTTGAAGGCTTATTCTCAATATTATAACATCGTCTAAATAAACAAAACAGATTTTATTAAAATGTTCGTCTAAAATATAGTTCATCAACCTTTGGAAGGTAGATGACGCGTTTTTTAATCCAAAAGACATACGAGTGAATTTATAGAGACCGCTGTTGGTACTAAGTGCGGATTTTTCAATGTTTTTGGAATCCGTCTCAAATTGGTGAAGCCACTTTTTTAAATCGATAGTTGTAAAATAATTACTTTTACCTAGTTTGTTTCATATGTCAGTAATGTCGGGTATGGAAAACTTATCATCGATAGTTCTTTCATTTAAACAACGGTAATCAATTACCATCCTATATTTTTATACACCGGAATTGTCAAGTTTTTTAGGCACTATGCAGATTGGTGCAATTTTGGCTTTATAAATTTCTGAACACTTGTAGCTACGTGAATAAATTGAAATTTTGCCGTGAGTTTTGATTTGATGTTTGATTTTGCTAATGAAAGTGAGATTTTCGTTTTCTTGTGGTTCTAGATCTTTAAATTTAGTTAGTTCGTTCTAATACATACATTTCTATTAGTATTGTAGCTTCGTTTCTCTTATCTTAATAATTTACGGTCAGAAATAATTTTAATTCAACCCAAAAATTAAATGAATTGGCTGATAACAGTTATTTTTCAGAACCGATGATTTTCTTTTTAATTACAAATAAAACCAATTTTTTAGAAGCTCTGATGGATTATAGAGATTAATTATTTTTACCATTTCGTCAGTAGATTAGATAAAATAGCTTAATGTTTTAACATTTCCGTCAAAATTTTCATTTAATGTTGTAAGTAAATTTCCCTGTATATTTGCCGGTACATTTTCCTATTGTTCCGTTAACATTTTGATACAGTTGATTTAAAAATTTGTAAAAAACTATATTCTTTGTTTTTACAATTATGATTAAATAGATTTTACAAAATAAAATAATTAAAAGTCTTTTCTGACTTACAGTGATAGTATCATTGCGGTTGCAAGCTGACACTCGATTGTTGCTACTTGATTTCCAATCTTCCGTTAATTACTGGTATTGTGGCTGTACTGAGTTGACTGCACTGATCTCTTCTTAATACTACTAGGAGAATTACTCTCACTATATGTTCTTGATACACATTTATGCATATATCTAATCATATAACTTCAAAAAAATGTATGAACGTCAGATTGAGATTTCTAAACGTATTGAAGTTTTATATATTTAAAACTTTTATATTACCATCACTTTCTATATTATATTAATTCCTATATCCATATTTAGTTCATTAATTGTAACTTAATGCAGGGACAACCTGACTTAATCATTAGAGTAAATATGGGGCTTTGGCGTCACAATATGATGCAAAAAAACTATGAGTTTAAGCAACTTCTCTGAATTTGCTCACTTTATGTAAAAATAAAAAAATATAGGTCTTTTATTTTTAACTTTAGTTCAACACATATAAAAAAATATAAATTTACTGGATGATCCAATTATTATTATTATTCATTTTCAGGACTACAAATATTTTTACAAAAAAAAGGAAATATTTTAGTTTCATTCATCTAATTTATTTGATAATAAATAATGCGTAAATGTCTACAAATTTGTTTATTTTAAAAAATAAAACAACAAACATGTCTTATTTTTTTTTTGATATTAATTCCGTGGCTATGTTCAATCTTGATGTAATTTTTTCCATATATTCATATTTATTATCGTAACAAAACATGAAAAGTTTATTTTGTTTATTGATTTAAATGTAAAATTTTCTGCTCTAGAACTTATATTTCAAGCTTTTTTTATTTAAAATAAAAAGAGAGGCAGAAAATTAAGTCCTATAACCCAGAGACCTGATTACCATTTTGTCTAATATATTTTAATGAAAACACTTGGTATATTTATGTTTATAAAAAAGAAATTTGTTAAAATATTTAAAGTACTATTTTGGCAGTTACGGCATCATGAGAAGATATAAAAAAATCTTAATCCTTGTATAATATTTTATAGAATATTATCTAACGAGCCTGTTATAATATGCGTAATTTACGAAGATGTAGTGTATGACACGATACCGTAAGCTGTAACTTATCTGTGTGAGGTATAGTCATAACATACTAATTGGACACTATGTTTTGTCTGCAATACGATGAAAAACAATTCTCTCCGCATACCATACTCAGTGAGAAAGTTAGATATTTCTAGTATACTGCAATGTTATCAGATTATGCGGAAAATGTTATTGTTAAGCAATGCACCTGTCTTGAAAATTTCAGAGTTTGCAAGGCAAGTCGTCCGTCAAAGGTTTTAAAGACTAGAGATATATTATCAGATATTTTTATCGATATTATATTTAATATTTGATTAGTATATTTTCTATCTATCGTTATATTAAAGATTTGATATATTGTTAGTTGTTTTGTTGTTATTATATAATTTTAATAATAATGTTAATTGTGTAAGACATAATATACTATTTTGGTGAAGTGAAGTGAAGAACATTTAAAAACAATAAATTTTAATTTGACAAGTGCAAGGTTTCCTATCAATAGCACGGTATCCTAATAATGGCGTTAATTTATGGGTTAACTATTTTACGATTGTGTAGTTACAGTTTTAACGAATTGTGATTGGTCCAAAACCGTGAGTTATGATTTCATAAAGCACAGTTGTGAGTTATTGCCAATATAACTAGACAGAATATGAATATACATATATTATAAAAGTATTATTAAATAGAAGTAGAAAAAATATATTGTGTGACATAAATACCTAAAAAATACCTGTGAATATGAAGACAGTATTCTATGATATTATAGATGATATAGAACTGTGAAAACCATAAAAATTTATTAAGCTTGCAGCATTACTTTTTTAATATTCAAAATATACAACTATAATTACAGTGTAGCAAATATATTTGATGATTAGAATATGTTCACGTGTTATAATATATACCGAGTGGTTTTAGTCGAAGGTGTCAAAAGTTTTAGAAACTTATTTTGTGCATTATGGATATAAAAACTGATATATTATATAAGCAAAGTACTTTACGTTCGCGTTATTGTACTTAAAACTTTTTAATAAAGTTTTACGCCTTAAGCCTTAGTTGAAATGAGCCAATTTAGAAGCATTTCGTATAGTGTAATGATAAATATATAGGTACATATATAGTCTGTCTCTAAAGACTCTAGAGAAGGAGTTTCAACTCGTAATGTCGCTGGCGGTTCGGGAATTGCATATGCCCCTAAGTTTAACTTATGCTTTTCGAAATGCATCGGTGAATAATATTTATTTAAAATAAAAATATTTTTTGCCGAGTGATTTATTTATTTATCTTGTACTATCAATCGGCGAAAAAATAGTATGTTCAACTCGACAAAAAATCAGATTTACTAAAAAGCCTGGTAAGTAAATCTGTCACTTTTTTTTACAAATTTAGAAATACGTCAATCTATTCGTCAAGCCATCAGTCTTGACCTTACACCTTCAATCAAGATGTCAATCTTCGGTCTGAATATCATTCCAAATGATCGTGTAAGGCCCGCTTTACATTTTATCGCTAATTGTAAGTTAAGTTCAAGTTGTAGTTTAGATTGAAGTTGAAGGTAAAATTGGTCTGCATGAAAAGTGGGGGAGGGAGAGAACAATAACGCTAAGTCTGGAAACCCTCCCATTGGCGCTAGCCTATACTTATGTGCAGCCCCAACTCGGTGCAATATACAAATTCAAACGCGAAAGATACCTAATAGTAGTGTTTATTTATTATTTCCAAAAATATTAATAATTTCTTTATAAATGCAAAAATTAATAAAAAATTAATAGTAATTACGTATTACATTATTTATTTTATATACTTATTTCACAGCATCAATTGAAAGTGTAAGTGCTTGACTATTTTTTTCATTCGAAGAATATTTAAAAATATTTCGAACTATATTTCGCGTCTGACTATGAATAATTGGACACGGCATGATAAAAATGTGAATTTGTAATTTAAAAAAATAATAACAAGCAACGTATATTTATAAAAATTCAGAAACAAATACAAAATCTAATAGTGTATAAATTTATTTGTATTTAGCCTATACAGTAAAGAGGTAGGTAATACAATGTAACGGCCCCTGTTTTATATCGGCAAATAAACTACATATACCCAATGTAATATGAGTGGCTAATTCACTATAATACTTGAGATTCTACTACATATTTTGTAATAAGTCAGAATGAAAAGAATAATAATTGTGGATAGAGCTTGTCAGTTTTTCTCTCACAGTCCATCTTTATTTTACTTACGATATTCATAAAGAACAGAACAGAAACACAGACGTCGTTATTGAGATAGATGTATTAATAATAGTTAACAAAAAAGAGCAAAATAGAATAAAGTGAGTGTGTTATTTGTACAGCAATCTGTGACTTGCGGCTCAACTCATGTCAGTATCGGCGCGGCCCGGCGGCGGCGTACAGTACTATTTTATTTGTTTTATTCTTGAACATCATCAATAATAAGTTACTGAAATAACAAAATATCAATTAAATAACTACATTTCAACAATATTTAATTGTAAATTTTGAAATAGTTACAATAATTTTGTAATGTTTCAAAGAATAAAAAAACTACATTTTTAAAAATTTACTTCAAAAATTAAACCCGGAGTAAATAAATGCTGTAAATTATGATAAATAATGAAATGGTTTTATTGTACTTATATAAATGAACACCATGTATATTTATATATAAAAAGTGAAATAAATATTAAAAAAAAAAATAATAATTTGGTTCGTGTTACAATGTTACTAATGTTATTATAAAGCTTCATAGCAGTTCAGTTTCCAAAGTGCAATAAATTGATATTATTTTCCGTTATATTATTAAGAAAATTTAGATATTCAGTTGTTTAGTGATATTTAGACAAAATACAAATAAATAAATAAATTATAAAGAAAAAGGAAATACTCTGAGCAGCAGTACTTTGTTTCACTAAAAAAAAAACATTTTATCGATAAAATTACAAGAGAAACTAATTTAAGCTTCTTAATTTTATACATTTTTTGTTGAAATTGTAATCTACTTAAATGTTTATATAGTATTATCGATCAAATACCTAATAATGCATAAAAGTTAACTTTATTTTCATATTTAAATAGTATATTTTATTTTTCTTTGCGTACATATATTTTACTAATGAAGTGAAGTATAATATTATCAGTTCAATACATATTTATATATTACTATTATTATTATTATTATTAAAAAATAAAAACTTAAGAGAAAAATATAATTTCCGAATACCGTAAAAATGATGAAGGAATATCATTTATTCTAATATTTTTCACAAATGAATTACAGAATTTAATATTTTATATAACAATTCAACAGGAAAATGATTACTGTTGCATCGTGCGTATTATGTTTTCAACAGAAATTTACAATTTGACAATTTTGAAGCGCGCGAAGAATATAAGTTTGTCATAACAGCAGCACAAGATCGCTTACTTTAATTGTAAATTTAGAAATTGCGTTCAGTGTTACGTCTTGAATAGATAATAATACATTGTGTTGATACATGAATTCGAAATTTCAGTATGGAAATTTCAAATTTACCGTCTAAGTTCAATTACATGTAATTCGGAAATGGGCAATATTGTTCGTAGTACATAATTACAGTACTTATAATTAATCTATTGTGTGAATTTTCTATAAATAATTATTATATATATATGTATATATATATATATATATATATATATATATATATATATATATATATATATATATATATATATATATATATATATATATTATGGTGGTTCTTAATATGACAATTTTCGAATTTTGACCTGACTTTATTTTTTAGTCAACAATATATCGTTCCGAAATCGTGTTTTGGATATTTTTCGCCATTATGGTTATAAATTCATATAGAAAAAATATTCCGCACCAAAAAAATAACAAATATTCACGAACATTGTTTACTTACCCCCGTATGCATAAACATTCGTTAAAAATAATGTTTCGTTATTATTGAATTCAGTAAGAAATCTTTCTATGTATAAAATCCAAGATTTTTCAGTTTAACGAAATGTTATATTTAACGAAAATGTTTATGCATACGGGCATTAATCTGTTTAATCTTAAGTTGAAACATTAAATTTTGTTTATGTGAAAAACATAAAAATTACGTTTTTTAACTTTTTAAAATAGGTTTTCGTAGAGGTAAACTTTTATTTGTCTTTTTTTTAAATAGTTTTTGAGTTGCTGAAATCTGTTCAAAATTAATTAAAGTAAATTATAACAATCTGTAGATTGAATCTATAGAATTTTTTGAGCTGGTATGCCGTGGTTGATCTATCCTTGTCGCATACGTCTCGCCATACATCGTAGATGGCATACCCAGTGCTTGGTGACGGAATGGTGAGAATGCCATTATCTACAATGTAATGTAAAACGTCTGCAACGAGGATAGATCGACCACGGCATACAAGCTCAGAAAATTTCATAAATTTAATGGATACCGGCCGTGAAAACCTGAAGATTACAATCTGTAGATTTCTTATACGTATCTAATTTATTAATTTACATTTATATTTTTAACTTGAAATGACTCCAAATATTTTGTACTTTAACAACCTGTACCTCTGCAATTAGATTAATTTCGGGTAAGTAGTAAGGCTAAAATTAAATTCTAAAAATTTTATTTTTTTTTTCTTGGAAAGTTGGCAACACAATAAAAAACACATATTTAAAAAAAGTTGGAATATCTAATTTTTACGGTTTTTAACACGTGTTTTCACATATATATTTTTTCAAGTTTCAACTTAAGATTAAACAAATTAAATAAACTCTATTCAAGAATATTTGTTATTTTTTGGTTGCGGTATGTTTTTACCACTTTGACTGCAAGGAAAAAGTGCAATACATAGTGATTGGTATAGTGTCTGTAACGTTTTCTTGATGATGAATCTGAACTTAGCTTGTGGAAGAATGGAATTGACAATTTTTAATCGTTATTAAGTATATATGTATAACTGGAAGGTTTTGGGTTCGATTCTCAGACGATCGAATTGATAAAAAAATTTAATTTAATTTAACCAACAGGTGTTATTTACTTACTTTATATTTATATATATATATATATATATATATATATATTTAGAGTGTCCGTTAAAAAAAAAAATTCCAGTAAGGCTAAAATCGATAAATTTACATAGAAAAAATATCAGAAATAATATTTTTTTATTTTTTTTACGAAAGTAATAGATTCCTCTACAGAATTGAAATTTTCGAAAAATACATAATACATAATACATACGCGCTATAAACTATATATGTATTAACACGCGTTTTTCAAAAATTTCAATTGTGTGGAGGAACCTGTTACTTTCGTAAAAAAAGGAAAAAAATATTATTTCTGATGTTGTTTCGATGTAGAATAATTATTGTTTAGCCTTACTGGAAAAATGTTTCTTTTAACGGACACTAATATATAATATAGGTATATTTAAAATTTTTAATTTATTTAGCAGTTGTTTGTATACTTTTTGTATAAACTTTGAAAATTACGATATTGTTTACAAAAAGTAATTACAATTAAAAATTGTTTAGTTTTTACTTTCGAGAAAATATCTGTTTTTATATTTGTTTTGTCACAGTTAAAAAAAAGCTAATCGAATTTGTAGGTTATAGGAATAATTTTCGGTTTTCATTAACAATTATCTCACTTTTTGATTAAAAAAAAAAAAAAAACTAATTGCCACGTTTGAAATGTACTATTATAAAAGAATTACACTGAAATTATTATTATAATTATCTGTTTTTGTAGAATTTTAATTTTTAATATGGCGTGTTGTTTAGAAATATTTGAAAAGTGTGATGAATTGAACTTGATAATGTTTGGGGAAGTAACAGGAAGGAAAAATAAGCAGAAGCATGCTTTGTACACTTAGTAAATAAATAACAAGTAGTAGTTGATACCTTAGTAAGCAATTTGCTGTAATGATAATCACAGACGTTTGTGCTGGGATGCAGACAAGTTACGGTGAGTGTATGCTTTGTTGTCGAGACGATACGATACGATACGATCTGTTAGTTAGTGAGTATGTATATGACTAAGCGAGTGCGTGAAGCGGTAAGCTGGTGAACCGGTAATTGTTCGCGACAAATGCATTCGCATCAAGCGTCGGGATGCTACTGACTGCGCAATGTGGTCGTTGGCACGTCATTGGCTTGGCTTGGCTCGGCTCGACGGCGGCGGCGATCGGCAATCGGGTTTGCGACGCGAAGCGGCGCGGCGCGGCGCGGCGCGTCCCTGTGCAGCGCATGGCCAGATCTTACCCGTGTTCACGTTTTATTTTAAGCCGTAGGCCGCACACAGCACGCTGTATATACCAAACGTACACCTACATTCCAATAGCCAACATACATCCTTACGAATCAACCTCAACTTAAACTAATTTAAAGCTAAGTGTTCGCTTACAAATTTAATACTATCTTTTCTTTGTTTTTATCTATTACTATACTATTTTTTTTTTATTATTATTATACCCTGTTCACATTGTAAGTCGTCACTCACGAAAAAAAAGAGCTGGGATTACAAAAAACATGTATTAGATAGATATAGCTGTGTTTTGTAAGTGACAACTTACATTGTGTACAGGGCATTAGTGTATATGTATATTTTTTGGAAATTATTTTAAGTGTATTTATTATTATTTTTTGTTTGTTTGTTACGTTTATTGTAATCGTTTATATTCTATTTATGAATGAGAGATGCTCAAGAAGTTTATGAAATATTTTTTTCTTGTTAGTAGTTTGTATTTATTAGTGGTAGCATTTGAATTTATGTTTAGGTCAGTAGAAATATCAAAAATTATCAGTAAAATTATAGTATGAGCTGAGTTTCACTAAGTAACTGATAATTTAAATTTACTTGCTCATTCTCGTAGAAACAATACCTAGTACATTTTGACTATATTCATTTTCAATGTCAGTCTTATCTTAACCGCCATAGCATAAATGCATATTACTTGTTACTGTGAGTACACCGTACACCTGTTAATTAACTTGTGCTAAATACATAAACTTATTAAAAAATATTTATATGTGCCTATGCCTTTGCAAAAAGGTTTTCATAAACAGTGAATCAATTAGTGAGACGAACAATAGTGATAGTGAAAATTTGTTCATTACTGTAACGGAACTAGAATCGCGAGTTGCGATACAAATTCAGCAACAAACTTTCAAACTACAAACATAATAGGACTTACTAAAACAATAAAAAAATCAACAACATGTAGAACAACCAACAAGTAGCATGGTTGTATATAAAAACAAGTGCAAAAGAACAAAATCTAGTGCAAAACAAGAAACGCAAACCAACTTCGCCGTTATCACAACGAAATTCAAAAATGCAAAATACTGCCAATACAAGTCAACTTCAACACTGATATAGTTCATCCGAAGAACGGAAAACCACGTAAACATAAAAAACATAAACAGTATTGAAAAGAACCATATTAATTTTAAGGGAATTTGTACCTAAATATTTTGTATGCACTATAATATTGAAAACCATTTTCGCACAACACTAAATCCTATTCAATTATAAGTGGTGATTGTCATGTTAACGACTTAATGAGTTTATGTGGTTTTTCGTTCTTCGGATGAACTTTACTAATATCGACGAACCTACAGAAAACGAAAATAAAAACAACTAAATAAAAAAAAAAAGTAAATTACACCAATACCTATTATTATAGAAGGTAAAACTAGAAAACATAACAAACTAGTAACCCAATTAAAAACGATAATTGAAAACGGGTACTATATAAATTACTCAGCACACAACATATATATATGTCGGAGCGGCTGAATAATCATTCATAGTTTGTTTATTAAAACAAAAATAAACAACTTCTCATAACGATAACTTAAGTGTTAGGTGTGAGATGAAATGACAAGCCTTATCGTTGCTTGGATGGAACCGTTGATGAAACGTGCGGGGAATGCAATATACAAAATATGAAATGAAAAGAAGGAGGAGATTAGAATGTTACTTGAAGGTGATCGCACGTGATTCCGCTGGAATCATCGCATTTCACCTTTTTTTGTTAATTTGTTAATTTATTCTTACACTTTATGAGATAACAATAATGTTTTTACGCTATCTACGACATCAGAAGTGGGATTGCCCAGTGTCCACAATAATAGTAATTTGATTAGTAATTATAACTTAGTTATCAAAAAAATTATTAAAATTAAAATATTTTGTGATTATTGAATCTGCGCAAATCGGTTCGTGTTATTGTATTGTGTTGTGGTTATGAGTGTCATAAAGTGTCATCAACGTGAAAGACAAAGATTTTGACAAATCTGCATTCTACAGCGATGAGATATAGCGCGCAGGCCGGCTATGGCAGCACAGCTGTACGGTGTTGTGGAGTTGAACCTGGCATGCGGTATCGACAGAGCCGGCTTCAACAATTTTGCAAGAGCTTGTAAAAGTTTTGCAAAACATTTGCAGATAAGTTAATTTGCTATTATTTCGATTTAGAGCGCATGATGCAGTTATATGAGTACACTAAGTAAAAATTGTTAATAATGAGGTTTATTAGATTGACCTGCAGATAGTAGGTAGATTTTACTGCACAATGCTAAATGTACATCTATCTGATCATTTGCGATCTGATCTGATTAATTAGTTAAATTATAATCTGATTTAATACAGGCATTTAAGCCGTTTGTTAAAAAAAAAAGTTATTTATTTTAATTTTCTTGTTGTTTGATTGTTTGTTTGAGATATTGTATGAACAATAGTTTTAATGTTATTATCAAAATTGCGTTTACTATCAAATAAAAGTCTTGGTCTCTTATAACGAGAGAAATTCTAGTTACAATTATGTTATTCAGCTTGTAACTGAACGAAATTGAATTTTTACGTTGTAGTGAGACATTACTTTACATTCGGAAATATTAAAATTAAACTGTAAGTTAAAATTTAAAGATTTTTATAAAGTTTATTAATAATTGTTACAATTTGAAATTGAATTAATAGTTTTATAAATTTGTAAAGTAATCAGTAAAATTTGCAATAATTATTTGTGTTAATAATTATGAAATTTATGTTTATGATAAAGTTATTCTTTACATATTCTACAAATAACTTGCAATGAAAAGATATAGTTGAACTAGTGACTATTGTTAAATAACTTTTCTATTTTTGAAAATAATCGAAAAAGAGACAAAGAACCGAAAAGCAAAAAAAAAAGAGAAAAAAAATGTGTTGTAATCTCATTGAGACTGTTTATATTATTGAGTCGTCTAGTCAAGTGTTTTATGCGTTGTTATTATATGGCGTTTTTGTTTTGTAAACGTTCGTTTTGTAGATTAGAATAGAAATGAAAACTTAACAAAACATATTGATATAGCTTAGAGAGAATATATGATCTAAATGTATTTAGAAAATTATACATTGGCAATAATAATTCTGTGTTGAGTACTAGCATAATTAATGCTAATGGCACATGCAAAAATAAGCAAAGTAATTTGTAATAATTTGAGTTTAAATTTAATATAAAAACTTTATTTTTAAAGTACAACAGCATCTTAAATTAAAATATGAGAAAAAGCATTTAGCTATTTTTCTGTTTATTTATATTTTTGTTATCATTAATATGTTTGGTGTTACTTCAGATTATGTTTATTTCTCAGAAGGCGAGAGAGATTTCGGTGTGACGTAATATGTGTCAATTAACTGTGGGTTAGATTAGATCACATCTTGATAATTAAAATAATAATAATTATAACAAAATAAATGAATGAAAAAAAAATAATTTCAGTACTGGGTTTAAAGTTATACGTTATAACTAGTTTTATAATAAGTTATAATCACAGATTATTAAAGTGAATTAAGTAGAAATAATTAAAAAAATATAGTATCAAAATCATGTTCATTATTAAAAAGTAATTTTCCTGACTACTAGAAATAATTATTTCGACTTTCTTTATTTTGCATTTGCAAAAAAGAAATTGCATAGTTGACTATATCACTGTTTTGATATCAAAATTGTAATGTTATCTTGTACACATATTATCGTTACACAACAAATAACTTCATTACTGCATAATACTTTAAAGTAAGTAAATAATATTACTTAGAGAGAATCTACAATAATTCTATGTTGGGAAATACAGAATAATTAATATTTGAGGTATAACATTAATTAGTTATAAAAACAAAGTAATTGTAATTTAAGTCTACACACAGTAAACGAATTTTATTTTAAACACACTAAGAATTCTTAAACTGAAATACAAATAAATCATGCTAGTTTTGGTAGAACGAATATTTGTTTATATTTTTTTGTTATTGTTTGTGTGTTTAGATTTAGCCGAGATGGTGTTTATTTTTCTGAAGGGAGAAATATTAGGTTAGAAGTTGGCAGTTAATTTCGATGTTAAAAATAAATGTATGGGAAAGTAATTTTGATATCAAGTTTTAGTTTTCTAGATTTTTGTTATAACTAATTTCTAATAATTTACAACTATACCTACATTATTAAAATAAATTTAAAAAAAAAATTGAAAAAAATGCAACTCGAACAATTCAGAGTTATAGAATTTTAGTACTATTGAGATAGCATGGTTGCTCAATGTTTGCAAAATTAGTCTTGTAAAATAATTCAGTTATATTACTCGTAGTGTTGAATCGTTTGTTATCATAAAATCATTTCATTCAGTAAATTATTTCGGTGTTCACTTTTATATTCGCCTTAATCTCAATAAACATATCAACTAACAAACACTACGCAAAGCTTAGATTACCTTATAGCTAATTTACTAGTAAGACAATTAATATAAAATTGTTATTATATTATATTTATACTTCTTTTTAAAAACTATTTCATATAACTGATTAGTGGAATAAAGAGAACATCAGCATCTCATCATTGGCGTAATGCATGAAACAAGATATTATTTTTAACAGTTTACATATACCGATCAACAATTACCCAAATACCAAAATAATGAAAAAAAATCCCATATGATGCCGACTTTTTGGCGGACACTGTATATAATATGTTAGGCTCATTCACTTAACGAAAGAAACGACTACAATGCATTGTGGATTTTCAGTTTCAGTCACAACCCGTGCTGGTAATATATACCTACGCTTTAATAATGAAGCCATCATGCGATGTGATAAAAATCGTTTATAGAAAATCAATACATTAAAAGAATTTAGTACTATGTTTGATTAGGTTTGGTTAGATGAAAGAAAAAACTTAATAGTTTATAAAAATTCAATATATTTGAAGAGTTTAAATAAAGCAAAAAAATTAATTAATTAATTAATTAAATTGTTATACAGCATTGCCAATTGATGATGTCAAAGTGGTCTATATATGGGTTTACTCATATACTTCGTTTACACATACTTTGTTTACACAATTTATAGTATTTTCACTAAAACAACTTCTTTTTTATATTTCTTGCGATAGATGTCTGATCCGTATAAAATAAATCAACATATTGAATTCTCATGCAACCCTTGTCGTTCGTGAGGGCAAAATCTAAAGTGTAAACATATGTTTTGTTTATGTCTGCAAATTTTACAGTATATTCGTTTAGCAAAAGTTTTTTATGATATCTTTCGACTTTGTAGTTAATATTTATTTTCACGAGATTTTTAACATAGTTTAAGGTTAATATTGTATGATTATTTGTTTGAATAAATTATTATAGGAGTTTTTTCCTACGACTGTTAAAAAAACTGTATTTTATTTGATTTTTTTTTTTTAGGTAAAATATCTATTTTTAGTAACAGTGAAAAACAATAAAAAGCATTAAGCGTAAAAAATGTGGCGTAGTATTTATTTCTCTGTAGCATTATTTAAATACATGTACCAAAATAACTGAATCATAATAGTGCATTGAACACAATTAAAGTTTTGCGATCTTCGCCTTAAAAATATCAAATATTACATTTTTTGTGTTGTTTGGAGAGAGTCGTTGAAAATATATTATATGGAACTCAGGCACAAAGTATCTGAGTGTTTTATAAAATCTGAAATAGCGACGAATTTTTGCCATACTTTTTTACACATTATATATTTCTATATATATATATATATATATATATATATATATATATATATAGCTATATCGAATGTTAGTGTTAAAAGGTTTGATTCCCAATAAAATATAGCTAAAATTTAATATTTTGCCATTATGAAAACTGAATTTAAACAACATTTACCCTGTGAAGCAACGTTTAAATTGAAAGTTTTGAAAGTGTTGACATAGTACATCTACATTGTAATTCTTAAATGGTACTAAGATTGTACTACGTCCTGTTTCATTTATGTTCCAGGTTCCAAATTGTTAACCAGTTTATTTAAAAAAAAAGTCAAATCTAACCTTTGAAGGTTTGCTTAGGTTTTCAACAATTAAAATGAAAAGTTGTATTTTTTTAATTATTACTAACAAACAATCTTAACATCTTTTTATATAAAAATTATTCAATGATTTTAAATTAAATTTAAATTAGAACCAAAAGTTTTACAAAATTTTACTGCTGAACACGAGCGGATTTTATTTTACCGAACTGCAACATACTACGAATATAATAATTTATTTAAAATTACTCATCCTTTGTTGTTACTCGACATTGTAGGTCTTTTTCAGTAGACAGTGAGTTTGAAGAATATAATTTATTTTGGATAATTGTATTTCTTATACATATTTTTACACGTTTTAAAGATGAATTTTTTTTTTTCAAGTTATACATATGTACTTGGAATTGTAATTAAATGATTTAATTTCAACTATGTAAATATATCAAAATAGATTTCACTGCTTAATAAATAATTTACTTACATTATGAATTGTTTTGGCATGACTATTTATAGTTTCTGATTTATATAGAACACTTAATTCAGATTTTAAACGGACAGTGCTGTATGTAAACAAAGCATCTTTTAAAAATTTAGTTTTAAAAATGGTAAATTTTGTGCATCTGACAAATTAATAAAACATATATCTTTCGTATTACTTTTTATTTGAAAAAAGAATAAAACAAACAAAAGTAAAAAAATGCTGTACTAATTTAAGGAGACTTGACGGAATTGGGCAACCCTAGTGCTGACATCTGACAACTCTATCGTAAAGTTTGACATTTTTGACGATATACGTACTCAAAACGTTGTGACGTACGAGCGCTATTTGTGTTGTTTACAGTAATTTGAAAAATTTATCTCGGCCAAAAATGGAATTAAATCGTGAACATTTTCGTGCGATTATTTTTTTACAACTTTTGACATGTATTAACTAAACAGCAGTGCATCGATAAACTTAATTCGACTTTTGGCGATGAAGCATCTTCAAGGACCAGTAATAATTTAATCGTTCAAAATCGGTTGTTGTTTCGGAAAACATTAATGCTGTTGAAATAAGACTGCAAGATCGTCATGTGATTTATCGTGAGATTGAGGCATCCTTGTACATAAGTGGGACCAGCATACATTGAATATTGCATCAACATTTGGCCGTCAAAAAGATTTATTTACGTTGGATCCCACATAATTTGACAATCACTCAAAGAAAAGCTTCTGTCAATTGCTCAAAAAAAATACTCAAAAATATGATCGCGGTGCTTCAAAACATATTTATGACATTGTGATAGGTGATAAATCATGGTTCTACGCGTATGAGCTTGAAAATAAACAACGTGGGGGTTTTACAAAATGAGCCAAATCTAACAAAATGGTTTGCGCACGAAGCACTTCGAAGCAAATGGTTTTCTGTTTTTTTGGAAAAACTGGATATGTTGCAATCGTACCATTGTTGTAAAGTAGAATGGTCAATTCTGAATGGTACACAACCATTTGTTTGCCAGAAGTCTACGGAGAAATAAGTAAAACCAACCGCCAAAGTCGGATCTTTCTCTACCACGACAATGCGAGCTCTCACACATCGGCTCGAACAAGTGATTTTTTAAGGACTCAAAACGTCAATTTGATAGGTCATCCGCTGTATAGTTCTGATTTGACACCCAATGACTTTTTTTAATTCTTGCACATCAAAAATAAATTGCGTTTTTCGACATCTAAAAAAGTGGTTCAAAATGCATGTTTTGGAGGTACCTCAATCGGAGTGGAAAAAGTTCTTCAAAAATTGGTTCAAACGCATGAAAAAGTGTATTGATTTCCATGGAGAATATTTTAAAAAACAATAAAGCCATTTTTGATGATAAATATTTGTTTTTGTTCTCTAAACCCGAAATATAAAAGGCAACCCAAGTATTAATATTTGAATAAAAAATTTTTACTTTGCAGAAAATTATAGAATATATATATATATATATATATATATATATATATATATATATATATTTACGGCAATTAAGAAAATATAATAATATCAGCATTATTTTTAATCAGCATAATTTAATATATTAGGAACTGTTTGTTATATTTTCAAACAAGTAATAAAAGTGGTATATTAGACTAACTAAATTATTATTACAAATATTATTAAAATATAAAATATTAAATTTTTAGAGTTTTGAACTTTAAATTTAAAGGAGATATTAAGATTCTGTAAAAACAAATAAAAAATGGGTTAGATGCCCATAGTTTGATTTAAACTAGATATTGTGACATCGCACATCAGTGTACCATTTAAAACGACAGTGTACATTTAAAGGACAAGTACTTATAAAAACATTATTTACTATTTCAATGTGTATAACCATTTCCAGGAATTTGATTTTTTAATTTTTTTCGTATGATGTTTATAGAGAGCAATACATTATTTAATAAATTATTTATTTATTATATTAATAATTTAAAATTTATAATATTTTTATCTGCAATATATATATATATATATAAGATATAAAAATTCAATTTAGCAACGTGTTTTTCATACACATAAATATTTGTCATTACAAAGTTTAGTCACACATGTCTTTAAACCACTTGCCCATGCAAAACTAATTCCAAAATGTTTTGAAGAATACTGCTCAATCGTTTAACGTAATTTAATTAATATTATAGAAATTATTTCGCTGTTTATGGATAAAATTTATGCAGTTATTAAGTAAGGGCTCCGTGAAAAACTGGAAAACGGGCTAATTTATTTTACGTTTTTAAATGATTTATATAAAGACAGTAAGTGCCAATGTGTTCGCTAGTATGAATATAATTTGTAAATAGCAATTACATTTTGAAGTGGTTTCGGCATAAATACAGTCAAAAATTAATAAATAATGTAAAATAGGTATTTAAAAAAATGTTTAAGTAATTGGATGTATTTTGCTTGTAAAAAAGTGTCATTTTCTACATGTTTTGCAATACACAAGTTAGAAATCAAGTGACTTAGAAGTGTGTTGTAAAAAAGATGTGCAAATGAATATTATGTAATCTAAAGAACGAAATCAGGGAATATCCGATGACAATGGCCTTATGCTTCTATTCATCTAATCTATTCGTAATTGAATTTTTTTTGTAGGCGAATAGCGAGATTATTTCTTCTTTCTTTGTATATATAACACCGTGTGAATGCAGTAAGGTTGATGTTGGACAGACAAGTAGAACTATTTCTACTAGATTGACCGAACATAAGAGGTCAGTATATCTAAATTATCCAGACAAATCAGCTATTACTCAAAATGTGTTAGAATATCTTTATGATGTAATAAATGTAATAACTCGAGGATACTGTAATAATTGCAGGATCAATCAATATTAACAGCAGATTAATAAGAGAAGCAATAAAAATTTATAAAGAAAGAAATAACATCAATCACTGTGAAGGCACTGAGTTAAATAAAATGTGGCTTCTATTAATTAAAAATCTATAAATTTTATGATCTAGTTATTTATTTATTTATATGTTCTGTTATTTACAGTAAATATGATTTGTATCACTTTTCTTAATGAAGACGGACGTTGAATTCGTCGAAACCTTGATTATAAATAAATATTAATACAGAACTTTAACCTAAAGCAGTTTTATTTTTTATAAAATAATAATAAAATATAATCAAAAATAATATTTTTCATTTTTATATATCGGTCAATGTACTTTAAAATTTATTTGTACGTAAAATTTGACATAAAACAAATGCGCGCACAGGTCAAATCTCACATATAAAACCAAGACCGTATATATCACGACTTTAATTTTACATATACTCGAGAATACAGTTAAATGAAAAAAAAATTGAGAAAATCTGTGAAATGAGATAAAAATGAAATGAAATATTTCATTCCATCTCACGAAATATACAATAACTCTAGAATCGGAACCCAGACAATAAAGTTTAAACGAGTAGTAATAAACTATAAACGTAAATAAATGCATTTTGTTTGACGAAGTCGAAAGCGTATGGAGTGATACAAAAGCAAGCGAAAAGTTTGCAGTGGCGCCATTTGTACGAATGTATCTTCACTTGTAACTAATCGTATTTGTATTGACTGATCATTGTATTTTTCTGCTTGGTTTCAACAAAAATTTCGATTTTGTAATGGAATTCAGCTACCTAATAAACTGCTGTAAAAATAGCTTTATAAACTACACATAGTTTTTTTTTGACATGAAGCTTGATGGCACATTTACAGGCACTATCCAATTAAACTTTGTATTTTGAAATACAAGATGAGTATTGACATCTGTGTTGATTTGTCCAGTACATAGCAAACTCATTTATATTTCTGCACCAAATAACATGTGCACTTTCGATAATATCAAAAAATTTGTATCAGCTAATCTTATTTTGTTAGGTATTTCAATTTGTTTTGATTAATCTTGACAGTGGAATATTTTCAGTTATTTGTGGTAAAAATTTGAATAATATTGTAAACAATAGTACATATCCGCTGGCCGGCGTTTCTGTTCATCGTAAATTTAAAAAAAAAGTACCACAAGATGAGGCATTAATTAAATATAATCGGACACAACAGGTTGATCAACTGTTTGTCTTAATACAAAACATCAGTAGTGTAGATTACTGTTCGGAACTTGTCGCTGCTCTACGCAAACGCACGAATGCAGTTTCGAAAAAGTATCTAAATAAACGATCACAAAACAAGTATTTCGATATTTGAGATCTAGACCCGATTTGGGCTGTAGTGCCATTGGATAGCGAGAGAGAGAGAGAGAGTGGAATATTCTCACAAGCAACCATATCGAGGTGTCCATCGTCGAATTAAATGAGCTTTGGTATTCAAGTAGAACACTAAAAACTAAGCGACACGTGTATTTTTTTATCGGCAACCGTCAAGGTTTAGAGGGTAAAAATCATCTCCAAAGTTTAGAGTAAAATTTATTTTAATTTTTTTCTCGAAAACTATGCATTCTAGAACAAAAGTGTAAATGTGCGATGTCTTCTTTTTTAAGATCTATTCACCAATGGTACTTATTTTTTTCTATACGATTTGCAATAAGTTACCCTTTTGCACCCCTGACATATTATACATATTTTACCCCATATTTAATTGTTATGTAATTTTTTCAAAATTTTGTTTTATATTAAAATAGCTCAATTTAAAATAAAATAGATATGTTTTTGATTTTTTAATTATTTATTGTTGTAAGGGGTTATATAGAAACTCGTATATACTCGTAAGTAAGTTTGATTATTTATAACTCAATAATATTAAATGATTGAGAAAAAGTATTAATATTTTTTATTTGTTTTACATAAGAAATTCTATAAAATATTTAAAAAAAAATCATGAATTTTAATTATTTTCATAACTCATCAGCTTCTTATATTGGTTATGTCGGCTGGTCGATGTAAGTGAAGACTTCTAAATATCTCGAAAAATTAGCATTGCACGAAAAAAAATTTCCGATAAAAAGTTAATAAATCTTTTATATCTGCCTTTTTGTTATGCACGGTATATTTGTTTTTTTTTCTGTACTTGTTTACGAGTATTTATCCTTCTTTCTTTTTAATTGCCAATACCGGTTAACGCAAAATTATTATGCTACGATGTTACATAGACACAAACGTAATATTGAAAATATCAAATAACAAAAATATTCAAATGCGCTTAATGCGAATTTACTAATCAAACATCGATGACAATGCCAATGCACACTTCATGCAATAAGTATTTCATCAAATGATTGTTTTTAGCTTAAACTGTTTATAATATTATATTGATTTTTAAGTTTCTATTACTTTTTATTTTTTTAAAATTAGATTATTGTGTGTATTTAATTTTTTGTTGGATAATTATAGGGATGATATTAATGTACAGGTGAATTCAGAATAATTATTTTATGGATTTTATTGTTTTATATCTACTGCAAAATATAAATGATTGAAAAATTTATTTAACTATATGAAAAGTTTGATTAAATATAGGACAATGCATGGTAGCGTGTTGGACTCATCACCACATCAGAATTTAAATTAAATATTATTTCTGGTATTAAAATCTTGTATCAATAAACTGATATCTGCTGCGTCTGAGTGGTTTGGAACCCACTATATGCTCTAGATCCCTTGCTTGGCTGTGGGCTAACGACTTGCACTATTGACATAATGCAAGTAAAAATTGTTAAGTAACTATATGATCAGCTCGAGCATATAGCTCCTATGTTCCACTTAGGAATTACGGAAACTAAATCAACCTAGCATAATTTTATCTAGTGATAAATTAAATAATTAAATACTAATAACCAATAAAAATGCTGTAATATTTTTTTATTATAAACTTATAAACTTATTATTAATGTAAATGAGGTGGATATTTTTCTTGATGATTGTATGACGCATTAAAAATATGTGTACCTAATACTTATATTTTTGGGATCATATAAATACTCTATATTATATATATATATATATATATATATATATATATATATATATATATATATATAAAACCTTGCTGTAGAAATCTTACATTCCACCCTAAAACAAATATGGGATACAGAAAAAATTCCCGATGATTGGAAAGACGGAATTGTTATTAAATTATCAAGGAGAATCTAAAACGCTGCCAAAATTGGAGAGGTATCATCTTGCTGAACTGTGCAAACAAAGTACTTGCAGAATTATGCATAACTGAATGTTTGAAAACAGCGAGTCACATCTTGAATAGAACAGGCAGATTATTGGTCAGAGCTTTCATGTATTGATTACATCAATACGCTAACGATCATAATAAAACAATCGTGTAAAATTAAGCATAATAATTCAATTAAAAATGGAGTTACACAAGGATAATGAAAAAAGGTATAACATTGGAATTAGTAATTTTTTGGAAGGACTAAAATATGCAATGACATGGAAAGTAAACTGGAATTAGTTCAACAAGCTAGTCTAGTTGGACTAAAAATTAATGTTATTAAAACTAAATTAATGAGAATTTTTACCAACTTCAACGCCAAGCTATCTATAGACAATCAAGAAATAGGAGAAGTAGATACTTTCTGCTATCTAGGTATCTTTTTTCAAAAACCGGCAGTAATGAAGAACATGTCAAATTTCGAATAACCAAGGCACAGAGAGTATTAGGTAGTATCTGGTTCTCGAATCATATCACGAGAAAAACAAAATTGCGTCTATGTTACTCTAATGTTAATCCATTTTATTATATGCTGAGTGAGATTTGGAAAGTGACAGCTAGTATAAATACTGAATTTTAAGTTTTTAAAAGTAGTTGCTTAAGATGAATTTGTCGTATACATTGGTCAATGAAAAACTTTGGTACTTACTTGCTTAATCAACCTGATATCTATAAGCAAATAAAAAAAAATTGGATGAATAGGGCACGCGTTAAGGTGAGACAGCCAAGAAATTGCAAGAATTGTATTAGATTGGAACTGTCAGGGTAGGCAGAAGACGGGAGATCTCCAATAACTTGGAGGAGAACGGTTTTTAAACAAAGCAAGTTGGAACGAAATTAAAATTCTAGCCAAGAATCGGACCCGTTGGAGATTTTTTGTAGGAACTGTTTGTTTTCTCTAGGAGCTTGTTTCACTTTACACTATGTATCACTAAATTTTACAAAGTCTTCAATTTCTCTCCACTGTTCTCGATTATTTGCAATTCGATTTGAAGTTTTATCGGCAAATTTCTATATGTCGTTTGTCCACTTTACTATTTGTTGTTCTTCTTTTGTTGTCTAATGGAAACCAGTGTATTGATTTTGATGATCAAATTTCCTGCCGTCATCTGATGATCATATACATTGCTCAATTTTTCTTTGACACGCTTTTATTTGGTGGTAGTATTTCTGTGGCAATGCACAAATTTGTGCCCCATAGGTAAGGATGGGGAGGATGCTTTTATCCAAAACTTGTTTTTTAAATGGGAAAGGAAACAGTTGTAAAAGAATATATTTGAGACGAAAATCTCTTCCGTACATCTGTAATTCGAGTTTGAATTTTTTTAAAGCTTTATTTTTAAAGAAACTATTTAGCCAAGGTACTTGAACTCGTCAATTTGTTGAAGTCTAGTGTTGTTGATTATAATTATAATATGATGTTGGTTAGATAATATTTTCGTTTCTTCGTTGTTTATCGCCAAACTTACTTTACTGCTCACATCCTTAGTGATTTTCTTGATTGAGTTAGATATTAGTGTTTTTGTTTCTGTGGATGTTAACAATGAAGATATTAATGAATAATGAATAATGTTAATAAAATGGTTGGCGATGATAGAGGGTGTCGGTTTTTAGTCTTCGTACTGACCAAGTATGGTGAGGATTTTATTTTTGTTTGTTATTTGCTGGTGTTTCTGTTTGTTGGCTGGTGTTCTGGCTGTTGTTGGTTAGAGAAAAGAATTTTTTAGTAGATTCGATAACTGTTGGCGACGTATTTTTCCTTTTAAAACTATTTAATTTATTTCTTCCTAAAGAGCCTTCAAAAACTGAAACGTTATTTAAATTTACTTTTTGGTTAGGTTGCATTTTATTTTCATAGCTCTTATTATTCTCTTTTTTATCTTCTAGTTCATTTAAGGTGCAGAGTTTACCGTTAACACATAATTTTATAACGGTCTTGTGGCCCACTTTTGTTTTTTCCTCTGCAAATATATTTAATTTAGCTCTTGTTTTTCTTACCTCTTTCGTATAGTCTTCTTTTATAGTGATATCGGATTCAGTAAATAATTTTTATTTTGCAATATTTTTTTCTTCATAATTTATGAATTTAGCGATATTCGCATAGGAGCGCATATGAGTGCTAATTTTTTTAAATAGTTTATATCTTGGCTGATTATTTATATTCTTAATAATTCTGTCAATTTATTAGCAACTTCTAATTGAAAATGTTGAATATTTTATGGAATCGTTATTCCAAAAACTGCAATATTGTTTTTTTTTTTCTCTATTAATGTGATATTTACCACTTTGACTGCAAGGAAAAGTGGTATAGCGTTTGGTACGGTGTCTGTAACATTTTCAAAAAAAAAAAAAAATTGTATAGAAATTTTTCATATAGCCTCTAGATGACGAATCCGAACTTAGTTTATGTAGGTGTATGGATGTGCGTCGTCAGCTCGCTCGCTGGCTACATTATTTATCAGATTTTGACTAAATTTTCAGAAAAGAGTTTCCTGATGCTCCCATTAATTATATAATTTTATTAATATCCAGTGCTGCCAACTTTCCGAGAAAAAAATTACTAAAGTTTTAAAAAATTTATTATGGCCATGTTATTTAACCGCTTTTACTCAAATTTTCACAAAAGATTCTCCTAGTATTTATATAATTTATGTAATTTTAACGAAATACAGTGTTGCCAACTTTTCGAGAAAAAAATTATTAAAATTTCTAAAAAATCATTATGACCACTTTATTTAATTAATTTTAATCAAATTTTTATAAAAGATTCTTCTAGTGCCTAAATAAATTATGCAATTTTAACAAAATACAGTGTTGCCAATTTATCGAGAGAAAAAATTACAAAATTTATAAAAATTTATTGTGGCTAAATTATTTATTCGATTTTGATCAAATTTTCAGAAAAATTTCTCCTAGTAAAAATATTGTGTTACCAACTTTCCGAGAAATGTCAAAGTGGTTTATTATATATATGGGTTTACCCATATACTTCTAATCTTGTTTAATTTGTAATTAATTTTTCTTTTGATTAATTTTTTTTTGTATTGCCCTATTACAATTTTTCAACAATACTTTTTTGTATATTGGAAGGAGGCTTTCATCTGCTTTTCTTATATTATTAGTTTCCGCTTCTGATATTTTATGTTCTAAAGTTTGAAAATTTTCTAGTACTAAATCGCGTTTATCATTTCTATTTCCATCCATATTGATTTTTTTCAGCCGTGTAGAGTTGGTTGCAGAACAATAGGCGGACTCCGAGTTTGTACTTTGGCCAAATTGTATAACAATGATTTTTCGAGGTTACGATTAGAATGAGTTACCTCTCTTTAGAGAAATATATTAAAACTTTTTTTTAGTTTCAGGTTTAATGTGATACATAATTAATTTATAATATAGGATTTGACAAATATTTACAGAGGATTAGAGTTTTTGTACTTATCTAATGGTTGTAGAGGCCAGGCGGGTTTGGATATATCAATTTTCTACTGAAATACTGGGCCTTAGTAATTGAAAATTATTTTTTTTTTGTAATATACAATTTCACATTTTACGAAATTGTATTTACAGAAATTATTCTATCAAAACTTAAAAAATTTATAAATTAGTAATCTTCAGGCTTTCACGGCCTACCAGCATACCGGCATACCAGCTCAGCAAATTCTATAAATTCAATTGTATATTAGTTTTGCTATTGATAATTTTCTTATTTGCATTAACAAAACAAAAATGGAACCTATCTTCGGAATATGAAATTTAAACTAGATTTTTATCAGTGAAATATTATACACAATGTATGCATTTTTGAACATACACCTATGTTTGAAATTAATGACATCTATTTATTAAATTTTTTTATTTAAAAAGTTTTTCAATTTAACTTTCGGTTTAGGCGACAAAAGTTTTCAAATTTGTTAAAAAGAAATCATTTATAAAGCGAATTGTATCAGTATGTATGTAGTTTGTATTAAATTTTTATTTGTTTCATATTTAACTATAAATGTCATCAATTGCAAATACTTTATAAATGAAATAATTTTTTTTTTTTGAATATATTAAGATATTTTTTATTTTGAAAAAAAAAATATATATGTATTACTAATTAATTCTATTTATAAGTTTTTGTTTTGTAATATTTTAATCAAAATTGTTTATAACAATTTTTATTTAAAATTTACCACTCGTAATATTCATATACGCAGGTATATAAAAATGACACCTGCGTTTAGAAACGTTTAGCATTGTTATTATTTCCAAAAGCAGTGGTTACCTGGTAGTTACCAACATGTTTGTCATATTTTTATGTGCGGTGTTACAGAAAATTACTAACTTTTAATTTCATATTTATGGCTTAATGGTGATACTTAATGTTTTAATTGTAGTTTAATGAATTGAATGAATATGTAGTTAATAAATATTAAGAGAAATTACGGAATCAAAGAATTTAATTTTAAATTTTTGAGACATTGTTTTATTTGGCTATCAAATGAAATTAATATGAAACTAGTATAATTTGTTCTGAGAAGTAGATAATAATTTTTTTATTTAATATCTCAGATATTTGCGGACTAGCGTCTATGTCTGTTAAGTTACTCGTATCTGGGAGAAACAATAATAATAAATAAAATAAGTCTTTATTTAGCTATTTCTATTACATTTTTTCTAATTAGTTTACAATTACACACATAATATTATACATATGTACTATAAATTAAATAACAAACTAAAAAAAATTTACACAACCATACATATATAATTTAACCTACATATCGAGCTGAATCATCAAAAAATTTTATCATTTTTATTGTTGTGCAGTGACATTGATAACTTTACTATTAACTAACAACTGCAAGATTGCAAAAATTTACATACTGACCTACATTATTATTTTTGAAGAATTTGCAAATACAAGTTAAACTATTTTAAACATATTTCTACATTTTATTTTTTATTTCCAACAATAATAAAATATTTACTGATGACTCTTTCAGATCAAAACTACTTCAACACGTACTTATATGACATAATATATCGTATTACAAAACATTGGATCGCATGGATGACTTTAATTTCTTTTTAAATGCAATGCCATTTTTAGAATTTTTTATTTCAGAATTTAGTTTGTTGAACATGGTTATGCCTTTATCAAAAATAACATTTTGGCCAAAAGTTGTAAATTTTCTTTTTTTGCACATATTGTTACAATTTCTGGTATCATATGAGTGACTACTGAGACAAATTTTGTTGCATAAATACTCCGGCATTAAATTATTTAAAATTTTGTAAATAAATGTCATTGCATTTATATAAATAAAATCTTCAATGTTGAACCAATTTAAAGTTTGTAACATTGTACTTACTTTTGTGTATCTGTTACATCTTAAAATGATTCTCATTGCTCTATTCTGTAGTTTCTGCAATTTTTCTATACATTCTTTGCTCACTAAAAGTAATATACTACAACAATAGTTAAAATGTGGTAAAACAGTTGTGTTATATACTAGTAATTTTGAAGCTACACTCATGTTTTTGGTTATTCTCGCAAGAAAACTAATTTTTTTTGCAATTTTTTTACATAAATAATTTACGTGCTCTTTAAATTTCAATTTACTGTCCATAATTATACCAAGATATTTAATTTCATTTACGTATTCAATAGTAGAATTATCTATTTTTATAACTAATTCTTTATTTAAAATTTTATTTGAAATTCCTTGCTTGCCTATAATAATACTTTTTGTTTTTAGTTCGTTTAATTTTAATTTATTTACTGCAAGCCAGTTGTAAATTATTGTTAATTCTAAATTAATTATTTCTATTACCTTATTGTGTTCTTTGTGATTAAAATAAATTAATGTATCGTCAGCAAATAATTGAATATTACAGTTTTTTAATATTTTTGGCATTTCATTGATATATATTATGAACAATATTGGTCCTAAAACACTACCTTGAGGCACACCAACGTTACAATCCAGTACATTTGATACGTAATCGCCATATCTTGTTACCTGTTTTCTGTTAGTTAAGTAATTTTGAAACCACTTGTAAACTGTACCTGTTATTCCATAATTATTTAATTTTTTAACAAAATATCGCGATCAATTGTCTCAAATGCTCTTTTTAAATCTAGAAAAACACCTACAACTGTTTCTCCATTATCCACTGCTTCTTTCCATTCTGTTATTATAAATTGAATAACAGTTTCACAGTTGTGTTTAGTTCTAAATCCAGATTGTTCCGTTGAAAATAAGCTATATTTATTAAAATATTCTAATAATTGATTTTTTACTACTATTTCTAAAATTTTATCAATCGCAGGTAACATATTTATTGGCCTAAACTCATTTGCTTTTTTGGTACCAGTAATTTTTGGTATCGGACAAACTGTCGAAATTTTTAAGTTATCAGGTACAATATCCTTTTCCAACGACAAATTAATAAAATTTAACAGCGGATAACCAATGACATCAAATGAATTTTGCAAAAATATCCAGTTTAGTTCATCGACATTACTTTTATGCTGCGCTTGACTAAAAATAACATTTTTTAATTGCATTAAATTTATTTTAGTAAATTTATCAAAATTTTCTGTTGTATACCTTTGCATATCAAATTGTGCATTGGTAAAGGGAATTGAACTTATAATATCTTGTACACTTGATATGAAATAATTGTTAAAATTTTCTGCTATGGTGGAATCAATCTCTCTAATTGACAAATGTTTGTATGTTTCTGCTGCATCTCCTCCTAAGCCCCTGAACCGATTTTGATGGGACTTGTGTCATTTGAATTGGTTCATTTCCTATTTGAGAATAGGCAAGTTTCATCTTTCTACGATTTCATCTTGGTTCTCAAAAATTTGAAAAACTATGTTTATAGTGCAAATGTCAAAAATAAATTTAGATAGCTATGAAAAAAATGAATGAAGTAAATAAATAAAAACAGCTGTCACAATATATTGCAAGTACATTTTTTTTTACATATATCAGTGCATTTACTTACATTTTTTTCATTAAAATAAGAGTAAAAAGTACATTTCATTGATATTGTTGTATTATAAAAATTTTGTATTATGCCCAAACGAGCAAAATCTAATATAAACGGCAATAAAACTGCCAAGAGAATGAAGATGGAATATTCGAATCTTTCCTCGGATAAAAAAGAAAAGCTTAAATCAAAAATTTTGAATCTGTTATTTTATATTTACGTAATACTTTCTACGGGGCGCGCGCGTGCGCGCGCCCTTTATTATTTTATATTTATATACTGTGTCTTTGTGTTGTGTTTGTTACTATTTTCGACTTCAAACGTGACCCTTTAAGGGTCACGGGTTTCCTAGTTACTATTTAATATTCTATTTTCAAAAATAATTTCTTTTTCTAAACACTTTACTTTTGTTGATATAATTTCTTTCATTGTTTTCCACATTACTATTGAATTACCTCTACATTTATCTAATTTATTATGTAAATAATTATTTTTTTCTATTCTTACTAATGATATGTATTTGTTTCTAAATATTTTATGTTCATTCCAATCTTTGTTACTTTTAGTGATCAAATACTTTTTATAAGAATTGTCTTTATTTCTTTCTTGCTTCTTTTATAGAATTTACATAAAACCAAGATTTATTCATATGTTTTCTATCTTTAAGCTTTACAGTAACTGCAGAATGCAATGAATTTAAAGCATTATTGACAAAGTTATTATATAATATATTTACGTCACAGCAATTATATAACCAATTTTTACCTAATAATTTATTTTCTAATACATTGTAATTTATGTTTTTAATCTTAATTTTTTTATTAGAATCTAATTTTATATTGTCAAGTTCAATTTTTAAAATGTTATAATCGGTAATTTTTGGAGTTCTTAATACATTTACATTTAAATGAAAATCATTACTTATTACTAAATCTATAAGAGTTCTGGAAGTTGCAGTTATACGTGTTTCTTCAGTCACTAGTTGTTTCATACCCGATTGATTTACAACAGTTTTCAACTTTTTTTCATACGTAGAGCTACTTTTCCAGTCTATATTAAAATCACCAACAATAATTACAACAATGGTCTACTACTACTACTATTTCTTCAAGAATTTCATTTACACATTTGGTACGTAGTATCATAGTTTACTACAAACACTCTTTTTGAGTGTTGAACAGTGTTTTAGTGTCCAACATGTTTGAACTATATCGTAAAATTTTTAATTTTTTTTCAATTTTTTCAGTTTGTCAAGTAAATACGATGTACGATTATATTTTAAAAACGAAATGATCAGATTATTTTAGTAAATGCAGTTTTGGGATGTATTGTAAATCTTTTTCGAGACTAAATAATGATCGAGCAAAATACGCAAAATGTTTTTTATTTTGAATTAAAAGGTCTTATTGCATTGCAATATTTTTAAAAATATAGTAAGTAATATTTTAAATTATATTTTGGCACTACTCATTTTGAACATTTGCAAAATATAGTAGGCTCTATAAGATTTACTGTAGCCCTCAATTCTTACTGTCTACAATGTTTAACTTTAACTTATCTAAATATACATAACCAAGCAGGGTAATTTGTCAGCCAGTCATGAATATATTTATTTATTTATTTATTTTTTAATTATTATTATTTATTCGTTTTTTTATTATTAATTTTAGTATTTTCTTTTATATTGTATATCGTATACATTTTCAAAAGAAACATTACTTGATAAAATGCCGGAAATCGCTGTAGAGAAAGAAGTATGTATTATGAAAAGGTATCGTTGCTATAAAGTTTTTTTTTTTCTAGATAAACGATGTTTACAGCTAAGTAAAGTTATGTATTTGAATATTCTCTTTTCGTTTTATATTGGCAAAAGATGTTAAAAGTACGAGTTGTGTTTTCGTTTCGAATCGAATAAAGAGCCAGACAGAGATAGAAAGTAGACAAAATGGAAACGAAAAAGCGAAGAAAGCAAAGCAAAGTGAAATTGTTGACGATGAAATCAACATCAACGCTATGTTTGCACTAGTGCATGCAAATTTTTCAAGATGTAAATTTCTTTTCTATTATATTTCTGTGCCACAATCAACGGCAACAACGCGCTTGGTTTTTCATTCACCTGCCCGCCTACACTTCTAGCAGCAGCACTAGCACCAGCACCAGCACCAGCTAGTATAATTGGTCTATGCTCTTTTGGCTATGAAGTGCTCTCGACTTGCAATCTGTCTGCTGTTCAATTTAAACACCTGAATTTGAACCCCGTACATACTTTTATAATAGCAAACAGATACCATTGTCTCAATTCTTTTCCACAAAAATTTCTCGCGATACAGCACTGCATTTCAAATGCTTTGAACTTCTTTCTATCTTCTTGTCTTGTATTACAATGCAGGAAATTATATCAGGCAGCGTCGAATTGGGTACACGAGGTAATAATATACTTAATCGAAATATATAATTAATAAAACTAGAAAATTTTTTATTTATAAATACTGAAATATATATTTTGTGGATTAAGCTTATATAAAATTCGCATTGTGTTAAATAAAACAAAATACAGACATCGTGACTAAATTTTGTATCACACTAACTTTTTAGTGTTGGATAAGAGAAATAAAAAAAATGATATAGATAATTATAAAATATTAATTTTTTTAAATATAAATAAAGACAAATTTTACTATTTATTTAGATTAAAGATTAGATAAATAGTAAAATTATCTAGATACTTAAAAGATAAATTTAAATATATTGTGTTAAATAAAAGTTATACGTATATGCCAAGCAGCTTAAGACCTGTATCTGACACCGCATCTGACAAACGGGATTCGAATAGATGTTCGAATCCCGTTTGGGGCATGGATTTTTGTGATGTCTTTGCATAGTCAAAATATACTTTGAAAAAGTGATATCTCTAGCTATTAGTTGATGGTCTTTGCCATATATAATATGAATAATTAAATATAGAGAATAGATCTTGTTTTTTTTTTTTTCAAGAAACAAACTTAAACAAATTACATTAATGTTCCATTAATTTCAAAATAATCCAGTTTTGTTTGTTGTGGAAAGTTTCAAATAGCGGAACATTAAGGAGGGAAATACATGTAAACGGTAAAAAAAAAGGTGATTTTTAACAGTTTTTTTTATATATTAATGAAATCGTACAAAATAAAACGCCAACCAATGGCTTCTTTTCTGCGGCCGAGTGTACAACCGCTTCCAACTTGGTGAGGGATAGACTTTTTGCGTTTACATGTATTTTCCCCTTTATAAAATAAAATAAAGTGATTATATTGTTTTGTTAATGGAAATTAATGTAAATCGAAAATATCAGCAAAATGCAAATACTTATACAAATAAAGTAAATGTATATATATATATATATATATATATATATATAATATATAAATAATATATATATATATATATATATATATATATATATATAGGGTGTTCGTTTGCAGGATGTACATAAGCAGATTACAAGTCAAAATGGCAAAATTCATAAAAAAGTTTCTCGAATTATATTTGCACAAACTGATACTACCAATATTTAAATATTAGGAGTAATAAATAGAAAACTATCAATGCAATAAACGCATTAAATTATCTGTAATTATAAAAAAATTTATTAATAATACTAAAAATATGATCAAATATGATTTATAAATAATTACAAATAATGGAACGCTTTTATTCCATTGAAAATTTTTCTATTTATTAGCTATTATATATATATATATATATATATATATATTTATATTCATATACAGTCGATTCCGCTTAATTAGGACACCGCTTAATTGGGACAGCCGCTTATTTGGGCCAAATCTCAAAGAACAGAAACCAAACCAAGGAACCAACACTAAATTTACATGTTTAATTGGGACAACATTCCGCTTAATTGGGACAGTAAATTTAAGATCACAGTTTATATTATGTTACAAATATTCACAAGAAAAAATATTTACAAAAAATTTAATATGATACGCTTCATATCTTTTTGATTCACAACATGGAAAATTATATTTAAAAAACTAGCAAATATGTATCAATTAATTACATTAGTATCGCGCGCTGTGAACTTTTTTTTCAACACATTCATTCACGTATGAAGTACGGACCCACAAGCGCTCAAAGGTTAATGTTTACCCTCGCGTCGGCGTGGCGCGGCACCGGTCATTAAAGCTGTGAGAGTCTACCCTGCTGTCTCAATCGTTACGTATTCAGTTATGATTCAGTTACCACTACACCTTGCGCGTGGAAGGTTCGTTAAACTTACATTTTGTCGATTTTATTTAAAAAAAATTGACTCTTGCCAAGATGCCAAAAAGTGATATGACAGTTTTTAGTAAAATTGCTTTGCTGGATAAGTGTAGAAGTGAAATGTTTCAAAAACAAAAGACAGACTACACTTGACACATTTTTGAATTGAATTAAAAATGTATGTATTTATTTATTATTTTATTTTGGAATTTATTATTATTTTTTCTTAAAAGTTTATATTTTTTTGGTTATATGTAGTTTATAGTTTTTTCCAAGAATTTATAAAATAAAATTATTGAAAGAAAAATATGGATTGCTTAATTTTATGTAAAATTCGGTTAATTGGGACAGCCGCTTAATTGGGACACATCGGGACTAGAGCATTTTGGCCCAATTAAGCGGCTGTCCCAATTAAGCGAATTTTACATAAAATAAACAATCCATATTTTTCTTTCAATAATTTTATTTTATAAATTTTTGGACAAAACTATTAACTACATATAACCAAAAAATATAAACTTTTAAGAAAAAATAATAATAAATTCCAAAATAAAATAATAAATAGGTACATACATTTTTAATTCAATGCAAAAATATGTCAAGTGTAGTCTGTCTTTTGTTTTTGTAACATTTCACTTCTACAATGAATGAATGTGTTGGGAATAAAGTTCACAGCGCGCGATACTAATGTAATTAATTGATACATATTTGCTAGTTTTTTAAATATAATTTTCCAAAAAATATAAAGCCTATCATATTAAATTCTTTGTAAATATTTTTACTTGTGAATATTTGTAACATAATATGTACTGTAATTTTAAATTTACTGGCCCAATTAAGCGGAATGTTGTCCCAATTAAACATGTAAATTTACTGTTGGTTCCTTGGTTTGGTTTCTGTTCTTTGAGATTTGGCCCAAATAAGCGGCTGCCCCAATTAAGCGGTGGCCCAATTAAGCGGAATCGACTGTATATATATATATATATATATATATATATATATATATATATATATATACTAGCTTTCCCGTCGCGCGTTGCTGCGAAACTGCAAAAATTCAGTATTTGAAAGATAACTTTCTCGTCGCGCGTTGCTGTGCAACTGCAGCTTTCCCGTTGTGCGTTGCGTTGCAGCTTTCCCGTTGTAGAAAGATGAAAGTTGCCAAAAAAGTATAACTTCTAACGCATGTAGATAAGTACACACACATTTTTTTTATTTAACATACCTTTCACGATATTTCTCTTTATTTATAAAATAGGAATGAATTATGACAGCCTTGCAGATTGATTATAAATTCACTTGAGAATTACACGAAAATGATAAAATGATAATTGTAAACGTCACAACTGCGATCGATGTACAAACAATAATAATGGCCGAAATTTTCCCGTGTAAGAGGTGAGATACAGCTTATCGCAAGAGAGAGAGGAGAACGCTCCCATCCCTACTCCGTGCTGTTTACGGGGTGAGAAGTGATAGTGAGAAGGGGATAGTTGATCAAGTGTTAATGGGGTTCCGTTTTGCCAAACTCCTTCGCTTGGGAGCAGCATAATAGCAAGTTTCGTCGAGCGCAATTTTTCAAATACATTTTAAAAGTAAACATTAAAAAGATATTATAAATTTGTTTAAAAGTTATTTAGGAAAAAAAATAATTATAATACAGTAATACTGTACATTTATAATATTTAAAATATTTACATTTATAATACAGTAATACTGTACCTTTGTTATGATCCAACATTTATAATATTTATGAAAAATTAATTATATATTTGAAAAATTTTTTTTTTCCCAAATAACTTTTAAGTCAATTTATTATATCTTTTTAATCTTTACTTTTAAAATGTATTTGAAAAATTGCGCTTGACGAAACTTGCTATTATGCTGCTCCCAAGCGGAGGAGTTTGGCAAAACGGAACCCCATTGAAGAGCTATCGACCGGGGTTAAAAAATATAAAATGCTATTAAAAAGTAGGGGTTGGTGGTAGGAGGGTAAAAATTTAGGACTAAAAAAAAAAATTTGTCCAAAAAATGATAAAACTCTTTTAGGGTGAGCCACCCTTAACACTTAGGGGTATAAAAATTAGTTATAAACCTATTCTCATACCTACTCATACATATAAAATTTAATCAAAATTAGTCAAGCTGTTTCGGAGGTGTATAAACACTAAAACTGTGACATAAGAATTTTATATATTATATATATATATATATATATATATATATATATATATATATATATATATATATATATATATATATATATATATATACAGGATGTAACAGAATAACTATTCCTAATTTTCAGAAATGATAGAGTGCCCTTAGAGAAACATTTTTTATTAATATACTAGTGTCCGGAAATTTGTCGGTGTCAAGATACACTAGATATCGTTAAAAACAATTTTAATTATTACAACGTCAAAGAGTAGTTAAGTTAAGGAACATTTTATTAGAAATAATAGTGCATTAAACTTTATAAAAATTGTTCGAAGTTACGACCACCATTTTCGATACACAAGTTGTAACGATGTACAGGGTGGGCAAATTTAGATGTTTTCATAGGGGAACTTGGAAACTATAAGAGATATGGAAAAATGAACCGCACATCCTCGATCGCTTTTTTGAGAGAAACTCAATTATGAAAACAAAAATTAGCTATCGTCTTTTGTTTTCGAGTTATGGCGAAAAGTTCGCTTTTTCCGTATTTTGATAAATGGCAATATCTCGATGGTTTTTCAAATTAGATGAAAATAATTTTCACATTCTTAAGGCACTTTTTTGAGTAGAATGAAATTCTCGGGTTATAACATAAAGTTGTGTTTTTTACAATCGACTGCCAAAAAAAAAAAAAAATTTCCGGACACTAGTATATTAATAAAAAATGTTTCTTTATGTGCCCTCTATCATTTCTGAAAATTAGGAATAGTTATTCTGTTACACCCTGTATATATATATATATATATATATATATATATATATATATATATATATATATAAATATCAGTGGCGTGCGGTGGGTTATCAGAGAGGGTGTGCAGAGAATAATAATAAACAATAAAAGTGTACATACAACATTTGCAAAATGCGCCGACAAAACGACCGTCTATTGCATGTGCAGAGTCTGCACTGCAAACAGTTTTACTGCACGTAGACAAAATAGAACGAAGCGTTTCTTGTGTTTGGTCAGCTGATTAAATGAAATTTATTAGGAAATTTATTTTTGAACTTTTTATATCATATGGAATTTATAAGTTCAACTAATTTTAGGGAACTCAAATTTTCAGAACGAACGTGCAGAATTTTTCCTGCACATCATGACGATTATAGTGCTTCAAAAAAACAACTGGCCATGTGGTTTTACAGGTTAATTTCTATACTTTTTGTAAGACACATTTAAAGTTAAAATTTCAAAACTATTTTTGCAGTAACTTATAATATCTCGTGTTTGTTGATAGTAGGGCGATGTGTTTAAGATAGGCTACGATGTAGTATTATTCATTTTTCTACTGCTGTTAACTGAAATTGTTCTGTTGAAATTCATTTTTTACTCTTTGTCTGACAAAAGAAAATTGTTTTTTAGCCTATTATTTCAAACATCATCATAAGACATCACCAAAGTTACTTACAAAGATATTACACTTTCATACATATTTCTATGGTTAATTAACAAATAACTCATTTTAAATCACTCTAAATAATGTATTAGTGAAAAAATTTATTTCAAATTTCAAATTAAAGAAAAGCACTGTAGCGCGTGAGTTCCCGCTATCATACATCGGCCAAAACACCGTCGTTCGAGTGTTTGTGAATGCGTACGAGCAGCACAAGGAGCTGCACGAGGAGCGCTCGTAGTTCCGAATATGTATAGGTGGCGAGTGAATTGGCTCATACATACATACATACATACATACACAATCACGCCATATACCCAAAAGGGTGTGGCACAAACTCTTTTCATTATCCCGAAATCAGTCGCCTCCAATTGGCTCATCGTTGCAATATATGCTGCTTTGCTTCAAAACGGAGAGCTATCGCAGCTCAGCGCCTGAATTCTGGCTGCCTGGACAACTTCATGGTGTGCAACAAAATACCTGCACCTAGCGGCTCATATAAGGCATAATTTCTTGTTACTGCGCGCACGCCAAAACTCCCTACGTTCGCCTGCTTATGAATACGCTATGAGGTGTAGAACTTAGGGCAGCACGCACTGCCGGAACACAGACAAACGAATTGGCACAATATCTGAATGTGTTGAATTATAAAAAAATTGGTTATATATTGGTTATACATAGGTGCAGAAAATTATTGTCTTTGTCTCAATTTTAATTTTTGCAGAGTGTGCAGTGCACACCTTGCATATATGGACCGCACGTCACTGATATATATATATATATATATATATATATATATATATATATATATATATATATATATACAGTGTGTAAAGTGATGAGGTTTCTAGGGAAAAAAATTTTAATATGAGTTTTAGGAGAAAAACTTATTCTTTATAAAAAAAATTTGCTTCTATCAAAACTCCTAATAGTCAAAGAAAAATCCAGTGTTAAGATAAGATCAAGAACTTGATATTATGTCGAATTGTTGATTTTAAATATGACTAATTGTAAGTCCAAATATTACATCAGTATTGTGTCAAAAATGTTAAAAATATTTGTCATACAAGAGACTTACTTTTTAATTATTATTATTATTAATTTGTCAAAATATAATTATTATTATTAAGTAATCCATGGGTAACACGATACTGATGTAACATTCGGACTTAGTCATATTTAAAATCAACAACTCGACATAATATCAAGTTCTTGATCTTATCTTAAGTGATTACTGAATTTTTTTTTGACTATAAGGGGTTTTGATAGAAGCAAATTTTTTTATAAAGAATAAGATTTTTCTTATAAAATTCATATTAAAATTTTTTTCTCTATAGGAAACCTTATCACTTTACACACTATATATATATATATATATATATATATATATATATATATATATATATATATATATATATTATTAGTTTCGTGGGATTTTCAGTCAAAAATAAAAACAACTCAATTCAAAGTGCAAGCGTTCTGATATACATAATTTGAGTATAATATATGATTACTTAATTTCATTAAATAATATAACGCCAACGGGTATTACCTAAAGTTCAGACTTATACATTGGTTTATCATCTTTATGTTTATTTTTTGTTGTTGGTTTGTTTCCAAGGCATATCTGTTTATATTTACTGTCAACACCTTAATATGTTACCATAGCATTTTATTATTTCTATGCACTTGTCATATATTTATGTCATGTATTTATTTTGTATAATTTTAACTCTGCCATTTGCCTGATGAAGGAAATAAATTTTTTCCGAAAGCTTGCACTTTGAATTGAGTTGTTTTTATTTTTGACTGAAAATCCCACGAAACTAATAATATAAATATTACAGTCACTAAAACTAATATACATATATATAAGTATATATATATATATATATATATATATATATATATATATATATAAATATATAAATATGAGTATACACGTATCATAGGTATAATGTAAAATTTGAAAATTTTATTTTATTATAAATTAAATTGCAACAAATCTTTTGCGATGAATTGTGCTTCTGAGATGATTTTTTTTTAAATCGTAGTAATCTTCAAGCTTTTACTACCGGTATCCATTGAATTTATAGAATTTTCTGGGCTGGTATACCGTGGTCGATCTATCATCGTCGCAGACGTTTCGTCATACATTGTAAATGGCATCCTCAGTGCATGGTGACTGAATGGTAAAGCAACCGTTTGGAAACATCATCAATGACGAATTAACACTAAGTTTCGAGATAATACTGTGTTTAAAGATTAATGACAGAAATTAAGCGCGACGAATAAACCAGGCGTCAGTATTTCGTACAATGTTACGTTCATCACTCTGTCCCTGTCGCTCTGTTAGGGTACGGCCGCCGGCCGGCCGGCCGGCCGGCCGGACCGTATAAAAGATCGAGCGCGTTTTTGTTGTTATCGGTCTCCTTTTCTCTCTCTCCTCTCTCGTTTACCTAAAATGGGAATAAATCTATAATTATAAAATGATTCGTTCGTCGCTTTTTCACTGAACTTCATATGAAGTCATGGGTTATGTTCTAATTATATGTCAGTCAAATTTAAATTGCTAAAATATAACTAAAAACAGAAAATTATTCAAATTTAAAAATAATTACTGGTGAAGTGGAAATACTTCTAATTGGTTAATAAATTATATTTTTTAAATTTCAAAAATAAAAACTGAAGCAACTAATTTTCAACAAATTTAGCTTTGCGATCATACTTATATTTATTTCTCATAAATTTGTATTGAAAATTTGTTTCCGTGATATTTGCAACAAGTAATTGATCGAATAATTTAATGGTTAAGCTAATGTATTGCCCCACTATTATTGATCATCTTTTTTTCCTATTAGCAATGGTAAGGGTATGTTTTGCACATAACGCGTTACTCATACTGTCCTATTTATTTGTACTCGTATTTATTCACTACTACGATATTGTAACGTGACTTTGAATTCGTGTCGGGGCAGTCTGAACAGTATTGGAAATGTATTAAAATAATTACCATCATATTTGCGATTGTATTTTGACTAGCATTTATTTACAACACTTAAACACTAAATAACAATACTATACAACAACAATGGTTAGCCGAGCGGAGCTAAACAAACAATTACACTATTTACATTACTTATAATTAATCTTATAACTATCAGACTATCGGACTGACATTAACACAACTTATAAACTAACACCATATTCACTTATACTCGCACACATTTATATCTACATATTTATATCACTATTTATATTTCACTACTATTTATTTAACCGAGCCATCACCTTTTGGCCCAACCGGACCAACTACACGATCTTACTAGATCGACTATCTCATGATGACTGCCCCGGCGTGTGTTTTGAAGAGCCTATATACCCTGCAACCAAACCTACGCGAATGCTCTGGTCTTTTCTAGAAGCCTAACCAGAACTTTCCACACATACATACACACAGCTCACACCGACATTACGTCATCGCATAAACACGATCTCATAGCGTGCCTCACTGCACGTATACACACACACATACACATGTGCACTCACACACACATGCAAGCATAATTACTCATGCAAACTCAGTTTTGTTACACTGCCTCCTTCTTAAGACTGTTCCGTCCCGGAACACGCTTGCTCCACCATAGGAGGATATTTTGGGTGTCCGCAAAAATCTTCGCATGCTGGTTCTCCTGCAGCACTATCTTCAGGACCAGCCACCAGTCCAGCGGCTTCTCTGGCTTCCACCGTTGCGGTCGGACCTCAACTCGCCAATTCCGACATGCCCCAGCATGTACTTGACGTTCTCCAGTTGACCAATCCGATCCGCAACCTTGCCTCGGACTACCAGTACCATGATGCCGTCCTTTATCGAGAGTGGTACTCCCTGGCCTTTCCGTTACGAATAATTACTGACTGAAGAATTTTCCTGAGCAGATCTACACCCGGCATGCGCCCAGCATACCCTCAACCTGCTCCACTTCAGTCCTCTCAGCCCGTAACCTGCCTCGGACCCCGCCGCATCATGACACAATCCTTTCTCGAGAATCCGTCCTGAATACTCCGTAGTGCTTTCTCATCTTCTACTGCATGCAATCTTCACCGCCAAGTTCTTCGTTGGCTAGTGACAGCCAACCACGGACATCCACTTGCCGACCGGCGTGATGTTAGATGCCGGCAAGAACCCAGAATACTATCTTCATTCATACGCCGCGATCATAACATTCTGATCGCGTAGTGACAGCATCTTGCCCAAGAAATCACAGCTGCTGCTTCAGATATTTCAACCGAAACATCTACTTGCTTCCAATGACTACAGTGCCTCTCTTTTCCACAATCTTCTACAACTATCTGATCAGCATCCAGTTCTTCAACGACCGATGACCCATCAATTCTCGAACAACCAGAACACTTTCGTTGTGTATAGATCGAAGAATTTGAGTGAGGATGTCTACACCGCATGCCCCAAGCATACATCGACCATCCTCCACTCCGATCCATCCAGTCCGCTGTGTTCCATGAACGACCATGTCATCGCCTCGTTGCCCATCAGCCCCACTTTATTCCAAGTTGTGGAACCACTGTACTCAGCCATCATTGGAACTTGTTTCAACCGTAGCACTGTCTTTCTGATGTTTTCATTCTTCATCTTTCTTGGCATAATTATCGCTGTCACTAACACTTTTGCAACAATACCAGTTGCAAGCACACACACAACAATGCCAGTCCGATCATTCCTATCACAGTGTAGATAGATACTAACTTAAAACTATATACACATATAACAAAATACTCGACTTACTAACAAAAATCATTTACAACAATCAGATCTCATCAGTAAATCGAGCTTACATTGTTCAACAATCGCAAATACTCGCCTTCATTCCAACACTGCTCAAAACACACCCCTCACACCTGACACCAGTGTAACGTGACTTTGAATTCGTGTCGGGGCAGTCTGAACAGTATTGGAAATGTATTAAAATAATTACCATCATATTTGCGATTGTATTTTGACTAGCATTTATTTACAACACTTAAACACTAAATAACAATACTATACAACAACAATGGTTAGCCGAGCGGAGCTAAACAAACAATTACACTATTTACATTACTTATAATTAATCTTATAACTATCAGACTATCGGACTGACATTAACACAACTTATAAACTAACACCATATTCACTTATACTCGCACACATTTATATCTACATATTTATATCACTATTTATATTTCACTACTATTTATTTAACCGAGCCATCACCTTTTGGCCCAACCGGACCAACTACACGATCTTACTAGATCGACTATCTCATGATGACTGCCCCGGCGTGTGTTTTGAAGAGCCTATATACCCTGCAACCAAACCTACGCGAATGCTCTGGTCTTTTCTAGAAGCCTAACCAGAACTTTCCACACATACATACACACAGCTCACACCGACATTACGTCATCGCATAAACACGATCTCATAGCGTGCCTCACTGCACGTATACACACACACACACATGTGCACTCACACACACATGCAAGCATAATTACTCATGCAAACTCAGTTTTGTTACACTATTGATGTTGAACTCGTCAACGTCGATGACATGGTGATCCAAATTCTAGAAACTAAAATATTTTTTGTAAACATATGATACACTTTGAAAAAAATTCTGTCACCACTGTAGATACAGAGAGAAGTTGTGATTATAAAATATCTATCACCACTATGTTATTTCATACACTGAAAAAAATATTATTTCAAAACCAACGTTTTCAGTATTAATTAAATAGTAAAAAATACTTTTGTTCTGAAAAAATTTGGTTTTTTTAATAAAAATAAATAATACTAAGTTATTGTATAGGTAATTATTTTGAAACATTTTTATAAATTTTCTTACTATTCAATTTGGAAAAATATAATATATATATATATATATATATATATATATATATATACATATGAATTGAAAATTATTATTAATTTTTTACTTCCTTTTTTTCCAGGAAAACACTCTGTTCCCAAACCAAATAGTAAATAATTTCAAACAAAACTTTTAAAATAGTAATACTATAACTTAGTATTATTTATTTTTATTAAAATATTTATTTCTATAATAAAAATCCAATTTTACAGATCAAAAGTATGTTTACTTTTGCATTAATAGTAAAAACTTTGAATTTTATGTTTTTCAGTGTAGGCAAGAGGCAACATAGTTTCTGTATATTTACATATAAAATTTCTTATTTTCTTTTATATTTATGGAAAGTGCATTTTAATAAAATCGAGAAAGCTTTCAAAAAGCGAGATGAAGTTTAATTTGCGAGATTTTTTTATTTGTTAGCAACCATGTATCGCCTAATATTTTTTGCACAATTGATTTAGAAATGTAATAATAGAATAGATATTTATATTTAGTTAATCTATGAAAATGTTAGTAAAAAATTATACTGCTTGGTTTATAAAGTTTATAAAAACAAATTTGTGTAACATTTATTAGGAAATTATTTTTTAAATAATTATATTATGGATTGTTTTTTAGTCGTAAAATAATTCCGAAATTGAAGATGCCTAGATAATCAGTTGTAATTCGTGATAATAAGTGATGATATGAAAAACATAGTGTTTGTTTCTTTACGAACAGCACTCGTTAGATTATAATTTCTAATGGTATTGCGATTTTGTCCATTGCTATGGAAACTTGTCCAAGTGTAGTAAAGTCAATTTAGGCGATCTAAACTATCAACAATGGTTGTAAGTACGTATAGCGACACAATTGTACGAAAAATAATACTTATACAAAAAAAATACATTTAATTTACTTGTTGTTACATAATTGTTATTAACATAAAAGTTATATAACTGAACTTAAGAAACTATAAAATTCACATTTAAAACTAAAAATATTTATTTAAATACGTGTACTTATCTATAAGTATTTTAACATGATAATGTTTAAAAGTATACGTCATTTGTATACGTCAAAAGTATTAACAATTACGAATCATAAATATGTAATTTTATTTAAAAATTATTTTATTTCGTAAAGACACTTAAATTGAAAGGATGGACCTGGAATATGAATGAAAATTAATTAAATAGGTTTTTTTTTTAATTTTTATAATTATAAATTTGTATTTTAAATAATATGAACAGAGGTATTCAGTTAATACGTATAAATGATTTGATGAAAATTGCGAAAAAAAATGTTAGCTTATTTAACAGATAATAATGAATATTGACTAGTGTTAATATTTAAATAGGTACTTATGCATATCTTTCTAGGCAGACCAGCAGCATTGATAATAATTGAAATATTGTGAACAATAATGATTATTAGTTGATTTGATTGTATAAATGGGATGTTTTTGTGGTCAGAAAGATGAGGCGAGGTGAGAATCTCGAAGCTGGGTTTGAAAGCGTCCCATCCGCTTTTGGTTGCCGGTTTTCGTTCTCGGTTGTTACGTGTCCGTGTTGCCGTTGTTGGTCATACAGGTAATCTCCTACGCTCGATGGCTCGACGATTCGACCCAGGCTAGGAATGCGACGCGTCCCGCGCCCATACCACCTAAACCCCCTGACCCCCCAAGACCGTAACAAACACACGCACTTTGTTCGCTTTGGCTGTCCGCTCTCGCTCTTCTACACCAGTGCTTCTTAACCTTTTTTGTGTATACAGATTACGATATGGTGTAAATGCAAAAACAATGTTTGTTTTAGATAGGTATTTCGAAACTTTAAGTAATTTATAGTATACATTTTATTATTGTAGAACTTTATATTCAAAATTTTCTTGAATTTAAGCAATATTGTGTTTCACTAACAAATTAGGTAACACATAAAAATTGTATTTATAAATTTTATATTTATTGTTATTTATTTTGAATGTGAAGCGAAAACAAATGTTAATCAATTTATTTACAAATAAAATCAAAATGTCCAAATACTCCATTTAATGAAACCCTTTCGGCACCACAGGGACAAACACATTAAGTCTCGAAATAAGTTCAAAGATTATCACTCATTGGTGTAGATAATATATAATTATGACAATGGAAACTAAATAGTTTCCTTATTACTTACTTAATATTTTTTGTTTACAAGTTTTTGTAAAATTGATCCCCCAAAAGGCTTAAATTAATAAACAAAGATAATTATTTTTTATATAAATGAAATATAAAACTATAAACATTTATAGCATAGTACTTATAAAAAAAAATGTTTTTTTTCCGAATTTTTTTATTGACTTTTTTTCATTATTATTCATTTGACATTTGTTTATGTTAGCATATTAAAAGATTAATTTAAAAAAAAAATCGACTAGAGATATTTGTATTTTAGTTAGAAAGATTTTACGATAAGTTTCTTCTACATTTGTGGCAGACGTTTTGATTTTAAACATATATACATAGTATCGTCAGAGCCTCACTCTGTGTCATTAACAACAAACATGTTAAATCGTTAAACATCATTTCTTGAAAAAATCGGAAATGGTATTAATATTTTTAAAATCATTATTGATTAATTTAGTTTAATTTTAGTTAATTAATTAGATTAAATTAATTTAGATAGTTTTTGGAAATATCTGGTCAAAATTGATTGCACATTGGTACTCAAACTTCGGAACTACTGCAATGCACTGAAATTGCTCTTAAATTGTTTTAGGCTATATTACATACATTATATAATTTTTTTATAATTATGTGAAATAAGAGAGATAGTGCACTTATATTTACAATATATTTTTTACTAACAATAAGTGGGAAAACATTTTTCTGCAAAAAATAGATCTCCAAAGTTATAGTGTGTATTGTGTATTTGTTATGAAATGATGTAAATGTGCCATTTATATTCAAAATAATTTTGCTAGATATGACTGCGCGTCACTTCATCTGTTGAGAAACACTGTTCTAGCTGTTTAACCCGAAGACGACGGTTCTTCGGCCGTTCGGCCGGCCGGTGCGGTGGTCGGTATATACTGTGTGAACTGGACGGAATATTATATATATGTGTGTGTGTGTGCGTCTGTGTGTGTGTACCTTGTAGCCATATTTATTAGGTATCTGCAAAAGTAAACGACCGTTTTTTCACCAAAATTTCTTTGGAAATTTTTCATATGATAAAAAATGATATCGACTATTCGGCAACTTTTTTACATCTAGAAACATCGTTTTTCAAATTTAAATGATTTGTCAAAATTTCACATTGAAGGTGGATTTCTGTACACCAACTTAAACTTACATTAGCTTTAACATTAACACTTTCACTAACATTAACTTTAAAATTAAAAAGAAGCATTTATACAGACTTTCATTATGCTTGCGCAATTGCGTTGAAGTTTGACATTTATTCAAAGTCGTATAACCTCACTAAGGTTATTTTTATTAGAGTGGTAAAGTATACAATGCACTTGCATTGATTTATCTTTTTAATGTTAATTTTAAAGTTAATGTTAATTTGTTAATTTTAATTTTTGCTGCATAAATAGATCTTTACATTTTCTAAATCTGAACAAATACAATGGTATACAGGTATTGGATTGGTTTTTCAATATACCTGTGTAATGTATATGTATCATATATATATATATATATATATATATATATATATGTGTATAGTTTTTAATTTCAGTGTAAACCTGCTATCAGTTGAATTTCTAATGCCCGGTTTCATGAAACTGGGGAGTTATCTTACACTTGATTGAATTTAACTTTAGTTGAAATTTACAGACGCTTTGTAACATATATCTTGAAATTTTAAGTCTGATTTTGTTATGAGTTAGTAAACCCTAAAATTATTTACTCGTAACATCATGTTTAAGTTTATTACGCACTTCACTTTTGTGTCAAATTTAAATGTTTACGTAGTTAAGTATATAAAAAAGTTACAATTACCAATTTCTACAAGCAAAGAATTACATTATTAAAAATTTATCATCTGAAGAATTTCTTTTGTCAATTATAGATCTAACTGCAAATATTTACAATAAAAAATTAATATTTTATAAGACATTTATTATTTATATATATTTATATATATATATATATATATATAATAATAATAATAATAATATTATAGATTATAGAAAAGCGTATGATAGTGTACCCCACTCGTGGGTTTTAAAATCAATGAACTTATTAGGTATATCAGATAATATAATAGCACTGTGTGAAAATACCATGAAAACTTGGAAAACCAAACTAACCCTTTCCAACAATGTAGACAAATTAGTAAGTAGAAATATAGAAGTTAAAAGAGGAATATTTCAGGGGGACTCCCTATCACCATTATTGTTTTGCCTTGCAATGGTTCCATTATCAATTCAATTAAATAAATATGACTCTGGGTATAAATTAAACGGAAATAGTAAATCTTTCTCGCATTTGTTGTTTATGGATGATTTGAAATTGATATGTAGAGGAAAAGAACAATTGCATAAAATGATTGAAATAACGAAAATATTTTCCAATGATATTTGTATGAGTTTTGGGATAGAAAAATGTGCGTTTGCATCTTTCACAAGAGGTAAACTAACTAAAGCTGAAAACATAAAAATAGACAACGAAGAAATTAAAATAATAGAACCGGGACAGGTGTATAAATATTTAGGAGTAAATGAAGGAGAAGGTATTGACCATAAGGGAATGAAAGTAAAATTGAGAAAAGAATATTTGTATAGACTGAGGAAAATATTAGAAACAAAACTTACTTCTAGAAATAAAATTCAGGCAATAAATATACTAGCAATACCTTGTTTAACGTACAGCTTCGGTATTATAGATTGGAAAAATGAAGATCTTAAAGAGTTAGATAGAAAAACTAGAAAATTTCTGAATATGTATAAGATGCTACATCCCAGAGAAGATATACACAGACTTTATGTCAGTAGGAAAAAGGGAGGTAGAGGATTAATATCAATAGAAAGGGTACAAACCGAAGCAATCTATAGTTTAGGACACTACATAATAACCAAAGCTCCCACAGATGAAATAGTAAAAGCCATACTCAATTACGACACACAGCTGAAAAAACAAAAATCTCTATGCAATCGAACAAAAGCAATAGAAAAGAAATACCTATCAAACCAAGAAGAAGAAGAAACAACTATTTTAAATAACCCGGAAATAATTAAAAAAGCAACAAAACAAGAAACATACAAGACATGGTACGAAAAACCATTACATGGTGAACATATTAGAGAAATGAATGAAATTCAACACGACAAAAATATTTCATACAACTGGTTGAGATTTGGCGATTTGAAAGGAGAAACTGAGAGTTTAATTATGGCAGCTCAAGATAAAGCACTTAACACACGATATCATCAATACAAAATTTTGAAAACGAGAAATGAAGGGAGCTGCAGATTATGTCAACATCAACCAGAGACAGTAGTTCATATAATGACAGGTTGCCCAACATTAGCCAAACAAGAATACATAACCCGACATAATCGAGTCTGCTCTTTAATACACTTCAACCTATGTAAATATTATAATTGTCACATAGAAAACTCGAACTGGTATGATCACACCCCCAGCTCAATAACTACAAACACGGATAATTCAGTAACAATTTTATATGATCAGGAAATCAAAACTGACAGATATATACCAGCAAACAAACCTGATATCATAATCAGGGAGAAAAACCTAATATACATAATTGAAATCTCCATTCCATCTGATAGCAATATAAATAAAAAGGAAATTGAAAAACAATTAAAATATAAAGACTTAATAATAGAATTAAAAAACATGTGGAATAAACAGGTGGTGATGATACTAATTATAGTAGGAGCAACAGGGTATGTAAGTCAACAGTACAAAAAATATGTCGAACAAATACCGGGAAAACACAATTTCGCCCTTATTCAAAGAACTGCCATTTTAGGCACTGCTTACATACTACGCAGGACTCTCATGTAAACTAAAAGATATAACAATCCTTTAGGTCACGGTGTGACCTCGGATGTTATATAATCCACACCAGTTAACACTGCGAAAGAGAACCATAATAATAATAATAATAATAATTATAATAATAATAATAATAATAATTAGACGAAAGTAGACAAGTTATGCAAATGATGAAAATAAATAAAATTTTCAAATAATCTATAAATAATAACGACTTACATATTATCATATTATAAAAAAATATATTACGAATATTACTTTTTCATACAATTTATTTTACTTAAATTTTTAAAAAATACACTACTATTTAGTTAAGTAATTCTAGCAATGCAAAATAATTGATTACAAAATATAATAAGCTTTCTTTAAAAGGTTTTTATATATCCTCATAAACTGTACAATCGATATTGACGAAATTTCAGGATAGTTTTATTTAGTGTGCTTAAAATGGATATATATATATATATATATATATATATATATATATATATATATATATATACAGTGCGATATTTTTATCTCTGAACATATGAACTAAACTACATACAAATTTCCTATGTTCAATTTAAAAAAAAACACATCAGACGCATGGAGACATCCCTGACAGTTATGCAACCAATCATACGTAATATGATGTTTATTTGAATAAAAAATAAAATATTTAACAGAATATGGTCATTTATTGCAAATTGCTGAACACTTAAATTTATAAATAATAATAATAATAAATAATACTATACATTTTTAAACAGATTTCTTGAAATAATGCGAATAGTTTAATGCTTTCTATATATTTTGTTGAAAGTAATTCAGTTTTTTTTCAAATAACTGTCACATTATGTAAGATTGGTTGCATAACTATCAGGGATGTCTCCATGCGTCTGATGTGTTTTTTTAAAATTGAATATAGGAAATTTACATGTAATTCAGTTCATATGTTCAGAGATAAAAATATAGCACTGTATATATATTATATATATATATATATACATATATATATATATATATAAATATATATATATATATATATATATATATATATATATATACATATATATATATATATATATATATATATAAATATATATATATATATATATATATATATATATATACATATATATATATATATATATATATATATATATATATATATATGTATGGGTCATAATATAGTTTTAAAATTGATGTCGTCGTTGAATTACTATGATTTATGGCATGAAATTAAAAAAAAATACATGTAAATTTGTATTTCGACGAGCTTTAAATAGTGCAATAATAAAAACATTAAATTTTATTACGCAATGTAGCGTAATTTGAATTAAAAGGGTCAAATATTCCATGGGCAGTCCCGGTCGCCACTAAGAAAATTCAAGTTTGAATGAGATTTTGAAATAAATAAATGATATTATTGAGCAAAACAGTCGTGGATATCGAAAGGTAAACATTCAAACTAAAGTATACTTATACACAAAGTCGTCATAAGTGTTGTGTCTCCAATTTTCGTTCCTGGTCTGTCCCGGCAGGATAAAACTATTTGTAAGTGTTAAATAATAATGTTTTAATTATTATTATAGATTATCTACATTATTTAATATATATCCAAAGCAATTATATCAACAGTAAAGAAAAATAAAACCATTTCTTTGATTTATATGAAATTATATATTTGCATGTCACGCCGTAACCTCAAAATTTAATAAAAATTTAATAAAAATTTAATTTAATAAACAACAACTTTTAAAGGCTCTATTGCTTCATATTATCATCTATTAGTTGTGCATTAATAAAAAACCAGATCAGCATCCAATTTTTAGGACAATATTATAGATCAAAATTTGAAAAAAACGTTTGAACCGAATTTTCCTGGTCAGTCCCGGTCTAATCAATAGACGCAAAATATGAAGTTTTTCGTTTTGATAGATAAATTATTTTATTCATTAGTATAAATTTACAATATTTAAGTAATAATAATATATTTTTAAGCGAAATGCAGTAATTTTATACAAATACATTTTGTTATTATCAAAATTTAAGGGACATATTAATGTATATTGTATAAAAAATAAAAATATTTTAACAAAAAAACACCAATAATTTTAACTTCAAATTGTCAACTTTTTTTCAAATCCCAATGTTAAAACTATGTTACTATGACCCATATATATTGCAGTATTTCAACTTTTAGAGAAAAATATTGTTAAAGTTTATAATTTAATTTTATCTTCACTGTTTATCAAATTTTAAATAAATTTTTAGAAAAATTTACAATTATTCTAATGTAAATATTCAAAAAAAAAAATTTAAAATTTGTTCTATTTCAATTAAATTTTAAGAGTAGATTTCCATAATTGCAAATTTTATTTTTGTAGTGTTGCCAATTTTTGAAGATTTTTATAATTCTAAAATTTTAATTTTGACTATACATTTTCATTTGCTTTCAATAAAAAAAAATGTACAAATTTTTTCAATACTAACAAGAATTAAATAATTATATTTTTATGGTGTTGCCAATTTTTGGAAAAAATAATAAACTTTTAGTTAGATTGTTTTAATGCTAATAAGAATTACAAAATTTATTTTTGTACAAATTTGCCAATTTTTGGAAAATAACATAAAAACGTACACTTTCAAAAGTTAATGTCGATTTGGTCTATATACGGATTTATCCAAGTGCTTTTAATCTTTTTTATTATTATTAAATTTTAAGTTATTAAATAGAAAATTGTAGTTTTAGGCCGGGTTTATGCAACGTTGTCTTTGTTTTAGTCTTAGTCTTAATCATAGTCTTAGTCTTAAGCAGTGACGCAGCCAGAAACTTGTCATGGGGGGGGGGGGGTTACTAAAGAAATGATATAATATTAATCAATAAAGATAATACTATAATTTGTATAAAAAAATAAAGAGCAAAAAAAATTATTTTTATAAAAATGAAAGTAAAATTACATATTTCATATTTCACATACGTATGTTTTTGGTAGTTCAGGTTCTTGGGGGGGGGGTTAACCCCCCCCCCCTAACACCCCCTGGCTACGCCACTGGTATTAAGTCTTAGTCGTAAAATAATGAAGTGCTTATGCAAATGAACATAGTCTTAAGTTTTAGTCTTAATACATTACAGTTGTCAAACAATTGAGGATAATATTCAATAAAATCAACGAAAGAATCCTTATCAGACATTTAAAAAAAATAAAAATTTGGTATGTTTTATTAACACGGATATATTTGAATATAATATATGGTTAGTAATAAGTAAAAACCACGCGTTAAATGTATGGTTATCGTTGCGTTTGCGCAGAATGTTTTAGTCTTACATTAGTCGTAAAAGTTGGAAGTTAGGAACTTTCAAGCTCGCTCTCTTACGACATAAGACAATGATTAAGACTAAGACCAATGGTCTTAGTCTTAACATGTTTATATCTTTTATGTTTAAGACAAAGACTAAGACTAAGACTATGTTCTATATTACTTATAAACTTGAAGAAATCTAAACATTTTAATTGTCTATAAATAATAGATGTCCAGCATAAATCAATGCAAGCAAAATATTTGCTCCTAAAGCAAAATAGTCCAGAAACTGATCGTCCAAATTCCGACAGCCGCATACTCTGCCTGCTCTACATATTTCACACGATCCACGTTAAATGTTGATCTAGCCTCGCAACATAGTTAACTTGCTCTTCGAGATAAATGTGTATTTTTCATTACGTTATATAGAATACAAAACCTGATTCTACAATATTCATTTCATGTAGAAAAACAAAATTTTAATTTAGAGAATTAAGTATGTATAGGCCAACACGTATCTCTGGGCCGTTCAAGCTCGGTTGCGCAGAAAACTAACGAAAATTTAGGGGTGGGGAACGCATTTCTGTTAACATTGTAAAAAGTTCGAGTGTACTCTCTTTCTCTTTCTAGCCGAATGCGTTCTCTCTCTGCGCGTAGCTTATCCCCACCGGCCATCACATATTTGTTGGACTTTAGGTTCAGACGTATTTTATCAGGAAACAAAAAAATCGATTACCTTTTAACGTTGTTTATAATAAAATAGCGCTTTAAATGAAAACAAAAAAAAAAGGATTAATGTAGAAAATTTTAATTTTTGTTGTGAAAAGCATAATCAATGTGCAAGAAATATTTCATTTTAAATTTATAAATATATAATTAGCTGATAAAATAACATAACAAATAATTAAATAAAATAATATTGTGATGGTTATGTTAATTAAGTGTACCTACATTCAAATTATTTTTTTGCGAGTTAATATTAACTTGATATCTAAAAATTCAATAACTTTAAAATAACTGTAAATAAAGAAAATCGATAGGATTTCGACATTTTTACCACTTCAACTGTAAGTGGTAAGCATTTGGTTTGGCGTCTGTAATATTGTTAAAAATTTAAAAAAAATGCATGGAAATTCTTCATATAGCTTTTAGATGACAAATCTTTACTTAGTTTGTGAGGGTGTAATATTGTAATCGCAACTACTCCCTACACTATGCATACGATTTGGACCAAATTTTCAGAATAAGTTCTCTAGTGCCCAAGATGAGTATGTGGTTTTATTTTTCTTCAGTGTTATCTTACCGAGAAAAAATTACAACTTTTTTATGACTACATAATTTATCATACATTAATCAAATTTACAGAAAAGATTCTTCTAAAGCTCACAAAAGTTACATAATTTTATCCTTGTACAGTGTTACCTAATTTCAGAGAAAAATTCTAAAATTACTAAAATTTTATTTCGGCTATACTATTTATAGAAATTAATCAAATTATTGATACTAACAAGAGTTATACAATTTTTAACGCAGTGTTGTCACATTTTGTAGTAAAAATTAAAATATTCAAATTTTTATTTTGGCTATAGTATTTATCAGAACTGAATCAAATTTTCAGAAATGATTTTACTAGTTTATTTAAAAATTATAAGGTATATTTTTAATTTTATACAATGTTGCCAGTTTTTGCGGAAATTTTTTATTTTATTTTAACTAAAGTTATCTAATTTTAATCGAATTACCGAGGAGAGATTTTCTGAATTTTCACAAGAATTAAGAAATCTTATTTTTACGCAGTGTTGCCAATTTTCGGGGAAAACTATATAATTTTATAAACTATACTGTTTACTGTTTAGATAGGTTCTATCTATAAAAGTGTTGCTAACTTGCGAAGGAAAAATATTAAAATTTAATTTTCAATATAGATATGTTAATCTATTGTGCATAGTATAATATATATATATATATATATATATATATATATATATATATATATATATGTATATAAATATATATATATATATATATATATATATATATAGATATATATATATAGTATATATATATATATATATATATAGTATATATGTAGTATATATATTATAGTATATATATATATATATATATATATATATATATATATATAGTATATATTATAGTATATATATATATATATATATATATATATATATATATATATATATAATACATTGGAAGTCGATAATATGCGAAATATTTCTCAAATTAAATTTGGAGAGACTACCATCAGGAGTATTTAGATATTACAAAAAAACAATGATTAAATGTAATTAAGTCATTCAAATATCTGTCACTTAAAACAAAATACATTTTTATTAAATTATTAATGGAACACAGTGCAAAATATGTTTTGTCTAGTTAGTGTACTGCTTAGTGTATTGGACTTTCATTTTATTAGTCTGAGTTATATATCCTATATATTGTATTAGTTTTTCTTTTTTTAATTTTAATAATGTCTTTTAAACATTAATTTCAGTTCTAATAGTGTATTAAATAAAAATAAATAATATTTTATAATGGTCTTAAGCAGTTTAAAACAAATTATTATTTAAAAAAATAGTCATTGTAATTATAAAATATTTAAAATTATATTAAAAAAAAAATTACACCCGAGATCGAATTCGGAACAAACAAATGCTAGAGAGGGAAGTTAATTAATGCACCATTCTGAGATAATACAAGACATCTCGTAATAAGTATATCATAAATATTGATAATGTCTTTCAAAATCTTACAACCAGCAGCAGTAACTCTCCTTTCACGATCTAAACGATCATCCATATACAATAAACTACCTAAATACACAAATTCATCTACCTGCTCTATACGTGCACTATTAACATATATTACTAGAAACTAATGTTTTGCACTTATCAACATTCAACATAAGATTCATATTCTTATCTACAACATAAATTATATTAATCATCTTTCTCAGTTGCTCTTCAGATTCAGCCAAAACAATCACGTCATCAGCATACGTTAAAGCAGGTACAATACAATCACCTATATGTATACCATCATCACACAAGGCTTTCAGAAAAAGAACATTTATATGTAAACTAAATAGCGAAGGAGACATTACACAGTCTTGTTTCATACCAACATCTGTATGAAACCAATCACTTAAACAACGATCAACTTGTACAGCAGCCTTACTTTCATCATACAGAGCTTGAATCGCACTCACGAAGTATATTGCTGAAGAACACTGTTATAAGCATTTCTTAAATCGAGAAAGCCACAAAAGACTAATTACATTTTTATCAAGTGACTTTTCAACAATTATAAGTACAAAGAGCAAACAATTGATCCACGGAACCTTTCTCTGGCAAAAAGCCAGAGAGATAGTTAGTAATCTAATTTTATGAATTATTATTTTACCAAATAATTTACCGGTAACATTCAGAAAACTAATTGCTTGAAAATTAGTACAATCACTTGAACTGTCTTTATCTTTAAATAAAGGACAAATGACAGCTCTTGCCCAGCTCGTTTTCTTTTATCGAAATATAAAAACTAACCATTCAAGCACTTTCTCACCCCCATAATGCATTACTCACTGCGCTTTCATCAATTTCAAATTTAACCTCATTATGATTTAAATTTACAGAAATATAACTAATTGTTTCATTATTATTACCACCATATAAATCTTTAAAATATTTACACCATCTATTCCATACATTCGACTCAGCCAACAATAAATCACCACTTGCACTATTAACTACCGTAACCGTTCTCACACTGCCACCTTCCATTCTCTTCAAATTCTGTCAAAATAGCTGAAATCATTCGTCAACTTTCCACTCATTCTTTCTTCTATTTCTGTTTTGCGTTTCTTAATTATCCTTTTAACAGATTTATTTTCACATTATATTCACGATAACATTCGTCATACATATAACCAGGCAAATCTTTAACTCATAAATGACTCAAATAAGCAATTTTTTCTCAGCAACTGCTTCTTTCATCTAATGCATTAGTTGGACACTAGCCTACACACTTCTGTCGCACACTGAATTATTCTGTTTTTAAATTCACCTTAAATTTCATTCACATCACATTTTACATTAATTTTTTGAACATACCCATCTCTGACATTTTTACACTGAAGAGCACTAGATTGCACACGAAACATTTTACCTGAGATTTTCTTTTTCATACGTCAGCTCATATACAAACGTATACGCGAAACTACTTAATAGTGATCATTTGTACCAAGTTCAGCACCACGTTTAAAAAATTAATGACGATGTTATGTTTTTTAAAAAAGAATTTTTTCTATCTACTGATGCCAGAGGAAAAATAATCAGTGCCATACTAAGTCAGAAAGTGGGATACCAAGAAAAATCTATTACATTTTTGTTAGCAGGAAAATAAAAAGGTAGAAGAAAATTTCAGTGTCACAGAACAAGAATGTCTAGTCGTAACCTGGGGGTGCTAAACATATAAAAAATAATATCTCTACGGAAAAAAGTTTACAATAATAACAGATCCACCAACCACTAAAATGGCTTGTGACATTAAAAGTTTCTAGTTCTCGTTTGGAAAGATTGGCATTGTTGATGAGCAAACACGAATTTGACATCATTTATAGATCAGGTAAGAAACACATTAATACAGATGTGCTTTCTAGAATACCAATTCACGAAGTCTAAGGTCAGAATGAAGAAGAAATAAAGTCAGAATGGATTAAAGTGAGAAAAAGATCCATCCGACAACAAAATGACGAACAAGAAATTCAAATAGTTATGATAGATGAAACATGCAACACCGACCACCGAGAAACAACTAACACCAAGTGCACCATGCGAGGAACCAACTCCACCCAGGAAGAGTTTGAGGCATCAACACTAAATAAAAATTAGCTAGTTGTAAATTGTATATTCCCTACGAATAAAAATTTTTAAAGCCGGGAGAATTGTATGACGCCATAATTTTAGTATAAAAATATAACACCCATATTATAAATAGGTCAGTTTTGCTTATGCTGCAAGGTTAATTATTATAGTAGTAATTTGATTACATGTATTGTTTGACACACTTAAATTTCTGATATTAGCATGTCTGGGTTTTAATTAGTATATATGGCCGAATTGAATAAATGATAGACAGACCTACAGTAAACAATAAAAACCTATAAGAAAATAGTAAAACACCCAGAAGAAACGCGACTAAAAATAAAACTACATTATACTACTAGACCTAAATATACTAACATCGAAATTGTAATTTAGAACAGAAAAATTATTAATTTCTAAATTATTATTTGTTAAAATTGTTAGTTATAAAATATTTAATTAGAATATTATTTTAATAAATATATTTAATTTATTAAAGCATCTGTTCGTAACTTATTTGTAAACCTTAACGTTGCAACTATTATTACTATTTGTTTGACTGAAAAGAACTCACTATAAAAATATGTTGTAAATAACTTCCATTTAATAAAGTTGTAGCTATTATAGTTCTCAAAATCCCAATGATAGCATCTGAATTTGGAACACACAGTTTCAAGTAAAAAAGATAGATAATTATAAAATACATCCATTGGCTTAGGAAAATATTTATTTTATTAACATGTTTTTGAGATATAACACAAAATTATAATTTTTTTTAACTGGAATCTATACGTAATGGATTTTTGTTTTAAAACAATCAGATATTTTTTCATTTTCTAATATCAGACATAATACATATGAGTCGTATAGATGCAAAACTCACTATTTGCAAATTTTAAGTTCTGAGATATTTGCAAAAAACTGTTATAGCTAAGCGTAATTGTATTTTGATGATAAAATCTTGTTACTAGATGGCAATACTTATTTAAAATCGTGAATCATTGGTTTTATACATCATTAATTCATACAAAGTAACTGTTTTCTTTCCACCAATAAAATTTTTATTGGTGGAAAGCAAACAGTTACTTTTGCATCTAAACTATCAACGCAAGTAGTGAGTTTTGCATCCAACACTAAACTTTAAAGAGTGTTTCTCATATTAAATACTGAGTTTTTTTCTAACTAACCTAAATATCGCATTGTAAAATTCTACGTCCAAATCGCGCAAAATCTCATTTTTCACTTTTTGTCGAATAGTGAGTTTTGCATCTATACGCCTCAGATTAAATGTAAAATAAATTTTAACAAAATATTTTTTGTAAAAACAAATATTTCTCATTCTAAACATTGCCAATTTTTAACAATTTTAATGCTGAACAATGAAAAATTAAATAACAATAAAAATTGATATTTTACATATTCATTCTTATTATACATATTTGTTGTTCTTTTTGCTTATATTGAACATTTTCTTATTAATAAATATTATAAACTAACAAATTTGGTTTTAGAGCAATGTTTGCATGCGTATTAAACGGTTCCTGTATTTTACATTTATTCACGTTCTCTTAAGACTCTCATATGAATTGTTCTACAAGTTGAAAATATTTAGCATGTGAGTGTAAAGTATAGTTTTTTTTTAAGAACATAAAGATAGAATGTCGAGTAAGTCGCAAGTCACAAGTTGCAAGTGTTTGTGAAGAAGGTACTTGCATGTGATGAGTGTGACTTTGTGACGTTGATCATGATGGCGTCGTTATAGGCGATGATTGGTCTCGACCACTCGGCTCGGACTGGCCGATTGCCGCGTTGCCGTTCTGCTATGAATGCTGTAATGAGTGTTAGTGTTCGAGTGCTGTTGGTGTTGGTGTACGTGTGTGTGTGTGTGTGTATGGTATGAGAAAAATAGTCGGCGGTCGGCGGCCACCAGTTTCGCTGGAAGTGGTCGTCCTTGGCCGAGGCGCTGCGGGTCCTCGCTCCGACTTAGACCTGGCTTGCTTTGGCTCCGGTTTGCGTCTGGCCCCGCTTTTACTTACTTGCGCTCGTGCTCGCGCGCCAACTCTCATAGGCAACAGGTCGTTCTCATCGAACTCCGCCACCACCACCACCGCCTCCGTCATTGCCTCCATCATTCCTATTATTCGGCTGTGTTTGCTTTAAATTTTGCTTTTACAATGAAATTAGAATTTTAGTTACCGTATTGCCGATAGTCGATCGTAGATCGTATTTCATTGTAGCATTCTTTTTTCATTATTATTATTTTTTCAAAGATTCTAGATGCATAATGGAATTTCATTAAAACTTATATGTGAAATAATATACAATTATTATATCATTGTATAATTATTTAATTTTCTAAAATTTTGTTGTATTTGATTTATGATTTTTTATGATTCGTACATCGGTCTATTAATTTTTAGAATGAAATGTTTTCTTTGCTCTACTTTTATACTATGTTGATGTTGTTATGAGTGAGTTCTTGGGAAAAAAATCACGGAAATCCAGTATTCAGCTTACTCACACAATTCTGTGGAAAACGATATGTAATAGTAGAATTTCTGCGGATTACTGACTTGCATTCGTCGCGAATTCTAGTCTATGAATTAAAGACAGAGACAGTGAGTGAGATGCAATTTACTAATGGTACTGTATATGTAGCTAAGCACTCGCTAACTTATATATACACACACATACATACATATATATATATATATATATATATATATATATATATATATATGTATGTATGTGTGTGTATGTGTGTGTGTGTGTGTGTGTGTGTGTGTGTGTGTGTGTGTGTGTGGGTGTTAGTATAGCGTGCGATGTACAAGCAATAAATATACAGTGAGCGGTAGCGAGGAAGGACGAATAAAAGTTCCAGGGTCGGACTGATCTGATCGTGAGGTCGTGAGCCGAGCCGGTAAAACAGCATTCCAGATCCGAGCCTGTATCCATGGCCAGTTCATGCTACATGCGCAGCCAAAAGTTGCGAGCCAGAGCAGCGCAGCGAGGGAGTCTGTATCGTGTACTCTCCGATACGTATAACTTGTTTTGTTTTTTTTTGTCTCTACTCTCCTCGTCTTGATGTTGGCATATTGTTGTTGTTCGCGTTATGCTCTAACTTTGGATCTCCGTTCTCAGTATTAGTATCAGTTTCGGCTTCAGCATCAGTATAGGTAACAAGTAACCTGCATCAACCAACAGCATAGCATAGCATAGCTTGAAGTCGAGAGCATGAAGCATCTCAGGCTCTTGGCTGTCGGGATGTCGACTCTGACTCGGCATTTAGCCTGCATTACGTTGGAATGAAGCGCCCCGACTGGACTAACCGGTTATGTTAATGTTCCTCTTCTGGTCTGTTGCAGATAACGTTCGATGACGCACGATTTCTTCGTTTACCGCCTCTTTATATATATTTATATATATATATATATATATATATATATATATATATATATATATTAAAAAAATTGATGCTTTTGAACGCCAAGTTATTTTATCAATCCTCTTTGATTTAACCAAAATATCAAAAGAGTTTTGTTATATATTATATATATACAAAACATACATACATAACATATATGTATATATGACGTTATCTGTAACGCTGTTTTGCTTTTGGCATCATCTGTATTTAGTTAATCAAATTTCTAATAAATGTATAAAAATTTTAATTATATTTTAGTCACATGATAAAAGGAATTCTGAAAATGAATTTTTAATAACCAATTTCTAAATTGTAAAGCAAGGCACTGCATAACGAAAGCTGTTTTACAGAGATTTAATTAACAAACCTTTGAGAATTATACTTGTGTATTTGACAATTTTATAGTGAGAATTTTGTTAAGAAAATAAATCTCTTATTAAACTATTCATACACTTAATTTATTATCTAATGTGATTTCTTTTATTCTATTATTTAGCAAATAAAGCTTTATGTAACAGTAGCCAAATCGAAAATCTTTCGTATCATAATGTTAGATCAACAGCAACAGATTGTTTTAGCATTGAATAAGTTTTGTTAAAATATTCACGGATAGTCTTACTATTTACTATAAAATTTTCGATTCCAAGTTGATGGTGTAGTGAGTTGTACCTTGTACTGGTACTACAACGAACAACTAAAATAAAGCTGCTACTGACTGGGCTATTATGTGTTCTAGTTACCAAATCTCGAGTAAATCCGGCTATTTTGTAATCTAATACATGCAGACACAATTTAAACAGCGCACATTAGCGCACATCTCGTAACGTCTCGTTTCCATCTCTGTGTGCTGTGCTACGTACGAATGCTGTGTGAATATGTGTAATGCAAAATATGATTGTGTGTTTGGTCAGTCGGGCTTACGTGTACACTTACCGGCTTACCTGTTGCCAGCACGCGTATATTTTTAGAAATACTCAGTACTTACCTCACTCGAACGGTGTATATTCTTCTTAGAATAATAATGAGCCTTGATGATTAATAAGGTCAATTTATACATACATACATACATACATACTAATACTACTATACTATGTGTGTTGTCTTGAATAAGAAATAAAGAAACGCATGCATAATCCTCCTTAGCTTATACTTTACAATTTTCACATTTCTACCTACTATATACATAAATACATAATATAAAAACATTTATTTTCGCATTAACGTTTCGTTTAGGAAAAAATGAGACTTTACGTAAAAATATTCTAACGTATCATTAATGTAAATAAATAAGTGGTTTTTGGTAATATTTTGGAAAAATTGCGGTTTCCATAAATTACTATTAATCAGAACTGTGAAAATATAAGTAAATATATATATATATATATATATATATATATATATATATATATATATATATATGTTAATAATAAAATAATATTTCGCCGGAACATATAAATAGTTGAAGTAATTAAAAGTTGTTCGTATTTGGGAGAGATCTAAAATTTTCAGAAACCGGTTAGCGGTTAGAACAACCGAACATAGTTTTTTTCTCATATAGATATACATTCAAGATATATAGAAATGGCTATTAAAAGTTGACGTCACATGGAATGGACCAATGAGCAATGAGGTACAGGTAAAGTGGACGATTGTATAAAGAGGCAGTGAATTGAATGTCGGTGGTTTGCCGGGTTTTGGTGTGCACCGAGCACTAGTAAGATTTGAAACGACGCTGCAGATGGTTGAGTCGATCGGCTCTCGGTGACTCGCCTGCTCTGTTTTCTGCTTGCTTCGTGAGAAAGAAAATAAACGCAGCGCCGCGTCGGTCGTTCGCTCGCTCGCTCGCCCGCTTGGTTTTGTGCTAGTGTCTTTTTTATTTTGAGTTACTTCGTTTCGAATTTGAATTCAGCTTGAACATCGACTTGGGCAACGGCAACAACTTAAGCCGCGTCACAATTATGGGCTACCTGCCTGTTTTGTCCGTTTCGCGGTAGACACTATAGGGAGGAGGTGCGGTGCGGTGCGGTGCGGTGCGGTGTGGAACGCGTACTGAATCCGGGTTCGGGTATTGAACATTTGCAGATCTCTTCTTTTTGCCTTTACCTTTGTTGGACACTGCTGCTGCTGCTATTGCTATTGCTGCAGTAGGTACACATAGGTACACGTGAGTGCACACAAATGAATCGGTTAACCGCTTGTGGAACGTTCTTAGTGCAATTCTAATCAAAGTAAAATCGTTGTTACGTTTTTTTCTTTTTTCGTTCACGTTTATATACATTTACGTTGCTTGCTGTACTGCTAAGGCTCACGTGCGTTTATTCTGTTTCTGGTTTCTGTACTTCTTCTATTATATGCGGGCCAGATCGTTTGAACAGCATTTGACTGTACAAGATATGTTTGTATTTCTGTATGTATAAAATTTATTATTGATAACAATTTTTAAATTCAATTAATGTGTAATAATATTTGCTAAAAGGTGCAGCAAAATTGTAATGCATGAACATAATATGTAGGTACCAAGAGAAAACCGATAATATTCGTTACATGTAAGCACATGGTGATATAGTATGTAACATCAAACATGATTTAGTTTAGTTTGTCGATTGGGTGGTCGTTGGTCATTGGTCGATGTCGGGTCCTGACCGAGACCGAACGTATGTTCGGTTTTGAAATATCGCCTTGAGAGTAGAAAGTTTGGCAACGCGGTGCGGCGATGTGGCGTGGTACAGAGAACAGGTCGTGGAGACTTGCTTGGCTTTTGCGCTCGGAAACTGGTTTCCGATGCTCGAGACTCGCGTTCGCAACAAGAAACACATGGGTCGAACCGGTCCAGTCCGCGCATTATCTTCATTTGAAAGCCAATTGTCCCACTTGACTTTGCGTTTATTGGTTTCGTTGTGCTTGCTTCGATTTGGATCGGATTGGATCGGATCGGTTAGGTTATTTGTTGCAATATGTTTTAAAATTTGATCTTTTTACACACTGTGTTCAATTCATTTGGCTTATATTATTATAATTACGCATTTGTTTTTATTTTTATGTTGTTATTATTATTTTTAACGATATTTACGTGCGACTAAGTTCTTATTTCAGTTCGATTGCGTTGAATATTTGTTTTGTATAAAACTTGAAACATATTGAGGCGGTAACGAGAAGGACGAATTACAAGTACATAATCGTGTTTTTAACGTTTTGAAATAAAAGTGCGCGCGCGTTTGTGTATTCAACTAGTTAACATATCGTCTATAATCAGTTTCGTAGAATTAGAATGTAAGTGCTTTGATGTCATTAGTCGTTAGTGTGCAATAGCAGTATTTTTTTTTTATCTTATGAATATTTTTTACATTTTAATTCAAAAATTAATAAATAACAGCTGTATTAAGGCGTGTAACGTGTAAGCAACTTTTTCTTTTATACATACATATAAAAAAGTAGTTGTAGCATGTATGTATACGCATGTCCATACTATACGATATACCTATGTTAAATTTGATCAGCGTGATCGAATGGTTAAGTGAAATAATTTAAGCTGTATGTGGCACTGATGTTTTCTTTGGTTATCTAGCTGTATGAGTGCATTTAAAACATCATAAAGCTAGGTTACCGGAGTTAAAAGCAGTTCCATATTCATCATTTATTTGTTAGTGCATACTATGTATGATATATAGATACGAATACAGTAAGTATTTAGTGACATTTCATTAATTACTATAATCTGTAGCCAGTTGATGATTCGCTCGTTTATACAATATTTATATATATATATATATATATATATATATATATATATATATATATAAACTTAATATATTGGATGAGTCGGCTCATCCATGTTTTCGTCTGGAAGCTGTGCCGATGCCGTGCTGTACTGTGCTTGCTGTGCAGTATTTGATCCGTACTGTATCCTGTGATATTCCAAACCGCGAGCGAGAACATTTAATGATATGTCACAATCTCAGGTATGTAATATTCTTTATACACATAGCACTTTTTATTCAGCGTCGGTCGGTCGGTCTTTTTTTTTAATATACAGAATAGAGAGAGAAATAGTAACTGCTAGAGTAACCATAAGTAACCGACACTGCATAAAAATTACCTATGTTTATAATCAGGTTCAGCTTAAACTTATTCACACTGCATTCATCTAATGCAAATTTCTTACCTGTATGCACTGGTGTATTGTACATGTAAAATTGTAAGCAAAACGCGCGCAAAATACATTTTAAATAACGAATTTTTGAAAAGAAAGAGACGTTGCAATTGCATGCTTTCTATATTTATCTTTCTCGTGCTTTTTTTTTGTTTCATTTCTGGTTCTGGTTACCTGCTTTTAACGATGTCCGCTCAGGTATAAAAATGTACCAAATTTACTGGTTTGTTTTTTTTTTTAAGTACCTTTTCGTGTCGTTTGTTAAAAGGTCTAGGTAAATGTAATACTCGGAATAATATATTTTTTTTACATATTTTTTTTGAGAAAATGTTTAAATTTTTATATTCCTTGTTTTATTTAATGTGAAGTTCGTATTATTCATGTTAAAAGAACGAACTTTGCCTTTGAATGTTATTATAAATATATTTATATTGAGTATTATCAATGACGAAATAATTTTCTGTAAGAAATACTTGACAGAGTTTTTACTATATTAAAAATAGGAATATCTTGCAATGTGGGTAGGTAGGTATGTTAGAAATGGTTGTCGATGCACGATGGGATCAATGAACTTGTGTAAATCGATCGGCTGGGTCATTTCAGCTCTACTTCACTTGGAGCGTAGCAGTCAAAATGAAGTCGCTTGAACTCGAAGCCGTAGTTACACGTACTTACACGTACAACGTATATACATACATCATTGTCACGATCTTAAAGGTAATTCTTATTCGAATCGAAAATAAAACAATGCATGTACATAAAATATATACAGGGTGTTCGTTCGCCAGGTTGATATAGGGCAATAACATGGGAAAGTAAAATTCGAAGAAATACTTAGAATACTTTTCGATAGGGAATGAAAAGTTCTAGAATTTGGTTTTAGTTTTAATTTACTAGCATGTGCCGTTTGGGTGCTAGAATTTTTTTTAAAATGTTTTTTAGAATTTTCAATAATTTTTCCTGCTAAATCCGTATGAGTTAGAGAAAAAAGTTACTTAGCTATTATGTAGCTAATTTTTTTTCTATATTTTACTGAATTTTTTCAGATTTTTTTGAACAAATTTTTGAAAAAAGTTAATTTAGAATTTTTTGAAAATATAACTTTTTTCAAATTTGCTCAAAAAATCTGAAAAAATTCAGTAAAATAGAGAAAAAATTAGCTACATAATAGCTAAGTAACTTTTTTCTCTAACTCATACGGATTTAGCAGGAAAAATTATTGAAAATTCTAAAAAACATTTTAAAAAAAATTCTAGCACCCAAACGGCACATGCTAGCAAATTAAAACTAAAACCAAATTATAGAACTTTTTGTTCCCTATCGAAAACTATTTTAAGTATTTCTTTGAATTTTACTTCAGAAAGAAGTATTCTGCATATTATCGGTATCCCATGTTATTGCCCTATATCAACCTGGCAAACGAACACCCTGTATATATATATATATATATATATATATATATATATATGACGTATCTGGTTTCCGGGATTGGCTCCGCGTTGTCGGTTGTCGATTTTGATAACGACGTTTCGGCACAGTCTCATGTGCCATCTTCAGGTCTTCTCAGTAGTGCTTTTGCTCTGCTTCGAGTTAGACGTGGAACTCGAAGCAGAGCAAAAGCACTACTGAGAAGACCTGAAGATGGCACATGAGTCTGTGCCGAAACGTCGTTATCAAAATCGACAACCGACAACGCGGAGCCAATCCCGGAAACCAGATACGTCATATAACGTCCGCGGAATTATAAAGCAAAACATATATATATATATGTAATGATGATATAACAATAATTGGTGACTAGCAAAAGTGTCTGTGTTGGACGTAAATATTTGGACGATATGGCAGAGCGACGTCGCGTTGTGTTGCGTCGTGTTGCGTCGTATCATGTTCCTTCGCGTCGACGTTTTTGTCGTCGAGATTGAATGTTAAGTAGGCCACAAGGGAAATCTTACGTGAACGTTTTGTAAAAACGCCGTTTATATGAACGGTAGTTTTAATTAAAGTTGACGAGGCATACAATGGCGAAGATAGAACTATAGCTGATACATTTTCGTATTCATATAATAACCGAACCGATTTGGAACTAAGGTACTTATCGTTATGTTACTCTTACTGCCCGTATCTCTGTCCACAAATCATATTTAGCATGAAAGGGGCAAAGTTTAAAACTCCGCTCGCCTTCCTACTTTCGCGCTCATTTACTTTGTAAAAAGAACATGAACAAGTTTCATGTTTTGCTGTGTATAGTCACCGTGTTCGTCGTGTTCGCATGAAAAACACGTGCTGCTATTACGGAATATAATGTAAATGTGATTTTATTTCGCGAGCGAACCAAAGGCAACTGAACCAACTGAACTCTTAACCTAACTTTTTCTCGGTGTGATGCGGTGGCAATTTCTAGCGCGTAATTTGAATTGTGAGCGTTGAACGTTGAAAGTAAATTTCATTTCTAAAAGCTATTTTTTGTCGAGCCTCAAATCGACGATAACAAAAAATACGCTTTCTTCAAAAACAACAAAATTCGTTTTTCTCTTCAAGAACTGAACTAGTTAAAATTCAAATTATTCTACAAATGCTGTTATCGACTTAATACGTCATTTACATTTTAAGTTTGTCCTTTTTGTACTAAAATAATATTGAAATATTATTTGACAATATATTTATTATATTAAATTTAGATTCAATAAGATGATTTGATGTTTAAAAAATATAATAAATTTAGTATTTTATGTATATTTACATTATACAAAAAAAAGGATATTCAGTGTAATAAATAATTTTAGAATCTTAATTTAAAAAAGCAACATGTTATTTCAATATATTTTTAAAAATTATTTTTAATTTGAACATATCATTAAATATTAAATTTCTTAATATAAGGTCAAGTTACGTACAGTTGAGAAAAGATGGCTTAAGTTATACAGTAATGTATACCTACCGATAGGTTAGTTTAGGCATTTGCTTCATGGTACCAATTTAAAGGGATGCTCGAAATATAATACAATAAGAAAACATATTATTAGTTTAAAACATGTATGTGAAGGAGATTCACCTCCGCCAATCACAATATTTTTTTAATATTTTTTTGCTTTTTAATTAACATTGAAAGTTTATTTTTATGATTAACTAAGAAGAATTTAATTTTTAAAGTATAATTATTTAAAAATAGATTTACAATTACAACCGGTTTATTAGCAACAAAATATTTGATTGTTGAATAAATTTTATAACTTTTACTTAACTTTACTTGTTAATATCAATTCTTGTAATCAAATTTTCATCTACTTTCACCTATCTGATGATCTATTTGAAACTTTGCACACATACGTAAATTCAAATGACAATAGAATATTATACTTAAATAGTTAATAATTGCTTGCTTAATTATGATGAGTTTGGCAACGTTTCAATGGTGATTGACCGACCTGTATGACAGCACTTTTTCAATATTAATTATGTCACAATAAGTTTTTTTAGAAGTTTATTTAAGAAAAATGATAATTTAAACATTTCTTCCTTATTAATGACACTAGAGTAAGTCATTATTCATAAAAAACTATTAAAAAAAAACAAAATTACTGTTTTTCATCATAATTTATAAAGTAATTGACGAATTAACAGTTTTCAAAATATGTGAACAATATTTTAGAAAATAATGCATATTTGTTTACATACGTATAGTAAATGGTGACTGAACTAATATCAACTGCGTCTGAGTGGTTTGGAACCAACTATAAACTGTAAGTCTTTTGCTTGACTGTGGGCTAACAACCCGCATCATTGACAATGCAATTTAAAATTGCTAATGGAACTATATGATCAGCTCTTTGGGCATATTGACCTGATATTGCACTTAGGAATTACGGGAATTTATATAAATTGTAATGGAAGTGATCCATGTTTCTTAAAGAGTAATTTTATATTATAGAATAATAAAAAATACGCACTGTTATTAAATGATATTAAAGAATTTTACATAAATAAATTATTCTATTTCTCTATCTACAAGCGCTAGTTTTATAATTTACATCAGACGCTAAAATTATTGGGTACGCTTCGGAAGAAAATATTTTTAATATATTGATAAATATCTCTAGTTATTATATGAAATCTCGGATGTGTTTTCCTTTTAATATATGTAAATTAAGAATTTTTTAATAGATACATTATATTACAATAAAAATAAAGAAATGAGTGGTTGCCATTTTGTTTTCTCGCGTTGTTGAAGTCAGTTGACCTTTGTGGCCACGGCCAGTGACGCTCAGATGACGAACGCAATTCGCTCACTGTTCTACGTTTATGATTTTTTTACATTCATATACGCATGATAATCTAGCCATACCCACTATGTATCGGGCAACGCAAATTGCCTTTCTGTGTCAGGATAATAATAAATAGGGCAATTGTTTTTCAATATTTATTTATTTTTTGTCTTACACATTAAAATAATGTAGAAAGTTTATACAATAAAGCAGTAGTGGCGCTAGTAGGCGGTTTAGGGGGTGGGAGAAAAAAAGAATATGAATTATGTATTAAATTTCAAGTTTTTTTAAAGTTATTATATTTTTTTTAATTCTTGCAAATTTTTACTTTTTTAAGCTGACAGAGCCACTATAGAAAGTAACAAATAAATATACAATAATTTGTGGCTAATTTGTTGCTAATTTATTACGTTGAAAAAAATTTGTGGCGCGCACTAATAATAGAAAAGCGAAAGAGGTGTCATAATTTGTGGCTCGGCTATACTAGTACAATATATATTGTAAAAATCAAAATCTTACACAAATTTTGAGTTAATAAGATTAGAAGAATAAGTAAAATTGAATTTTATAATTATTCTGCTTTATTTATTTATTCTTCTATTTATCTTGAAAGTTTGTTAAAACAGTACATATATTCTTCAAATAAATTTTGAATAGTTTTTCCGAAAAACTGGCAACAGTGTTTAATAAATAAATAATTTAATTCTTTCAAGTATAAATATTTGTTTAAAACTGGGTAAAATGTAGCTAAAATAAAATATTATTATTTTTAAAAATTGACTACTCTATGCAAAAATAAAATTATGTAAGTATTATTGGTATTATTGAAATTAAGAAATTCTAACCTGAAAATTTTATTAAAATAAAATAAATAATGTATTCAAAATAAAATATTATAAAATAAAATAAATTTTTCTTCTAAAAATTGGCAAAACTGTGTTAAATAAAATTATACATTTGTTATGAATGTGCCAGAAGAATTGAAGGGCCGGATGCAATAACCAGACATGCGCTCGAAACTTGACCCAGGTATAAGAAAAAATAAAATTTTTTTAAGTTATCCCAAATTTATTTTAAAAAATATCATCGTGTGCAGCATTGAAAAACACATTGATTTCTATAAGAAATTTTTTAATCCGACATTTTTATTCCAAGAAAAAAAATAAAAACGAATTTTTTTTGTTGCACTATTTCAAGCAAAATTCAATGTTTTTTAAAACTTAAATCGCGATAAATGATATTAAATATTAACGAAACTTTCAGATTTTTTCTGATTCGTACTCAGAATTATTTAGCGATTCTGATGGTTACACTGAAATATATAAGTAACGATAATTTGTTACTAAAAATTTAATGTAAACAAAAAACCATAAAAAAGCACGTTTTTTTAGCTTCGGATTAATAAAGTGAGTGACGAAAGTTGCGCTACGAATATGTTTGAGTGAGAAAGTTGTTTGTTAATATAGAAGGAAGTTTTTGTGCAAAGTTGCAAGTCAATTGGTTGAATATTTTTTAAGAAATCGATCGCTTTCTAAAAAACAGACTGACACAGCACAAAAGCGATCAAAATAAGACTAACAAGTTATGTGCTTTGGCAGTACATGTGAGAAGTTCATCACACCATCCTGATTATGACAATCCTTACATTCTGGATGTGGAGAACAATTATTTCAAGCGTTTATGGCTTGAATCATACCATATCACTCAAAACAGACAGAATGTAATTAATAACAAATCTGATATCAGAAACTCTATCTCCGTATATGCCAACATAATGAACATTGATCAATCGTCAATACGGTCGATAAAAACTTTTTCTTCTTAGTAACCTGTTCAACTTCATAGCAGCGCCAAAATTTTTAATTGTTTTTATCAACTTAATTTTAAAAAAAAAAATTTTTTTTTTTTGTTTTGACATGCGCACACTTTTAATTTCAATTATGAATCAATTTTTTCTTCTTGTTTTTTAGGATTCGACTTGTTTGTTAATTTTGAATTTTAATTGGTTTTTGAAAAAACAGTAAAATTTATTTATATTTTTCAGTTTTTTTGTTTGTATAACGTATAAAATTACATTTGTTTTAATTTATAACTATTATATTGTTTTTTAACTATTTATTATATTTATTCTATTTATTATTTTAATAATTGACTTGTATAAGTGTTAATTATCTGTGTATAATTTTAAAAAAAAAAAATTTTAATTTGTTCGTTTTGTGTTAACTTGGATTACAAAAAAGAGTTTTACATTGAATGAGAATGAAAACAGAAAAAAGCATACCATTTTTAAAAATATTCATTTACTACAACAGCAATTAAATATCTGGTCATACTTGTAAGTTTTTACATACTATGTTAATTTAAACTGTATTGTTTTGGTTTTAACGATTGTAATAATTTTTTTTTTTTTTGTTTTTCTAAAAAATTATTTCAGTGCTTCCCTGAAGAAGCCACAAATGTGTGGCGAAATATAGGATTTGTAATAAATTGATAGATATTAAATGCTAGCATTTTAATAACCTAGTCAATCATATACCGTATCCCGTTAAATAAATTTTCTCAACTTATATTCACGGTAGTTATTCTAAATTAACTTATATATATATATATATATACATACATATATATATATATATATATATATATATATATATATATATATATATATATATCAGTGATTACATAAATGTTTACTAAAACGTCAGGCAATGTTCAGTTTTGTCAAATTTAACTTTTTAGGTGATTTGGTGGTTAAAGATTGTTTGAGCGCATATATAGTTTCCGTCAGTGCGTGTGGTCACGGCGAGTCGCGGCATGGTTTAAAGTAAGTGTTGCAATGTATGAAAAATGTTGATGAAAAGAAATTTTAGTCATACTATATTTTGTCACGAAATTGATTTTATTGAAATTTTTTTTTAATAACTTTAAAATTTGAAAATTTTTGTTTTTGCAATATCATTAAAACTAAAAAAGTTAGAGCCTGGTCCGCCAGCTTAAGGGTTAAGTTAGCGGGGTTACAATTTATCAGAACGCATGCGCGCCTAGCATTTTTGTTTTCAACGTAAAAAATTATCCACAAATTATGGCATATTGTTTTTGGTGGTCTGTTATAGTGGCCTCGCTTGCTTAAGAGACGTTACATTTTTATAGATTGGATATAATGTACATAGGTACTTAAATTAATTGAAGCAGGAAATATATGTTTTGTGGTATTATATGCCAGTGAAAGATCACTTTTTTTCTAAAAAAAAATAAAAAATAAATAAAATAAATTAAAGCCGAAAATGTTAGATTCGGTGTTATTAGTATTTTGAAAATGAAAATAGACGTAGCTAAATTAATAAATTGCAATAAAATGGTTCATGAATTTGCCAGTTTAAATAAAAATAGAATGATTAGATTACGTTTTGGTATATAGTTTGTTTATGTAAAATCATTTAGTAATGAATTATAGTCACTACAAGCCCCCTCATTTTTCATTATAACGTTGAATTATTTTATCCTTTTGGTGATGTCCGTCGAAACTTCGATTATTAATAAAAATTAATATAGAACTACTTATATCCTATAATAATTATATGTTATTAATATTTCATTTTATCACATTTTTCAAAACCACTTTACTTAACTATTGTGTAATAGACTTTTGTATTTTTTTTGTTGATTATTTTATACTTAAAATGATATGTAACCCGATAATTTACAAATTTAAAGATTTTTCGATATGAACCAAAATACTTAAAAAGAAAAGTATTATCAACAAAAAAAAACAGGTTTTAGCAGAGGTTTAATTGTTCAATAATGAAAGTATATTTAAATCTAGTGGCGCAACCCCCCAAGGCTAGCAGAATTAGCACAATTTTTATTCGTTTAGTCATATATTCAGCAGTCACATCTAACGCTACAATTATTTACCCCAAAATATTGAGCCAACATTCATTATTTTAAACTATTAATTATTCGATTCATGTAAGATAAAGTGGAAATCTGGTTAGTATTTGCTTTTTTTTTGCTTCTACAAGATAAAATCCTTGCCCGCCGCCCCCCAAGACAAACTCCTGGCTGCGCCACTGTTTAAACCTATATTTATTTTAAACACTTTATTTAAACTTATTGAGTATAATAAACAAACTTGAGAATTATGATCACTTATGATTACTTGGATAAATTTGGATGTACATATATCCATACATGCCTGTGCATGGTTACAGATCGCAAACATAACTTATTACATCGATATAACAAGATTAAAAGTATATGGGTAAACCCATATACTTTGACATTATCACATTATAAATAATAAATTTTTAAAAATTTTAGTAATTTTTTTCTCAGAAAGTTGGCAACACTGTACTTTGTTGAAATTATCTAATTTATATGGATACCAGAAGAATCTTTTGTGAAAATTTGAACAAAATCGGTTAAACAACATGGCCGTAATAAATTTTTAAAAATTTTAGTAATTTTTTTCTCGGAAAGTTGACAACACTGTACTTTGTTGAAATTATCGAATTTATATGGATACCAGAAGAATCTTTTGTGAAAATTTGAACAAAATCGGTTAAACAACATGGCCGTAATAAATTTTTAAAAACTTTAGTAATTTTTTTCTCGGAAAGTTGGCAACACTGTATTATATTAAAATTACGTAATGCATGTGGGTACTAGGGGAATCTTTCCTGAAAATTTGATCAAAATCGGATAAATAATGTAGCCACAATGAATTTTTAAAAACTTTAGTAATTTTTTTCTCGGAAAGTTGGCATCACTGGAAAAAACCAAAACCACATGACCATCTTGGGCACTAGACAAATTTATCCTGAAAATTTCATTAAAATCGGTTGAACCGTCTAGGAGGAGTTGCGATCACAAAATTTTGACTTACGACCGAGCGAGCGAGCGAGCGAGCGAGCTGACGACGCACATCCATACACCCACATAAACTAAGTTCAGATTCGTCATCTACAGGTTATATGAAGGATTTCTATACAATTTTTTTTTCTTTTTGAAAATGATACAGACACCGTACTAAACGCTATACTACTTTTTCCTTGCAGTCAAAGTAGTAACAATAACATATCGATATAACATATAACAATGCAACTAAGTGCCATTATGACAATTGTAACAGTTTTAGCCATGCAATATTTTTAAATGGTTTGACGCTAGTCTTCTGATTCATCTATTATTAGTTTTGTTACAGATTTTTAATATCTCTTTTATCAGTTCTGGAAGTTTTAAGTGAGATATTTTGTATAGTGTGGTCAAAATGAAAATTTAAATATTTCAATAACTTTTTTCTCTGAAAGTTAGCAATAAAAATAATATTATGCAATTTTTGTGAGCATTAGGGAAATATTTTTTAAAAAGCTGACTAAATTATGATAAATAGTGTAGCAAGCAAAAATTAAAAAAAAATTAAAAATGTTTTTCTTTGGAAGTTGGCAACACTGCAGAAATAAAATTAGGTAATTTTTGTAGATACTTGGTTAAATATTAATAAACAGTGAATCCAGACTACACTTTTATAAGTTTAATATTTTGAAAAAATTACTCATATGACCTAATTGAATACTAAATAATTTATTCTTGAAAATTTTATTAAAATTGGCTGAATATTGTCAAAGAGAAGAAGTTGCTGACAACTGAATGAGCAATTGAGATAGTAAATAACGCACACTCATATGTGCACAAAAACTAAGTTTGGATTTGTTATCTAGACTAGAGCAAAAGTAGGAAACCTTTTTAAACTATCGGGCCAAATTGAATTTAATGTTTTACAAGTGAGCCAGGAATAAATTTTAATTAATAAATTTATTAAATTTAGCTTTTATTAAATTTCAGATTGGCACTTAAATACTTCGAAAGCAAACCATGTTGCATTTTAAATTTAAAAACAAACACTGCAAATATTACTAAGAAAAATGTAATATTTAACCATTTTAGTCTAATTAACATACTAGCATAATGCCCGTGCTTCGCTACGGGATTCACTACTTTAAACACATTTTAATTTAATTGTAGTTTTCGGTCAATTTGTACCGTTTACAGTGTTTGTCTGCGACTCACACTGCGACTCATAGTAGAATCTTTCTTGAAAAAATCACTCAACTATTAATAAAACTCCCATCAACATTTGTTCCGTGGATGTGTTATAAGCGAACAGAGTTTTTGATTAATTTTCATTATTTAGAGCGTTCGCCTGCGGCTCACGGTGCATTGTCCCCTAGTAAAACTTCTTGAAAACAACCTAATTGCCATCAAAATCTGTTTCGTGGATCTTATGTTCTAAGATCTAAGAAAACAGAGTTTTTAGCCAATTTAGTGAACGCTGTTTTGTTCTATAGTGAAACCTTCCTCGAAAAACGACTTAACTATCCATAAAACTTCGATTAAAATCTGTTCCGTGGATCTCAAGTTATAAGGAAACAGAGTTTTTGAAATTTTCATGATTTACATTGTTTTATAGTAAAACTTTCCCTAAAAAATGTCTCAACTATTAATAAAACCCCCCATCAAAATTTATTCACTGGATGTCAAATTATAAGTGAATAAAGTTTTTTCTTTTACTGCGTTTGCCTGCGGCTCACGCAAACTTATCCTCACTTTTGAATTTTTTTATCACTGCGGTAGTATTACACAGTTTTGTGCGAAATTTCAACTTTATAATTCTGTTTCAAGTTGCATTTTGAAATCGGACAAACATACATACATATTTATATTGTGCTTTATATGTATAGATCAGCGTTTTCCAACCAGTGCTCCGCGGAGCCCTTAGGGCTCCGCGTGCACTTCTCAGGGGCTCCGCATCCGTTTCATAAAAGAAATAAAAATCAAAATAAGAAGATTACAGAAAATTACATTCTGAACTAAAATTTGCCAATTTGAATGGTGTCCGAGTGCAGGGGCGCTCGCTTAAATGCAGAACCAGATATTCGCCTGCAATTATCATCGATTACACCTGATATATAAGTAAACTGTGTAAAAAAGTACAACCACAGAAGTCTCATTAAACGCTTAAGATTATTTTATGTTTTGTTATGTAATTTTATCTACCACCCCCCTTTTCCAGTAACTAGTAAAAAATGTACTTATAAGACTATAAGGTATAAGGGGCTCCGCCACAGAAATTGATTCTAAAAAGGGCTCCGCAAGTCAAAAAAGTTGGGAAACGCTGGTATAGATCATTAACGGGTTCGCATCTGTTACAACGCAGCATTACTCACATGGCTCTATTTTGAAGCAACTGCAAATTATGTTTACCACTCTCATATATAAAATTGTTGCACAATATGTGAAATGGAGCAAAATTATAGATGAAACATAACTCCTTGTTCTTAGCAAAAAAAAATTATTTTTTTAGCAAGTAAGAATAAAAACATTGTACGTATTTTATTTCAATCATTGTGTACTAGATAAAAATTATTAGCAGGTCGGAGGTTACTCACCGTTGATATAGAGATTATATGAAGGATATATATAATTAATTTTTAATAATGTTACAGACACCTTATACCGTATACTATTTCAATTAAAAGGATAGACAAAATTTTCGCGAAAAATTGGTGAGATAATATGATAATAACTATGTATTACACGATATACTGTTTTTTTTTTTTAAAATTAGTCACTAATTCAACGGACTATTTATAGGTTATTCATTAATTGCATTACATGGTACCATTCGTAATGAATGATGAATATTGGTTACAAAGTGCGTTTTTTGAAATCTAAAATAAAAAGATTCTGAGTTTTAATATACTTTCAACAGGATGGACTATTAGCATACTGCAAATAATTTTCATGTTGATGGACTGGTCAAAATAGATTCATTTCTTCAGATCTAATACCGAGAAGTTCTTTTCTTATACCGGTATACCATATACCGGTTTATGATAAGTGGAACGGTTCACAGCTTCAGTTTACAAAAAAAATGGCGGTTTAGTTCGGTTTTAGTTTACGTTTCGGTTTAATTTGCAACTTTGTTGATTATTAAAGACGAGTATAATTTTAAATTATTTTATTTTATCCTTTCATCTTTTTTTAAACTCATGGTTTGAGGGCTGGGTTGTACAACAATATTGTATGGCTTTGTTATGAAAATTTGTTAAACATTTTACAATATGTGTAAAAATATGAAATAATTTAAATAATAAATAATAGGCAATTTAAATTTATTAATTTTTTTGATTTCTGGCGAATAGTTTCGATTTAACAACCGTTTTGAGACCAACTACAAATAAGATAAAGAATACCTACAGTAAGAAAATTGTAATGCTACATGAAAAAAATTGAATTATATTATAATTTTATGTAATTCAAACATTTTGATGTATCATTACAGTTTTTTTATTGTATTCTTTGTCTTATTTGTAATTGGCCTGAAGACGGTAGTAAAACTGAAACTAGTCATCAGAAATCAATCAAAATTAATAAATTTACATTATTTATAATTTATTATTACTTAATTTTAAATTAAATAACAATAAATTAAAACATAATGAAAAAGTAGATGTTTTTGATATTATTTGTAATAAGTCGACGCTTTTCTTTAAATTTTAATTTGCTAAATTATAACAATAAATCTATTTTTATAAAAGTGAGGCCCGTTACTGTACTTATGAATACAAATGTAGCCCTTGACCATTGTGAAGTTGCACAATTTTGATCTAAAAATTTAAATCTGGATCATTGCAAATATTTATTTTGCGTGTTCTTGCTCGAGTGTGTGCCATGTTGTTCATGATATATAAACATTGAAATTCACTAATACAGAAAAAATCAGAGCTTACCTCCATTCTGTTTTGAAAAACCTTTATACAAAATAATAAACGGTGAGTAAAAACTTAAGTTGTTATTAAAAAAAAATGGTAATATTAAAAAAGTTTATTTTAATAATTTTCTGTTGCAGTAGAACTTATATAGATTATTGTATGACAGGAAGTATGTATGTGGATGAAGCTAAAGTTGCTTGTTTGGATAGGAATGTTTTAAGAAGGTTGATTTCGGGATAATGGAAAGAGTTTGTGCCACACCCTTTTGGGTACATGGCGTGATTGTGTATGAATGTTCTCGAGGCTGTAGCAACCAAATTTCTGGATAAATAGGCAACTTGAGATTGCACTTACCACTGATATCATATTGTAAAGAAAAGAAAGAGTCGGCATTGACCGGAACAGAAATAACTAAATTACTGATGGTCCGAAATACATTCAGTGTAACAAGCGTATTTTATTTCCTAACAGTGAACTAAGATTTATTTACTTTTTTGTATTTGTGAGTATTGGCAAGTTCTGCGTATGGGTTGGTAAATCTTTCTACTGTATCACAAAAATAGTAACTACAACAAATCAATTTGAATCGAAATATTGTTTTGTGTTCAATTGGAATGAAAACTGAACGCATTTAATTGTTTAAGATCACTGAAAGAGTCAGTATACATTTCTATCAGTTTGTAGGTTTACTATATATTTTTAAGATAATGTAGAATTTGTGTATTTTTTTAAAAATAGTTAATTTTGTTAAAATAATTAATTTTTAAAAATTTGCAGTTGTGTTGTAAATTAAAAATATAATGACATATTCTCTAATTTAAGTCAAACATTCGTTCATATTTGTTTGTTTAAATATACTGTAAAATTGAAAGTTAAATTTGTGATGATTAAACATATTTTTCTAGTATAGACTATTTCCCATTCTTTCCTATTAGGCTCAACCAACGAAAACGCTCATAGAGTCTGACCGAAATTTGCAGATGTATTGAACTTTTTTAAACAAATAAAAAATAATAACTAGGGAATCCCGTTACCCTTAAAAGGTCGTGTTTAAAGTCGAAAATAGTAATTAAACATAAATATAATAAAAATAAATAAATAAACAAATAATAATAATATAATATTAATAAAATATTAAGTTCACTATTATATATTACTCAAAAGCAACACTTCTATCAGTAGTGTACATAACTTCACACAGCTGTCATTTGACATTTGCAGGTTAGCATTAAACATAATTTTTAAAATTTTTGAGAACCAAGATGAAATCGTAGAAAGATGAAACTTGCCTGTTCTCAAATAGAGAAAGAACCAATTAAAATGACACCACTCCCATCAAAATCGGTTTAGGGGTTTAGGAGGAGAAGCTGGAGAAACATTCATACATACATACAAACATTTGACAATTAGGGAGATTAAACTAGGAAACCCGTGGCCCTTAGAGGGTCACGTTTGAAGTCGAAATTAGTAATTAAGATAGAAAGATTTAAACATAATTTAAATATAATTATATGCACACACTGTATATATAATTCTGAAGATATGTAATTCTACCAGCACATGGTATATAAAATGCTTTAGACACATTGCATATACACAGTGTATATTTATAGAAAAAATACACATTGTACAGAAAAGACACAGTGTACATTGTTGAGTACATTTATTTCTAAGACATATTTTATAGTCACGCGCGTGCCCCATAGAACAATACGTCAATGTAAAATTTGTAGATAAAATTTTGAGACACATTGCATATTAACTGAATACGCTGTAACAGTCATGGATATTTGATATTTAAGAATTTAGGAAGTTAGTTCGTTGACATATCCATGACTGTCGAGTGCATCGAACTTTGTCATTTTGTCAGTATTTTTAGTCGTCGTTCAAAGTTCGATTGCATTCGATTTTTGTTTAAGCTGCATTTTTATGAATCCACTTTAGTCGAAAATTAAATGAGTTTAATTTAGTTACGGATAGATATCCAAGAGAAGCACATTAAACAATTTAGTTACGGATAGATATCCAAGAGAAGAACATCAAATTTCTAGTTATTTTGTAAAATCATTTGTTAATTAATTTTATTTATTATTTAATAAAATTACATTTTTAAATTGTTTTCGTTAATTTTTATTAAAAAATTTCTAGAAATCAACCACGTATGTGCATTCTATATTTCCGCTCGGCCAGGCCGAAATCGTTTTAGTAAAAACAATATAGGTTGTTACAACGCTGTTTTGTGAGACACATACTGCACATAAAAGACACATTTAAAATTGTTGAGTAATATTTACTTCTAAGGACACATTGTACCTATATTCATATATAGAAAACAAAGACACAGTATATAAATATAAAAGAATAAAGGGCGCACGTGCGCGCGCTCCCCATAGAAAGTATTACGTAAATATAAAATAATAGATTAAAAATTCTTTAGACACATTGTATATAAATAAGTACTCTGATTTCTAAAACACATTGCATTAAAGTACACATTGTATATAGAATTATGTATATACTATAATAAGTGTAAATATATCGCATTTAAAAATTTAATATATATATATATATATATATATATATATATATATATAAATATACTTAGATAGCTATGAAAAAAATGAATGAAATAAATAAATAAACAGCTGTCATTTTTGACATTTGCATTATAAACATAGTTTTTTTAAATTTTTGAGAACTAAGATGAAATCGTAGAAAGATGAAACTTGCCTATTTTCAAATAGGGAATGAACCAATTAAAATGACATTACTCCCATCAAAATCGGTTCAGGGGTTTAGGAGGAGATGTTAGAGAAACATATATACATACAAACATACAAACATTTGTCAATTAGAGAGATGAATACAGTTTATTATTTTGTCGTTCAATATATTAATTTTGCTACATTTGTTATATAGTATATTAATTTTGTCATAAAATTTTCTATTTTTATTACCGTAACTGTTCTCATGAAATAAAAAAGAATATTTGTAGAATCCCTTGGCTTGAGATCACCGCTACATTCTATTCTTACAAAATAAAATTTTTAAAATTGCTGATCATTATTAATTAATCAGAATATTGCGAAGTGGTTAATTAGGATTAATTAAGGTTTAATATAATAAATTATTTTTTTGGGGTTGATTCCAATTACCTAGAAATGTGTCCAGTTTTTTTGTCTCTTACCAGAACGCAACGGTAAGAGACAGAAAAACCGGACAACTACCACTACTACCATAGAAGAAAACATTTTTGGAAATACTGCTTTAGAACATTTAAAAAACCGTTTAAGGTATCCTGTCTTTTTCTATAGATTGCTTCCAACTGCATTCCTCTATCTCAAACAATTTAGAAGTTTAAGCTATTAAATTATTTTAGTGTCACAGATTTATATTAATGGGGTCATCCAATAAATTTCAGTTTTTTTTATATTTTGAACTAAAGTTAACAACAAGAGACCTGTATTTGTTTATTTTGAATAAAGTGAGCAAATACAGAGATAAAAAATTGTTGAATTTGCTAACATTTATAAAGTTATCTATTTTTCGCAGCACATTGGGACGTCAAATCCCCATACTTACACTAACGATTAAGTCAAGTCTTTCGTGGATTAAGGGGGCATTTTTGGTTGGAACTTTTAAAAAATCGTTTTTTTTGCATAATTTCAAAGCTACATTCATGTAGAATAAGTGGCTGAAAGGTCGATCTGATTCGGAAAGTATTTCGGCCGCTACAGCCAATTGTACACAGGTACCTCCCGAGCGCTTTAATAGTTGTAAATGAATCTGACGCAGTTTTCTGTTTGCGACTAATTTTTAAATAATAGAATTTTTTTGAAGATATCTAGCAGTAGTTGTCTCAGCCTGTGATATCTGTATAATATATCGAAGAGAATAATTGTAAAGTGTCGGCAAAATTTCGTTACAACTATAAAAGGTTGTTGACGGACAAAAAACCGATTATTACAGTCGAAACCATTGCTAAAACTTAAAATGCGTTTTTATCAAAACCACTTTTTTTTTCACTGTAACATAGATTCTGGCCAAACGTTTCAACCGATTGATTTCCGACCAAGTGTACAAGAAACTAGACAAAATTTGCTGGATCCTGAATCTAAGTTTTGCCAAAAAAGTTACAATTACTATTTTTAATTACGGGTCAAACACGGAAAAAACAGGTGAAAAACAGTCACTTTTGTTGGTGGTCATTTTGTTAAATTTCAACCTATGTTGTTGAAGTTAGGTTCAGGATTCAGGAAATTTAATGTAGTTTTCAGAACTTTTTTGATTTTTTATTATGAATAGTTGCGGCCCGAAGACTGTCACAGTGGACCACTGTTTTTGTTGGACTCATCCAATATGACCGCCGCTGCGGCCATGTTTGTGTAAATTTTTCGTTCGAAAAAATTGTCAATTATTAAAAGAGAATATAGGAATTTAACTGTCAAAACCGCATGTTTCTGTCACATTTAGTTTTCTTACAAAAAAAATCCCAAAATTAACCCAGTTTCCAGATTTCCAACCAAGAATGCCCTCTTAAGTTACGACTAATGAACTAGAAATGGATATAGGAATTGATATAATATAAAAGTTTAAAATGTATCAAACTTTAGTACGGTTAGAAATGTCAAACTGACGTTTATAAATTTTTTGAAGATTGTATGATTAGATATATGCACAGCATACATAACATTCAATATTCTTAAATTATGAATGAAAATTATTGTCTCATACCAAAATAACTGAATAACACCAAATAAAATTGAATGTTTTTTTCATATTTTGACATTTCAATATTTCTTAGCAGCGCACCGCTACCTTTAGCCACGGCATCACTGGGCCTTATACGTTACAATATATTGGTTTCTTTTTTAACTTTAATTTACTTACAATTGACATCATATATAAGCATTTTTCAAATTATTTATTACAATATTTAGCATAAAATTTCATTTACATTAAAAAATACTGATTTTAATTTTTACTGAATGACCCCTATTAGAGAATAATGTAGTGTGATACAAAGCATTGTGACACTTTAACTTTGTGTTGTGAGTGTTTTTAGAAATTTTAACACGAATTTCGGTCTGCGACTGAATCTGACAAGCCAGAATGCGTTGTGGTCAATTTTTTTGCTCGGTTAGAGTTTTCGATCTTTAAGACGAACATTTCTAATACGATTATGTTGAAAATTTTGCAGGATTATTATAATAAGGTTCAATGTTTTATATTCACTTCACTTACTAGTTTCCATATCTCTAATATATAAAATTCTTGTGTCACAGTTTTAGTGTTTATACTCCTCCGAAACGGCTTGACCGATTTTGATGAAATTTTATATGTATATTCAGTAGGTATGAGAATAGGTTTATAACTAATTTTTATACCTCTAAGTGTTAAGGGTGGCTCACCCTAAACCAATATATGCAGAAAAAACGAACAATTGTTTTGTTAAATTACAAACAACGAAAATAGTTTTGTTGCGGCTGTATAAATAGTGTAAATTTCAGTGCTAAAGTTTGGATGAAGAAACTGGAAGAAAAGTATATACAGCAAGAAAAAAAAATGTTGATGGGAGTGGTGTCATTTTAATTGGTTCATTCCCTATTTGAGAATAGGCAAGTTTCATCTTTCTACGATTTCATCTTGGTTCTCAAAAATTTGAAAAATTATGTTTAATGCTAACCTGCAAATGTCAAATGACAGCGTAGTTGCGCAGCAACGCACAACGGGAAAGCTGCAGTTTCGCAGCAACGCGCGACGGGAAAGCTAGTAACATTATAATAATGATAATGATCATTATTACAAAGAACAAAAACAAAGCTGAATAATATCAATATTGCAGTTTTGTAAAATGTTCATTATTGTTTTGTTGGATGTCAGTTTTTATATGTATTGGTAGATATTTTTTCGTTTAAAATTATATTTCAATGTGTTAGTGTATATTTTTAGATCAAAAATGAATTTTTATTTGTTACTCATAAATGACGTTTGTTTATGACACTAAATTTTCAATTTAATCTTTGCATAGAAATATAAAGGTTTTCTGTTGCTTTTTATCTTTTGATAAATTGACAAAACAAGATTAGAAATATATGGGTAAAGCCACATGTAAACCACTTTGACATTATTATATAAAGAAATAGGAATAATTTTTTTTTTATTTTTTTACCAAAAATTGGCAGCATTGACCAAAAATTAAATTTTCTAATTATTATGCATAAAAATATCTATCCCGAAAATTTGTTTTAAATTGTACAAACAGTACGATTAGTAATTAGTTAAAAGTATTAATAATTTTTTCATGGAAAATTGGCAACCCTTTTTTTTCAATTTGAAGACTGATAAACTGAGAAAAAAAATGCTGTTTGCAGCGATATCTATCAAAGATAAAAAAAGTAATAGACCTTGAACAAATAAATGTTCGTATTGTCATTGTGAAATTTAATATAATAATACTCAAGAATATTGAGATTTTATATTTTTCCCAAAATTTCACAAGATACTCAGTCATTGAATCGGCTTGTTAGGCTATGCATCAATGACTGGCCAGTTTCACCGTAGACACGTGTTTCGGTCTTTAGGACCTCATTAAATTTCACAATGACAATACGAACATTTATTTGTTCAAGGTCTATTACTATAATTGCTTATCGCATTATTGTATAGATGGCGTTGGTGGTATTTATTGCTACTCTTCGTTATCGCTTTGAAGTACTTGCTATAAAAGGCAGCCAGAATTAACATCGGTTATCAGTTGCCTTTCAGCAACTGATCAAAGCACCGTACTGATGAGGTCCTAAAGACCGAAACACGTGTCTACGGTTAAACTGGCCAGTCATTGATGCAAAGCTTAACAGCCGACTCAATGACTGAGTATCTTGTGAAATTTTGGGAAAAATATAAAATCTCAATATTCTTGAGTATTATTATAAAAAAGTTTCAAAATAAAATTTACATACTTTTTAATGGTCTATCCGAATCTGCAATAAAAAATAGGGAGTTCCATTTAAGATTTCAAAGTTGCCCCGCGTTCCCGCCCCCCAGGGGGTCCGGAAGAAGCAAGGGTTCTTGCATCAGATGTCCCCCTCGAAACCATTTACTTTTTGTTCGGAATATTTTATTGTCCGATGCACGATTTTAAAGTTATTGCAAGTGGCGGATTAAAATGGAACACCCAGTATGTAATCCTATTATGTACAGAGATGGGCAAATATATGGAAACAAGTAAATATCTCGCGGGGTTACTGTAAATAATAAAATGAATTTTGATAAATAACCATTTAGATATATTTGGAATTTGATGTAGGTATTATCGTCCTTAGGCGACTTCCGATTTTAGCAGAAATGAATTTTTAAATGTTAAATGGAATATTGTACACATTTACATATTTAAATTATAGGTTATATTTAAAACTTAACGATATATTGTATAATAAGTCTAGTTTTGATGCTAATTTTTGAATAAAATTAGTTAGAAACTGATTTAAAATTATACATGGTTTCTACTTATTGGTTTGTATTACGAGCTTGGTTTTAAAATTAGCTTTAACAAATACCAGTTTTAATACTATGCAACTGCTACAAGACTACAACAAGACTAAAAGGAACTAAAATACCGAAAAACTGAGTTTGTAATACCAGCCATTATGAGTAACAGAGTAACGAAAATAGATATAGTCGTTCGTGCCTTTCGATTGTAACGTAAAGTAAGTATATAGCTGGGCATGTATTTGTATAAAAGAAATTAAGTAGTGTACTTAAATACATTTTTCTTAAAAGTAATTGTACTTGTACTTAAATACTTCTTTTTAAAATATTTATATATCACAAGTATAAATAATTTTGCATGTTAAAACTTGCAAAATTTGAGCGATGAATTTTATTTCGTACACTCGGAGAACTTGTATCAACCAGTTTAAATCTCTTGAAAACGTAGTATTCATGTAGTTTATGCATTTGAATATGAATAGATTGTTTTATTGTAAAGATATAACAAAATTATATACCCTTCGTCGCAGTGTAGAAGTAATTCTTGCATTTGAATACATGCGTACTATTTAATTTGTAAAGGTTCAGATAAATTGTTAAGGTAAGTTTTATATTTATATTATTTCATATGTACAGTCGATTCCGCTTAATTGGGACAAATCGGGACTAGGGCATTTTGGCCCAATTAAGCGGCTGTCCCAATTAACCGAATTTTACATAAAATTAAGCAATCCATATTTTTCTTTCAATAATTTTATTTTATAAATTCTTGGAAAAAACTATATACTACATATAACCAAAAAAATATAAACTTTTAAGAAAAAATAATAATAAATTCCAAAATAAAATAATAAATAAATACATACATTTTTAATACAATTCAAAAATGTGTCAAGTGTAGTCTGTCTTTTGTTTTTGAAACATTTCATTTCTACACTACACTTATCCAGCAAAGCAATTTTACTAGAAACTGTCATATCACTTCTTGGCATCTTGGCAAGAGTCAATTTTTTTTAAATAAAATCGACAAAATGTAAGTTTAACGAACCTTCCACGCGCGAGGTGTAGTGGTAACTGAATCATAACTGAATACGTAACGATTGAGACAGCAGGGTAGACTCTCACAGCTTTAATGAACGGTGCCGCGCCACGCCGACGCGAGGGTAAACATTGAGCGCGCGTGGGTCCGTATTTCATACGTGAATGAATGTGTTGGGAAAAAAGTTTACAGCGCGCGCCCAATTAAACATGTAAATTTACTGTTGGTTCCTTGGTTTGGTTTCTGTTCTTTGAGATTTGGCCCAAATAAGCGGCTGTCCCAATTAAGCGGTGTCCCAATTAAGCGGAATCGACTGTATATTATTTTATATTTATATTCTGATTCTAATTGATTGTACATTTGTAGTTGACCTCTGGTAAATGTGTGCTGTTTCAAGATAATTCTGTTGATGACCTGAATTATAAACCTCAAACCAAGAAGCAATATAAAATGTTAATTTTTCTCCAGTTTTCAAGAAATGTCTTTAACTGAATATTTTACTAAAGAAAGCAGTTTTGATATCTGCAGTGATAGCGTAAGTGCACAATTAAATAAGTCTATTGCTGAATCTAGTACCAGTATGTCCAGTAATATTTCTGCTGTCTTAAATTTTTATGTTTCAAAATTTTTGATATTAAATAGAAAATATTTAAAAATTTCTAGTCAGGATTTAGAAAATAATCGAATAAAATAAAAAAAAAGTAAAAAAAAAGACTGAAAATGCTACAATTAATTTTATAAGACATTTAAAATAATGCATGAAAATGCTTATAAACAATAAAATCTCGAGAAACGCATCAAGAATATTAAAATCACAAGAAATAAAAAATGATAAACAGTAAGCTAAACATTTAGCAAATATTAATGCTCAGGAAATATTTCGCAAGAAGAATTTAACGATTGAGTCTTCTGCCTGTTGTAGAAAATACCAATTTCATTAATATGTTCAGTGATTTGAACTTAACTATAATGAGAAGACGAACAACAGTGAAACACATTTATGATAGAACGATAACCAATAATGGTTTTATTAAAGTTTTAAAGAATATTCTGTAACTGAAATTAAAAATATTAAAGAGGAAAACGAATATTTGGACTCGGATTCTGATATAGAATTTATTTCTGCCGATAAAATCGAAAATTTAAAAGTTAATTAACAAAACACAAACGGTGTGCAAGTCACACATTAAAGATACAACTGAAAAAGAAAAATTAGGTAAATGAAAAGGAAATAAATAAAACTGCTAAAATGCTAATAATTCGTAAAAACACGAACTTTTTGCTAACATTATGCAAATTAATATTAATATTATTAATTGTTTATTAATACTGGCAGCTGTAGGACGGTGGCAGTGTGTTGAACTCGAACTCCCCAGGTTTTTGGTTCGCGTCATTACTCTCACCAGAATTAAATTTTTTTTTAAATATTTCTTATCTTAAAACCTTTTACCTACTGATATTAGCTGCATCTGAGTGGTTTGAAATCCACTATATGCTGTAGGTTTTTTCTTGGCTGTAAGTTAACGACCCGTACTATTATACTATTATAGTGCTTATGTTTCGCTTTGTAATTACAGGAACTGATTATTATCTTTATTAATACATATGTATATAATATACTTTAATAATATACACGACATATTTTTAATTTTAATTTTTAATGTGCACATATATACCGGGTGTAGAAATGAAATGTGAACCATAGGGATTTCAATATTATTTTTTAAATACGGCTGTGTCTCTTTCCCTATTGACTTTAGAGCAAATATTAAAATACAAAACTTGTTCAAAATGTGAAAATGCATGGTATAAAATCATTTTTTTTACATAAATATTAATATTTTACGATATACAGGGTTAACCACTAAAAAATGAGCTATAACATTGGGAAACGGGAATGGTATCGAAAAATGCGGATAAATGAGTTCTATAATTCGGTGAAAAAATCATTGTTCTACGATACTTCGTTTAGGAGAAAAAAATTAAAAACTGATTTTCGAAAAAAATGCCAATGGTCCCCCCTTATCAACTTTTCTAAAAATCAGAAAAAGGTGAATAAAAAATTAAAGAAAAACAGGAAAAAAAAGTGTCTGCTACAAAGAGTAGGATAAAAAAGTAGACAACGAAAGCCAGTGTTAAAATATAAAAAATCTTTTTTTTTTTAAACAAAACACAAGGGTACCCCCTTACGAAATTTTTCAAAAATCAGTTTTTAATTTTTTTCTCCTAAACGAACTATCGTAGAACAATGATTTTTTTCACCGAATTATAGAACTCATTATTCCGCATTTTTCGATACCATTCCCGTTTCCCAATGTTATAGCTCATTTTTTAGTGGTTAACCCTGTATATCGTAAAATATTAATATTTATGTAAAAAAAATGATTTTATACCATGCATTTTCACATTTTGAACAAGTTTTATATTTAAATATTTGCTCTAAAGTCAATAGGGAAAGAGATACAGCCGTATTTAAAAAATAATATTGAAATCCCTATGGTTCACATTTCATTTCTACACCCGGTATATATATATATATATATATATATATATATATATATATAATTATTATTATTATTATTATTATTATATAATTTTTTATATTTGTTAAATAATATATTTATTAAATGCGTATCTGTAGAAGTTATTCATTATTTAAATCAGTGACTTATTGAATTATTACTTAACATTTATTTAACAATTAAAATTATGTAACAATTAAGTAAAATTGCAATTGACTAGTTATTTCTGTTGATATGATACAATGCAAATTTCATATATTTGAAATGTCATTTATGCAAATGTAATGATTATTATTCATTCGGATGAAGTTTACGGTACACGAATCTTTGGTTATTTATAAATACTATTTGTTTATTGTTTAATAATTGTAAAACCATAATTTTATTATAAACATTGAATCTTCATAAAAAATTCTTATATTGAATTTGTTTTTTTTTTGCATCAACAAGTGATTGTTGTATGTCAATTAGTATCATTTTCACTTTGACATTTAACAGCCTAATTTTTTAGAAACAAGTATTTGTCTACTAATTATAAACTGAGAGTCTGTATTTATAATGTTACAATAAACTATTTATTATGATTTGCCGATATGACTATGAATTAATATAAACTTACTTTATTTATTATAATTGTTTCATATATTTTCCTAAATTTTTCAAAATTTTCTTTTTTTACTTTACTTACTTTAATTATAGATTATTTTAGTTATAATTTTGATTTATTACATTATTACATTTTTTCAAATTTCATTATTGTGCAAGACAAGGGCGGATTTAATACTATAATAATTCTATTACTTTAATTTCATTGGGTGGTAGAATGTACTTAATTAGACTGATTAAATTAGTAGATAGTACTATCCATTGATAATACTGCAATTTTCCAGATATTTTAAATCATTTTGCAAAATAAAAACTAATTTACTGTATTTGACAAATATTACGTTATTTTTAAATATTTATAAATTTAGGAGAAAAAAATTAATTAGAGCAAAAAATATTGAAAACGCATTTTAAATTTTTGAATAAAATATAATTTTTAATTTATACATATTTACGACATACAAATTTTAAGTTAAATATTTTCTTGCGCCTGATGGGTAGACAAAATATTTGGCTTGATGTATTTTAAAACTGTTTTTATGTTTGAAGTATTTTTTTTTTAAATTCTACATACTACAGAAATTTTTTTTTTTTAATTATCAGCAATTTTATATGTCGAGACAAATGGTGACATGATATCAACGACCACAAGCGTATTGACAAAAATAAATATTTTACTACAGGCTTTGCCATGTATATTTCACGCAAAAATATTTAGTTTAGTTTAGTTTAGTGTCTGAGATCATTTTTAATCGATATCAAAATTAAATAAAAGTTAATTAATTATTGATGAATTTTGGCCACTTTTGATTTTAATTGATCTCGTATTTTGTTATTGTATTAGAAACTATGCAGTCTGACGATGAGTACGGTTTTTTTTTTAAAATTAAATATATCATATGAAACAATCATTGGTTTTTAGTCGCTGTATTAAAGTACTTATAAATTTTATTGCAAAACAAATTTATATCCAAGTGGTAAGATAAATAAGGAAAGCCATCATGTAGAAACTGCTTGCGAATGATTTAGCTGAAGACCATGAGACACGAATTTGTATTCTTGCTTGACTAGGATAACGGCAATCGTCATCTAGAAATAAAATTATTATTTTATAAATGTTATTATATACACAGTATTTTTATAATAAAGTATTTCTTTTATGATTTCTTGCACAAACAGTAATAAATAGCTTTATTACAAAATTTATTTCTGGATACTACATTATAAAAGTATGTTTTTTTCTAGCAATATTAAATAATAATAAAAATAAAATTAATGGAAACTAGAAAATTATTGGCGATCTCATCTGATAGTTATTTTAAATTAATTTTTATTACTAAAAAATCATATAATTAGATAAAAAGTATTTGCTTTGAGTTTTCGTAATTTTTACCAGTTTAAAGCCTAGTTTACATTAGGAGAGTTGATTTTGGTAGAGTACAGAAGAGTTTAGTTTAAAATTTAAAGTTTAGCTTTAATCCATTTTACTATTTCCTACATATTAAAACTAAATATTTATTAACGATGCCAATTATTTGACAATCCTAACAACTTTCGTTTTATAAATATTTTTTTTATACTCGATTACTCTAGCATTACTGTAACTGCAATAAATCTGTTTACATTAGTAAAGTGCCGGTAGAGTAGAGTAAGTGTTGTTGTGGAAAAAGGGTGAGTCGAGTGTACTTATTTCATATATGTGTGTTATCTAGTCTACTCTATCCGCTACAATCTTTAGTAGTCATCTATCACTATTTCAAAGTGTTTACATTGTGCTGATAATGGAATAGTACGCACTCTACCACTGTACTCTACTACCAACTCTACCAAATGTAAACCAGGCTTTACTAAATGGAAAAGTGATATAGTGTTTGATACGGTGTTTATAACATTGTTAAAAATTAGTAACCTGGACCTGGAATAGCAAATGTCCACGTCGTTTACTTACTTACATCTTATATAAAACACCCTACATTTCCCAATTGAATTAAATTTATAAACTTTATTATAGCAAAAATAAAATACAACTACAATACTTTTCATATCTGTTTCTGTGTAATTGATTATGCATTTAAAATATTTCTCAAATGTCGGATCTCAAATCCGGATTTGAAATCCGAATTGAAGATTCTAATCTAAGATCCGGATTTCAGATTCGGATTTCGGATCCGGATTTCAAACCTGGATTTCGGATTTGGGTCTCAAATTATTCGAGAATCGGATATTTGTTTATTCGAATCTTTTTGGATTTAATTTTTTCAAATATTGATAGCAGTATTAATATATATATATATATATATATATATATATATATATATATATATATATATGCCAGGTTTAGATTAATTGACTGTTACACCCACAATTCAACTTCTCTTATATATATATATATATATATATATATATATATATATGTGACCTGGTCTACGAAAAGGGGGCTTTGGTGTCAAAACATCGTTTTCCACTTTTTTGCCGATTCCGATTAAGTATGAGACGCTCTTTCACATGGTGAAAACCAAAAAGCTATAACTTGTTCAGAAGTTTAATAAAAATGAAGAGAAAGAAGAGTAAAAATAAAAAAAAACAACATTTTTGTGAAAATATTAACAAAACATTATTTTACGCTAGAAAAACATATGCTACGCCAAAACAACATATTCTACGCACAAAAACACACATGTTTTACAATCCTAAGTAGTGTTTGTATTTGTCTTCGTCGAAACTAACGAAAACCTGACGAAACGAGTTGTTTATCTGTAATAGCGGTTTTATCGAAAACTAAATTTCGCACCTAAGCCCCCTTTTCGTAGACCAGGTCACATATATATATATATATATATATATATATATATATATATATATATATATATATGTATATATATATATATATATATATATATATATATATGTATATATATATATATATATATATATATATATATATATATATATATATTGCAATATCTTTGTTATAACGTATAAGAAAGTTGAAAAATTATATATTTTTGAATAGCTTATAAAATACTCTTTTCGATTATACTAATTTAATTTACATTATATTAAATTCCTTTAATAATAAAATAGCTGAGAAAAATGCTGGTAAATTTTGTACTATATTATTTAAAATCTTATTGTAATATTTTGTTTTATATTAATTGTTTTTAAATGCCAATACAAAATTTATATTTAACGAAATTTAATCATTTTATCTAAGAAGAAAAACTAGATATGTACGAAGCGTACATTTTTTGACGCGAAAATACAGAGTAAACCTTAATCAACAATATATATATATATATAAAAAAAAAATTAAATAAATTTGAGTGTTTCATTCATAGCAAATGTATTACACTGAGATTTAAAATGAATTAGTACAAAATGTATTTGCGTCTTTTCAGTTATTTTATTACATAGAAGTAAAATAATATTATATCGTTTTATTCAGAATAAAAGTTTTTTTTTGAACAGGCAAATAAAAATATACGTTCTAATTTGAAATAAGAAAGTTGTATTCTATATTTTTAGAACCACTAGTCAAATATTTTTTGTATGTTATTTGCTAAAATATCCGTATAAAATAATACTTCTTTACTAATTTAACTAACCTCGTAGCTCTCGAGATAGCAATAGTAACGCACTTAAATTGAACATGCAGTATATATAATCTTCTGTATTACTCAGTGATATAATTATGATAATAAATGTGAAAATTTAACTATTTAGAAATGATTAACATGTTATTAGCAGCAAATTAGTGGTTTTAACAATGTTAAAATTTTATATTTTTGTTAACTAGTGTCATTCAACCAGTGACGTAACTAGCTTTTTGGGGCACGTTTAAAAAAACTCATTAAAATAACTGTGTAAAAGGTTAATAAAAAAAAAATAGAAAAGGTTTAATAATAAAAAAATTGCAACTTTTTTTGTGATTCAAACGAACTGATTAATATGGATGAAGAAAGAGTAATGAAGAGTGATTGTGTATGTATGTGTATATGTAAAATAATGGTGATTTTTCTTTAAGAACATGTTAAAATTTCTTATTTTAATATTGATTATCTGTTGCACATGTTTTTTTAATAATAATTGTTTTTAATGTTTATTAATTTTGAGAAATATTTAGAGTTTAAAAAAGTAAATTATACATACGCATATTCTCTTTAACAGTAATTTTAGATTTCAAAATTAAGGAACGATTTTTATTTTATTTTTATTATAAATTAGACAAAGCCAGCTTTATTTGTAATTATATTTAATGTTTTTAATTTAATTATTACGTAAATTCAATAAATAAATCAGTTGTATTTTTTTATACATAGATATTTTTACATTTTTTTAAAAAATACGTTAATGTTTAAGGTTAAGGAAAATATATTTTTAGTATAAGATATTTTTACATTTTATATGTTACCTATAATGAGCACATTTGGTGTTTTATATAGGGTACAATGTTTTTAATTTTTTGTGGAATGTTGGCAACATTTGCGACAAAAATGGTACTTGAAAGTCGGGCTATAAACATTATTGAATTAATAAACTGAAGAATGAAATAAAGAGAGTGGCGGTACTAGCGAGCGGTCCAAGAGAGTACGCAATACCACCTCTCAATTATAATTTAAAAAAATATATCTGTATTATAAATACTTATATTTCAAGTAGTCTGCAAATTTTTCAAAATTAATATATTTCTCAGTTTGTGTACATATTTATAGATTGAATATATATATATATATATATATATACCGGGTGTTCGTTCGTTGAGTTCGTATGGGCGTTTAACATGCAATTTCGATAATTTGCGATGTACTACTTTCTCGAGTAAAATTCGTAAAAATACTTAGAATATTTTTCGATAGGGCTTCAAAAGTTCTATAATTTAGTTTTAGTTTTAATTTGCTAGCATGTGCCGTTCGGGCAATAGGTTTTTTATTTTTATTTTTTGGTTTTTATTTTTTTTCTCAAAAACTATGAGGTGTAGGAAAATAAGCATGATATGGAAAAATGCGGAATAATGAGTGCTATAATTGAGTGTAGAAATCATTATTCTAGGATGCATCGTTTAGTAGAAAAAAATTAAAAACTGAATTTTTGAAAATCTCAAGGAGATTTTTTTCAAAATAAGACTTTTTTCAAAATTTGCTCAAAAAATGTGAAAAAATTCAGTAAAATAGAGAAAAAAATTAGCTACATAATAGCTAAGTATTTTTTTTCTCAAACTCAAGCTGGTTTGGCAGGAAAAATTATTAAAAATTCTAAAAAACATTTTAGAATTTTCAATAATTTTTCCTGCCAAACCAGAATGAGGTAGAGAAACAAGTTACTTAGTTATTATGTAGCTATTTTTTTTCTCTATTTTACTGAATTTTTTATGCTAGCAAATTAAAACTAAAAAGTATTCTAAGTATTTTTACGAATTTTATTCGAGAAAGTAGTACATCGCCAATTATCGAAATTGCATGTTAAAGGCCCATACGAACTTAACGAACGAACACCCGGTATATATATATATATATATATATATATATATATATATATAAATACAGTAAATTGCATATACACAACACATATCATATGTATAATTTATTGAAAATTTGCTTTATATTTGTTTGAAAAAGAATTAAAGTAAATTTAAGGACAAAAATTTTAAGCTGCAGGTTTAGTGATATTAGTATTTTCAAAACAGAAATTAATATATCTAAATAAATAATGATCTGTTATAATATAATACTCTCAATATAATTAATTTTAGCATGTAATGATGTTTTCTAATGAAACAAAAACAAGCCGAGGTTAATTAATTTTTTTATAAGTAATGAGCTTACATTAGTAAAGAATTTTGACAAAGCTCATATTTATAAAAATTCTATTGAAAATATTGTAGAGATACGATACGATCGCATTTGAAGTTAGATGCAGATATCTTTAGACGTCCGTATAGCTCTTAATTTACCTAATCCGTGTAAAAGGGTTGATCGTGAATTTCCTAATGAACTGAAAGCCTGCCGCGCTATTATTCGATATAATGTTCGGTTTCGAGTATACATTTTCTAAGCCTGCCTCGACCCCTGCCTCGGCCGCGGCCTTTTCATTATCCGTTTAATTAAGTGCTGTTTGTTATTGCTCAATGATCCTTTTTCACTAATTGATACACGCTTGCCACTGAAATTGGCGATGGCGCTTGTACCTACCCACACCACATCACCATCGGTGGTATCGTACGTATCTTCATCGCTTAAATTTCTGACTAATGCTGTATTATTTCTGACGACAAAATTACTTATTTCTAGTATAATAATTATGTTTATTTAGAAGCACTAACCATCCAATTGTTTACCGTTCGTTCTTTATCAAACAAACAATTGCATAACACTCTCATGATATTTATTTAATAGGTTTATTTATTCTCATTTATTTCTTGTTTTAATTCATTTTTTAAACATTTCGTTATTGAATTTATTGATTGTTTTAAATGCTCTTGGAATAGTAAAGGCGTAAGCGACAAAAGTAAAGTTTCTACAAAAGAAAATGCGTACAAAATTAATGTGTAATTGTATATGTATGGATTGGTTAATATTTTTTAAATTAAACTTAATATTATTTTATTTTCTATGCTGTTTTAAATACCAATATTTGTTTTAATTACAGAATCAATCCTAAATATATGATTTCAATAAAATTGTTAGTTTATCCTGGCTCACATGCCATTGTTATTCTAAGGGCCTTATGTAAAATAAAATGTAAACATCATATGTCTCTCTCAATGGTTATTTATATTACAGATGACAAATTATTTTAAAAAATAATTAAAAGAAGATTGATTTTAAACAAATACATTTTTATTGAATATTGACTATACAAAATAAATTAAGATTTGAACACTCGGTGACGACGTTATAAAGAATTATAAACGTTGGATTGTTAACTATAATTACAAAATAAATGTTTAGCTTTTTAATATTAACACTTTCACTAACATTAACTTTAAAACTAAAAAGAAGCATTTATACAGACTTTCATTACGCTTGCGCAGTTGATTAGTTTTTAAGTTTGACATTTATTTAAAATCGTATAACCTCACTAGTTTTATACAGTCTATTTGTCTTTTATGTTTCAAAGATATATTGTTTTTAAAATTGATGATAACGTAGTGTTGGCGTCATTATTATTATTATTATTATTATTTTTATTATTGGCATTCAGTTCGTTTTTGACCAAAAATATTGGTACAAACTGGATATATTTAAAACTGGTCCTATAGTTACTCCCCAAAGGCGGATCCAGGCATTTTGCCTTTTTTTTTAGGATAAAGGTAAATAATTATTAAGAAGCTTTGAGCATAAAAAAATATTATCCCATCTTATATGCATAACTGTATGCAAGGTGGGTTAATAATAATTGTTGTGTGGAATATATATTTGTATGTATTTTGTATTATGTTCTAAGGCCCAAAGGGGGGGGGGGCATGGCTTCCATGCCCCCTTCGTGGATCCGCCTTTTATATTATATATATATATATATATATATATATATATATATATATATATATATATATATTGGATTTTTTTTTGAACTAGATCAGTTAATAAAACGTCTATTTTCCTGATCCATATTTAAAACAAACACTAACTTGTGCTGAGATAAATCGCCATTAAATCGTATTAAATAATTGACTAATGATGCTCATGCATCTAATAGATTATAACTCTTTTTTTAAACAATACATTGACAAGTAATTTTTACATTTTATTGCCATGTTCCAAATTATTTAAATTTTTGTGAAATGAGTGTTAATTTTAGAGGTACATTTATAAAAATGTACTGTAATATAATATAATCTTAAATATTAAACAGTCTTTGACAAGAAATAATAATAGTTTCAAAAATAAATAAATACGCTAAAAATTACTACTATTATTTTGTTATGTTTTCTTTATTTCCAAAAGAACTTTTTTATGAAACAACACCATATAAGTGAAATAAAAAATTTAATTATGGAAAAATATTCTTGTATTTAGGTAATTGTACAAAACTTGTGTTATGAGTGTAGGTATACTTAAAAGTATACTGAAAACTGTGTTTTGTTTTATCATGAAATAATTTTTAATATTAAAAATTTAAACACATTTTCAATTACAAATTGTTCAAATTGTTTTTAAATATCAAAAACTAATATAATTGACAAGTAAAGAACTAAAAATATGATTCAATGCTTTTACGAAACATCCTTTTTTTTAAAAAAAAACAGTTATAATATATATCAAATGCACAAGCATTATTCGATTTTTTTTTATATTATAGATTTATAAAATAAAAATGTTAATTTTTAAAAACTACTTTAATGTTTATAATAACAAAACTTGCTGCTCTTATTAATATTCCGATGATAAGTTGGCTTGGTGCCGAGCTGTCCGTTGTCGCGTTGTCCGGTGCAGGACAAGGACAAGTCGGTTCTGGGCAACTTGACACAGGACGATTCGGCACCGAGACAACTCGGCATCAAGACAACTCGGCATCAAGACAACTCGTCACCGGACATCTCGACACGAGACACTCGGTACCGGACAACTCCTCAGCATTGGAAAATTCGGCATTGAAACAACTCGACATTGAGATAATTCGACTCCGGGACAATTCGGTACTTTGGTAAAATTGACATCGGAATATTTGTATGCAAATTGCGGATCGTAGAATCATCACCAAATAAATATACAATTTTGTTATAATTCCGGCAAATTTGTGGTCCGCATCGCATGTAAACGTTGTTTTCATTTTTCAATATAAATCCAATAAATCAGTTTGTTAAACTCATTCGGTTTGTTACTGACCAGTGGATCCTACTTCACTAAGCAATTCCGAGTCAATTCGCCCCTCGAGAATTCGCTTTTAGCTGTCACCGCTGTCGCTCGAGGAATCAAGGACAAAAAGGATCATTCAAGAGTTTGTTACACCATCAATTGCCATCCGAGCCGAGATAGCGTTACAGGGTCACAATTTTTTTTAAAATTTGGATCTGACTAGGGCTGGGCGATATTGGAATTTCAATATCGATATTTTATAATCAAAAAATATCGATAATATCGATATATCGAAAAATCGATATATCAATTTATCGATATATCGATAAATCGATATATCGATATTATCGATAAATTGATATATCGATATATCGATATTTCGATATATCGATATATCGATACTTCGATATATCGATAATTTTTATTTTTAATATCAATTATCGATATATCAATAAATTATCGATATATCGAGATTTTTTCCCAGTCCTAATGCTAATGGATAATATAATTTAATTTTTAAAATAGAAACACTAACAGAAAAATTTTAAATTTATAATATGCTAATAACAGTATAGGTATGAAATGAAATAATCGCCAAACATTTTGTTATTTATTTTTAAATAAAGTGAATGAATGAAAATTTTATTTGAAAATAAAAATGATTATCAACATTTTGGAAAATTTAATTTAAAAAATAAATAAAACGTTTCATAATTACTTTGACATATCATATCATACTTATACTTGTGAACTAATTATAACAAAAATTTATAGATAGATAATTTTAATTTTATCTGATTTTAAAATACACTTTATTATCAAGCGCAAATAAAAATGATTAATCTTGTATATTAAATGTCGTTATTGTAAACCGTTATATATTTCAATTAAAACCAATCATTTTTATTATGTCTCATCCATATGCGAGATCAAATATTTGTAGCTTACAAAGAGGATATCATCTATCTTAAATATCGATATATCGAAATATCGATATATCAATATATTGATATATCAATATATCGATATATCGATAATTTTTATTTTTAATATCAATTATCGATATATCGATATATCGATAAATTATCGATATATCGAGATTTTTTCCCAGCCCTAGATCTGACTGATCTTTTATCAGCGACTGAAATATAATTTACATTAGTAGAATTAGTAGTAGAGCACGATGGTAGAGTACGTACTATCCCATTACTAGTATAATGCAAACATTTTGGGATAGTAAAGCTTAGATTACATTAGTAGAGTTAGTAGTAGATTATGATGGTAGATTATTGTTTACTATTCCATTACTAGCATAATGCAAATATTTTAGAATAGTGAAAGACTAGTACTCTACTGGGTGGAGTATAGTGGATAACACAACTGTAATAGTATATTTTACTCGATTTACTGGTATACTACCAGTGTAAACAAATTTATTGCAATAGAGTAGAGTAATGACAGACTAGTCGGATGAAAACGTGTGTAAATTTTTTTTATTTATGATTTTATTTTTATACGTCCGAAAATAAAATGAACGGAAACTAAATGAACTTTACACTAAACTTTTTTCTATTGCACTACTAGCTTTCTGTAAACAGTTTCTCTACCAAAATTAGTAGAGTAGAGTGATTTGGAAAAAAGTATGCTAGTAAATTCTACTACTAATAATAACGGGTAAAGTAGAGTAAATTACACATGTAAAATAGTACATTCGGCTCTACTTTACCAGCACTCTACCAGTGTAAACAAATTTATTGCAGTAGAGTAAGTAGTCGAGCGCAAAATGTGTATCTAAAATTTAGTTTTCAGAACCGAAGTTGTTGCAATTATCAAATTATTGGCATAGTTGATTAAAATTGTTTGAAAAAATTAAACTAAATTTTTCTCTATCAAACTATTAGCTTAGTGTGATCTCTACCAAAATTAGTCGAGTAGTAAGATTTGGAGAAAAAGTATGCTAGTGTACTGTACTACTAAATCTACCAATGTAAACTGGGCTTTACTATTTTTTAAACCATATTTTGAACTTAATTTATATGTATTTATTATGTACTGCTTTCAATATTTCATTTATATTGTACGTTTATTTTATTTTTGTGATATTGTTTTAAAAGAAATATGATATGAAAAGATCGTTTCCATATTAACAGATACGTTTGTATTCAAAATAAATTTGTTTTTTTCTAATTAATTTTTATATTTTCAAAAAGGTTATTATGTAGAATACCAATATTTTTTATCGTCATATAGTTAATCAATATTAAAATCAATTATAAAAAAATGAAGTTGCTATTTTAAAGTTATGATAACGTCATAACACAAAAATAAAAGTCGATAAAAAAACTTTCTTCTGTTAGTAAGTGTCTTTTTAAAAATTAAATCGACATATTTTATTAGCCTGGCAAGTATTGACAAAAATACTTAAGCAGTGGCGTGGCGTGATTTTCTGATCAAGGGATACAGTGAAAATAAATGCATGTATGTTTAAATACATACAGAGTGTATAGTATCGTAACACTCTGTTAGTGATTGGCCTTGAAGAAGGTTTAAAAATTAAACCGAAAGCTCGCCATCAACTTTAAATGAGTGCCTTTACTTAACACCAGTCCCAAAAACCAGACTGAAACACCCATTAATTACCCTACAAATATTATACCAGTCATTATTCATTCAATATCAATAATATATATTTATATATATATATATATATATATATATATATATATATATATACCGGGTGTCTACTTTTTTTTTGTTACATAGGGAATACAATGCTAAAATTTTCATTTGGTGATAAATTTTCCCCTAATTATTATAGAACAAAAGTACAAATACAAAAGTTGTTTAGAATTCAAAAATGCATCAAATGATGCCAAATTTATCAATATAGGATGTTCCGATCAAGAATTAGAAGCAAATTAAAATTTCCATTTTTGCGCTCTTTACATCAAAGTGCCATGGAAATTAAACAAATAATTTCATTTCTTCTGGAGTTTGAGTTTGACAGATCGTATTTATTTTATTGTTACGTTCTGTATTATTATCATTATTATTGAAAATAATGAATAAACTTAAGGTAAATGAAAAAGTTCAGTGCGTAAAATGGTATTTTACTGGAAATTCGATACGACGAGTAAGAGATTTATTCAGCGCTTTCTTTGAAAACCGTCCCATACCTTCCGCTATGACTATTCGTAGGATAATTAAACAATTCGAAGAAACTGGAAGTGTGTTAAAACGTTGTAAAAATTGTAGAAAAATCAACGCAGAAGATCAGGAGGAGAATTTAAATCAAAATGCAATTAAAGAAAATACATTGAATATACTTTTGTGTGTAACGGAAAACCCAAATGTTAGTGTGCGTCAACTTGGTGCTGAATTAAATTTGCATCCTTCAACAATACATAAGGTACTAAAAAATGAAAAATATCATTCTTATAAATATTCCACGCACCAAGAGATATTTGAAGCGGATAAAATGGCTAGAAGCGAATTTAGTAACATTATTATGGAAAAATCCAATTTAGACAGAAACTTCTTGAAATCTATTTGTTTTACTGACGAGTCTACGTTTACTTTACACGGCGAACCTAATACACAAAACTTTAGAATATGGAGCCAAACAAATCCTCATTTAATGGTAGCAACACGTACCCAATATCCAGAAAAAGTTAATGTATGGGCTGGAATTTTTGGCAGGTGTATAATTGGGCCATTTTTTATTGAAAATAATTTAAACAACGAAAAATATTTGGATATGTTGCAAAATCATATTGGTCCGCAGTTAGAAGAGTGTGCAACTCAAGATAATGTTGTCTGGTATCAACAAGACGGATGTCCGGCACATTACAGCTGCAACATTAAATTATATTTGGATCAATGTTTTCCAAATTCATGGATTGGTAGAGGTGGTCCAATTAATTGGCCAGCTAGATCGCCCGATTTAGCACTAACGCAACTTTAACTCGATTTTTTACTTTTCATTTTTTATTACCATTTATTTCTTTTTATGGCGATTTCTTTTTATGGCCATATTTGAAGGAGAAAATTTATAAACGACATATCAAAAATCTTGTTGATTTGAAAAATGCCATTGTTGAAGAGTGCAATAATATAACACAAACACAATTAAGCTCTGTACGTCACGAATTTTATAACAGATTAGGTTATTGTTTGGCAGTTAATGGCGATTTATTTGAACATTTAATTTAAATTGTTAGTTTCGTTTTTGTTCTCCTATATCTTGTATTCATGAATTTTTCTGTTTTATAGGTATATTGAATATTGTAATAAATAAAGAAAGTTTTACGGAGTTCAGCTATTTACTATTTATTAAACTCTTATCCGACGTTTCACTGCACAACTTACAGCATCCTCAGGGATAAGTTTAAATTATTATAATAAATATATTAGGCATAATGCCAGTCATCTAATTCAAATGTATTGTTTTTATAACTTGAAGTTAATAAATAAATTAAACAATTACTTAAAATTATAATGGAGACATTCACAATTTAAAACCACAGCTAGTACGTAGTGTACAGCCGAGTAAAATACCCTTTCATTGTAATAAATAATAAATACTTAATACTTTTTATACTTAATAGCTTTTCATTTACATTAAGTTTATTCATTATTTTCAATAATAATAATAATAATAATAATAATAATAATAATAATACAGAACGTAACAATAAAATAAATACGATCTGTCAAACTCAAACTCCAGAAGAAATGAAATTATTTGTTTAATTTCCGTGGCACTTTGATGTAAAGAGCGCAAAAATGGAAATTTTAATTTGCTTCTAATTCTTGATCAGAACATCCTATATTGATAAATTTGGCATCATTTGATGCATTTTTGAATTCTAAACAACTTTTGTATTTGTACTTTTGTTCTATAATAATTAGGGGAAAATTTATCACCAAATGAAAATTTTAGCATTTTATTCCCTATGTAACAAAAAAAAAGTAGACACCCGGTATATATATATATATATATATATACATATATATACAGGATGTTCGTTCGCTTGGTTGATATAGGGCAATAACATGGGATTTCGATAATATGCAGAATACTACTTTCTGAAGTAAAATTCGAAGAAATACTTAGAATACTTTTCGATAAGAAATAAAAAGTTATATAATTTGGTTTTAGTTTTAATTTGCTAGCTTGTACCGTTTGGGCGCTAGAATTTTTTTAAAATGTTTTTTAGAATTTTCAATAATTTTTTCTGTAAAATTAATATGAGTTAAAGAAAAAAGTTACTTAGCTATTATGTAGCTAATTTTTTTCTCAATTTTACTGAATTTTTTCAGATTTTTTTGAGCAAATTTTGAAGATAGTCTTATTTCGAAAAAAAGACTTTTTTCAAAATTTGCTCAAAAAAATCTGAAAAAATTCAGTAAAATTGAGAAAAAAATTAGCTACATAATAGCTAAGTAACTTTTTTCTCTAACTCATATTGATTTAGCAGGAAAAATTATTGAAAATTCTAAAAAACATTTTAAAAAAATTCTAGCGCCCAAACGGTACAAGCTAGCAAATTAAAACTAAAACCAAATTATATAACTTTTTATTTCTTATCGAAAAGTATTCTAAGTATTTCTTCGAATTTTACTTCAGAAAGTAGTATTCTGCATATTATCAAAATCCCATGTTATTGCCCTATATCAACCAAGTGAACGAACACCCTGTATATATATATATATATATATATATATATATATATATATATATATATATATATATATATATATACGTAAAATTAATGATGTAGGTAATAAAAATATGTTTAACAAAAAGTGAATTTAAATATATTAAATATTTTCAACATTAATCAAATAACACACAAAAAATAACCATTAAAAATCACAAAAAGAAAATCATTGAAATTAATAATAGAAACAAATCATTTGTAATAAAAATCTGGTCTTCTTACATTATTATAAAATTGAACCTTGAACAAGTAAATGTTCATTACTATAATTGCTTATTGCATTATTGTATAGATGGCGTTGGTGGTATTTATTACCTCTCTTTGCTATCGTTTCAAAGTACTTGGCATAAAAGCCAGCCAGAACTAACATCTGCATCAGTGTCTTCCCGACACTGATCAAAGCACCGTACTGATGAGGTCCTAAAGACCGAAACACGTGTCTACGGTTAAACTGGCCAGTCATTGATGCATAGCCTAACAAGCCGATTCAATGACTGAGTAACTTGTAAAATTTTGGGAAAAATATAAAATCTCAATATTTTTGAGTATTATTTTATTATAAAATTCATCGTTTAAAAACATATCTCTTTTATGTTTTGCAATATAAATATATGTAAATTATTTAAGTCATTGAAACCATTTACTCCAAAGAGATTTTATATTATTAAAAAGTAAGCAGGACCAACAATACAAATTTTATTGTGCTTACTGCCGGAAAGTCAAATGTATTTTTCATTTATTGTGTTGTTGAATTTTTGTATTACTCCAGTTTAAAAAATTTTAAATTCAGATAATGGTTTACTTTTGCTAATAAATAACATTTTATTTACAAACTTTGTTAATTCGTAATTTGGATCTTTATCAATTAAATAATAAAATAATAACAAATAATAAATACGTATGCAAGATATTAGTTATTTGAATTCGGAGATGTAACTTAAAAAATATAATAATACATAATCTTAAAAAGAAGCTGTACCTATATTTAAAAACGTTTCGTATGATATAGACTGCCTCTCCGCATAAAAAGTCGCATACGTCGCTTGTCAAAGGTAAGCTAGAATTTCAATCCGAGCTTTCCTTGTCGTAATACAAAATTCTGGTTGCATTCATTGGTTTTATATTACCATTTTTAAGTAACATTTGACATATTTTGCATTTATTGCAATTTAATGCATTTTTTCGATTAATTTGAAGTAATTATTATAACAATATTATACAGTAACCAATAAAAAATTGGTTAATAAATTATTTTTTACTTTTGCATGAGTTTGATCCAATTTTAAAAGCACTTTTTCCACTCCGATTGAGGTACTCCAAAACATGCATTTTAAATGCATCAAATGCTTCTTAAGGAGTCGAAAAACGTTGGCCTCGCAATTTATTTTTGATGCGCGGGATTAAAAAGAATTCACTGGGTGCCAAATCAGGACTATACGCGGCGGATGACCCATTAAATCGACGTTTTGAGTACTCAAAAAGTCACTTGTTCGAGCCGATGCCGATGTGTGAGAGCTCGCATTGTCATGTTGCAGAATAATCCGCCTTCGGCGGTTGGTTTTCCTTATTTCTCCGAAGAATTCTGGAAAACAAATGTTTGTGTATCATTCAAAATTGACCGTTCTATATGCACCAATGGTACGGTTGCGACATGTTCAGTTTTTCCGAAAAAACAGGAGACCATTTGCTTCAAAGTGCTGCGTGCACGAACAACTTTTGTTGGATTTGGCTCTTCTTGAAAAATCCACGACTCGCCACCTGTCACGATGTCATAGACATCGACATCGAAGCACCGCGATCGTATTTCTTGAATATTTCTTTTGACTAATTGACACGAGCTTTTTTTTGAGCGATTGTCAAATTATGTGAGATTCAACGCGAACAAATCTTTTTGACGGTCAAATATTAAATGTATGCTGATCCCACTAATGCCCAAAGATGCCTCAATCTTACGATAAGTCACAAGACGATCATACGCTATCAGTTCACGCACAGCATCAATGTTTTCCGGAACAACAATCGATTTTGGACGACCTTTATATATATATATATATATATATATATATATATATATATATATATATATATTTTAATTTTTTGAAAATGTTATAGACACCGTACCGAGAACTATGCTTCTTTTTATTTCAGTCAAAGTAGTAATAATATGTACCAAATAACCATACTAGAAGTTGTAAAATAGTATGTATATGTGTGTAAGCTTACTTTTGAGAATGGCATAACAGCCGAAACTATTCGGGGAAATATGCAATTTGTAAAACTATCAACGAGAGTTTATTTTTTATTTCCATATTTAATTTATAATTTTTTAATATTATTTATATTTGTTACTTAATTTGTGGGAATTAATGTTTCTTTGGTCGAATATGCAATTTCTGATAAATCTGGCAATGAACCTCGCATTTCTTGAACTTCTTCACTCGTTTTCAATAATAAAATTCAAGCGAAAATAATGCACAAATATCAATTAACAACTTAATAATTTTTAATGTGGTCGCCGGAGGTGTTAAATTAAATATACTTAATCGTGTTTCTTTACTCAAATAAGCAGTTTTTGACAAATCTGGCGGCGTACATTGCGTTTGCCCATCTTTACATATTTTCAAGAATAAAATTAAAATTCAAGCAAAAATAAGAATAAACTTAAATTAAAAAAATTTCAATATGGCCGCCGAAAATGTCGATTAAATAAAAGAGCTATGTTTGTTATGTATATATATATATATATATATATATATATATATATATATATATATATATATATATACAGGGTGTAACAGAATAACTATTCCTAATTTTAACTGGAGTATCCTGGGCTCAGAATATGAAGATTTAATGCAAATCACTGAGATAAAATGTGGCTCCTTACTGAGCTACAGGGTGTTTTATATAAAAATTTAAAAACGATTTTTGCCCAGTACTTTAAAACTATTTCACGTATCCTTATCATACTTGGCAGGAAATGTAGGTACCGTACACCATACTAAATTATGTTAAATAAAAGTTTCTGGCTACTGCCAGTGGCGTACAACAGGGGCAAGTGAGAGGTTGATCCTTCCTAAATTCTACGCCACTGGCGGAATTGTCATTTTAGCACAATTTTTCGATTCTCCAATACTTGCTGTGTAAAAAACATACTCTTCCTTTGTAACGATAAAGTCACTGTTTTTCGAGATATTTAAAGTTAAACATAAGCTGCACCCTTGGGATTTTTTCAAAATTTGCTCAAAAAAATCTGAAAAAATTCAGTAAAATAGAGAAAAAAATTAGCTACATAATAACTAAGTAACTTTTTTCTCTAACTCATTCTGATTTGGCTGTAAAAATTATTGAAAATAAAAAAAATAAAATGCAAAAAATATTAATTTTCAATAATTTTTCCAGCCAAACCAGAATGAGTTAGAGAAAAAAGTTACTTAGTTATTATGTAGTTAATTTTTTTCTCTATTTTACTGAATTTTTTCAGATTTTTTTGAGCAAATTTTGAAAAAATCCCAAGGGTGCAGCTTATGTTTAACTTTAAATATCTCGAAAAACAGTGACTTTATCGTTACAAAGGAAGAGTATGTTTTTAACACAGCAAGTATTGGAGAATCGAAAAATTGTGCTAAAATGACAATTCCGCCAGTGGCGTAGAATTTAGGAAGGATCAACCTCTCACTTGCCCCTGTTGTACGCCACTGGCAGTAGCCAGAAACTTTTATTTAACATAATTTAGTATGGTGTGCGGTACCTACACTTTTTGCCAAGTATGATAAAGATACGTCAAATAGTTTTAAAGTACTGGGCAAAAATCGTTTTTAAATTTTTATATAAAACACCCTGTAGCTCAGTAAGGAGCCATATTTTATCTCAGTGATTTGCATTAAATCTTCATATTCTGAGCCCAGGATACTCCAGTTAAAATTAGGAATAGTTATTCTGTTACATCCTGTATATATATATATACTGGGTATCCCATTTTAATCCGCCACTTGCAATAACTTTAAAATCGTGCATCGGACAAAAAAATGGTTGGTATAAAAAGTAAATGGTTTCGAGGGGGACAACTGATGCAGAGACCCTTGCCCCCCTTGGACCTCCTGGGGGGCGGGAACCGGGGGCAACTTTGAAATCTTAAATAGAATTCCCTATTTTTTATTGCAGATTCGGATAGACCATTAAATAGTATGTAAATTTTGTTTTAAAACTTTTTTTATCTTTGATAGATGGCTGCAAACAGCATTTTTTTCTCAGTTTATCAGTCTTCAATTTGAAAAAAAGGGTTGCCAATTTTCCATGAAAAAACTAAGTATGATATTCAAGTTCTTTTTAGTTCTTTGGGAGGAGGAGGGGGCCAAGGGTCACTGCATCAGATATATCTCTCGAAACCATTAACTTTAAGTTAATGGTTTCGAGGGGGATAACTTTAAGTTAATGGTTTCGAGCAAATATCTGTTTCAGTGACCTTTGCCCCCTCCCTCCTCTCAAATAACTGAAAAGAACTTGAATATCGTACTTAGTTACACCTTTATTTTTAAATTGAAGACTGATAAACTGAGAAAAAAGTGCTGTTTGCAGCGCCATCTATCAAAGATAAAAAAAGTTTTAAAATAAAATTTACATACTTTTTAATGGTTTATCCGAATCTGCAATAAAAAGAGGGAGTTCTATTTAGGATTTCAAAGTTGCCCCCCGTTCCCGCTTCCCAGAGGTCCAAGAGGGGCAAGGGTCTCTGCATCAGATGTCCCCCTCGAAATCATTTACTTTTTATCCGAAACATTTTTTTTGTCCGATGCACGATTTTAAAGTTATTGCAATTGGCGGATTAAAATGGGACACCCAGTATATACTGGGTGTCCCAGACCACCCGTCCCACCCTTTTATAATCCAGGGGCTAAACTTTTTTAAACGAAAGGTTATGAAATCTTAGTAACTTTAACGTGCTCTATTGAATGGTGAGAAAATTGAGCCCCCTCTGCCCCCTTATGGGGAGCAGAGGGGGCAACTTTAAAATTTCAAATGGAAACCCATATTTTTATGGCAGATTTAGATTCTACGCATTAAAATGTTAATGGTTTATTAAAAAAAAAAAAAATTCAGTGGACAGATGGCGCTGTAGTCGCAAAAAACGTGTTTTTGTTTTTTTTTTTATTATCTTTAACCGTTTAAAACCGTAAAACAGATTTAAAGAGTAAAAATTTTATAAGTCTGCTTAATTTTAAATCTAAAAACACAAAAACATCAGTAATAAACCCGAAACCGAAAACGTTAAACTTAAATCACAGGCAAATTTTAGTTTCGTAGATAAACATGCAATATCATTGTGCTGATATTCTAATAAAATGATATTCTAATTTAATTGTTTTCATCACTCAGCGAGGAAAAGTCCACTTTCCCGCCCCATCGGGCGGGAAACTGGCTTCTCCTTCCCTCGTAATGAAAAATTTCATTCACCACTAGGGAGGAAAATTCTATTTCTCACTCGTTCCAGAATTTCACTCGTTTCGGAATACAAATTTTCCTCCCTAGTGGTGAGATGTATTATTTTTGTTTACTTACCAGAATTGTTGACTTGTGATGCAATGAAAAAAAAGCAAAAACAAGTTTTTCACGACTACACCGCTATCTGTCCACTAAAAAAATTTTTTTTCAAATAAACCCTTAACATTTTAATGCGTAGAATCTAAATCTGCCATAAAAAATATAGGTTTCCATTTGAAATTTTAAAGTTGCCCTCTCTGCCCCCCCCCCCATAAGGGGGGGCAAGGAGGCTCAATTTTCTCACGATTCGATAGAACACATCAAAGTTACTAAGACTTCCTGACCTTTCGTTTAAAAAAGTTCAGTCCCTGGATTATAAAAGGGTGAGACGGGTGGTCTGGGACACCCAGTACAGCCTGATTCAGAGTAAGCGCCTTATTTGTTTTTAGCCACACTATGGTTACTACTTTCAAAATATTTGGCAGTAATATGTTTCAGGACATTTTCCACACGATGGTGATATCAGATTTTCAATTGGACGAATCATTTCAAAATGGCGACGTTCAACTTTTTTTTAAATGGGATGCCATAATTTTTTTTTTTATTCTTGAGATCTTAAAAACATTCTTTTTACGATAGTATTTCGTTTTTCTTAAAAATTCATTTCTTTCCCTATTAAAAAGCAAACTATCATTTTAATCTAGTAGCGCATGTTATGTTATTTTTGTCCAAATATCAAGTAGCGGTAGACGCAATAGAAACAATTAAATTTTATTTTGTCATCTACATCTACTTTTTGAAACTCAAAATTAAAAATTTACATCAAATAAAAATTAGGTATTCACAAAAATTGCTCGAAATGTTTTCCTTCTTTTTCAATACATAAATTGAAACGTCGTCCAATGGTGGTGTTTGACGTTTGACAACTAGTTTGTCTAAATAACATCGGGTGTAAAATATTCATGCGCTACTAGATTAAAATGTTAGTTTGCTTTTTGATAGAGAAAGAAATGAATTTTTAAGAAAAACAAAATACTATCGTAAAAAGAATGTTTTTAAGATCTCAATAATAATAAAAATATTATGGCATCAAATTAAAAAAAAAAGTTGAACGTCGCCATTTTGAAATGATTTATCCAATTGAAAATCTGATATCACCATCGTGTAGAGAATGTCCTGAAACATATTACTGCCAAATATTTTGAAAGTAGTACCCATAGTGTGGCTAAAAAAAATAAGGCGTTTACTTTGAATCAGGCTGTATACAGAGTGTCCAAGATAACTCCGTATGCATGGGGATCTCCGGAACTGTTGGAGATACGACCTCGGTTAAATTAGATGAAAGTTGCCTCATTAGTAGGCGAGTTTAGTCATCTTTTGTTTTTTCCAAAAAAATCTATAGGTTACTAGATATAGACAAAAATGCAAATTTTGCTGTTTTATATTTTCGCTTATAACTCTCGTATGCAAAACGATACATTATTTTGGTTTGCACATTCTTAAGACACTTTTTTACGCAGAATTTTCAGGAGTAACCAAAAATTTTTTATCATGTACCGTTTTCGAGATTTATGATGCAATTTTGATTTTTCTTATGTAACTAGTATTTCAATGTAGTGTCATTAAAAAGATCTTTTAGTCCTACTTTATTTTAAATAATAACATAAAAAATTGAAAAAATCTATTTTCCAAAGTAATAATTCATTTATTTAGTTGAAAACCGAGTAGGCCATATCAAAACAAATGAAACATGAGAAATAGGCATTGTTTTCCTTATTATTAGATTTTTGGTTTTGCTTTTCTTCTGATTATTGTCTTAGTTAGTTAGTTAGTTTTATTGGAGTGCTTATTGAAAGAATATTAATTCATAGAGCGGTTTGAAAATTTAGAGAAATTTGAAATGCTTTATTGTTACATTCGTTGTCAAAGTAACGCAGTATTAGCCGCGGAAATGTATTTAATTATCCTTAAAGAAGGCAACCCAATGTAGGGATGTATAAGATATTAAACATGAATTTGATTGAGTACGGTATTAAATACCTAAAACTAACCTAACACAAGCTATGCTTAAGAGAACACGTATGTTCATTCTAGAAAACGATGGTATATTTCAACACTTAATGTAATTTTACTGTTATAGTTATTAGTTATTACGAATATAAAATATGGCATTAGTATTTTATAAATTGTTTTTTTTTTATTATAATTCTATATTATTGTTTAAACTAAAGTAGAGCTCATGTTTCATTTGTTTTAACATGGCCTACTTAGTTTTTAACTAAAAAAATGAATTATTACTTTGCAAAATAGATTTTTTTTAATTTTCCATGTTATTATTTAAAATAAAGTAAGACTATGTTATATCACTGGAAAAAGAAAAAAAAAATCTTTTTAATGACACTACATTGAAATACTAGTTACATAAGAAAAATGAAAGTTGCATCATAAATCTCGAAAACGGTACATGATAAAAAAATTTTGGTTACTCCTGGAAATTCTGTGTAAAAAAGTGTCTTAAGAAAGTGCAAACCAAAATAATGTATTATTTTGCATACGAGAGTTATAAGCGAAAATATAAAACAGCAAAATTTGCATTTTTGTCTATATCTAGTAACCTAAGGAATTTTTTTTAAAAAACTAAAGATGACTAAACTCGCCTACTAATGAGGCAACTTTCATCTAATTTAACCGATGTCGTATCTCTAACCGTTTCGGAGATCCCCATGCATACGAAGTTATCTTGGACACTCTGTATATATATATATATATAAATAATAATAATAATAAAAATAATTTTTATATCAGGTTGAAAATAAATGAGTTATCTCACTCAAATGTTTTTCACTTGTAAACATTTTCTTTATAACTTTTTTATTATTTACCTTGCGCCACAAATTTATTAATAAAGGTTGTAAAGAATTATATACCAAAAGAATTTATAAAAATATTTTGTTATACTCAAAATTACCGAGTTAAATAAAAAAACTAAATTAATTGCATTCTTCCTTTAAAAATGATGTGGCCGAACAACAACTCCAAATCCGAAAGCTCAGTTCTACACCCACAACCGACCACCGAACGAAATTCAAAAAAAAATTTACCCTGCCCAAAATGCATTTATAAAATGATGTATCGAAGCAACAAGCGACTAAAATTAAGAAATTTCTCTTACGCACTTTCGGTTGATAAATTTTTGGTAACTAAGATATGACTATATTGATAATTTACTAAACTTATTATAATTTTTTGTATTTATTGTACTGAATTATTTTTATTAATTATATTAATGATTTATTTAAGTTTAATAAATAATATTTTATTAACAAGCAAAAGAAATATATGTTTAATTTCTTAGAAAATTAATAATGTTATCAAAAAACAGCAAATTGTTTAAAGATATTTTATCAGGTAGTTGATCACGATATTGCAATTTTTATTAAATTTGTTAATTAAGTAAATTTCAATTAGTTTTCAAATCAATTTTGTTGCAAAAATAGTATATTACTATTATTAAGTTAATTAAGTAAATTTCAATTAGTTTTCAAATCAATTTTGTTGAAAAAATAGTATATTACTATTATTTCACATAATTGTTTTTATAAAATATGGGAACAAAATGTGATACGAGTACGAAAAATGTAGAAAAATAATTTATTAAAAATTATTAACCACGCTGGTTATATTAGATAAAACTGATATATTTATTTTGAAAGCCAAAAAATATCAACTGAAATTATTTTAAATTTATATGTTTTCAATTTTAAAAAACTTTGTGATTATATTTCATAAACGTAAAATATAAAGATTATTTTGCTTTACTACTGGATAGAGTTTATAATTATTGTATATTATTTTTATTTGAAACTTTACTTTAAAGTTTTTTTACAATTATCTAGTGACTTATGAAAATGTTGCAACAAATATTTTCATTTTTGAGATAGCTATGTAAACGTGCAAGTTCCATTTAATCAAAGTTATATGCGTTACAGTTTCAGAAACCACAATGCTGGCAAGCGAAATTAAAAAATTTATGATATATACCAATATATATATATATATATATATATATATATATATATATATATATATATATATATACAGATTTGGTTTAATGACTGGAAAAATTTATATTTATTTTTGTTTCTTGGGATTTTCTGTCAGGCAGAAATCAGATAAAACAACTCAGTTCACTGAGCAAGCTTTCGGAAACATTTTATTTTCTTTATCAGGTTCGGTATTATAGCACATAAACAGTTATATTATAATTGTAAAAAAACAATTTTATTTACAATGGCAGAGTTTTATACGTGTATTAAAAAAACGTGGTAAAATGTTCTAATAGACGGATACGAGCCCATTCGCCATTTAAAAAATATTTAGAGGGTACACCGAGCTTTCAAAAATGCCAATTTTAGCCCTTTTTCCAGATAATCGGCCAAAAACTTGTCTTACAGGCATCGGACCAAGTCGTACTGTGATATTTTATGCCCAGATGAATATAATACAAGTTACACATGCGCATAATGGGTTTGAGCATGGTCTAGGTAAGTTATAATTTTTTGAAATCACGTTTTTTTTTTTTGTTTTTGGTGGTTTTTTCAACTGTATTGTTAAAAAGTCATAAAAGCAAGCCGTACTCGCGAAAAGATGTTCTGAGATATATATAAAATAATGTAAGCATGCGATCTATGTATTTTGGTCTCGTCAAATTGGCTGGTAAACCTCTAAAACTCAATTTCCAAAAAAAAGCTAGCGAAACCCCTTCAAAAATGAGGAAAATTTAGATTTAGGGGTTTATCAACCAATTTGACGAGACTAAAATACTCACTGTTGTGGCTCAAGTGACCAAACTCAGTGGACCAAACTCAGAAAATCTGAAGATGACTGGAAAGTCGAAACGCTTCATTGTTAAAAACAATAACGAACCTGATAGGGAATTTAATAACATTATAATTAATCATAACGCAGGTTCAAGACCCAAGAACAAAAGTTTATTTTTTGACATTAATATATATATATATATATATATATATATATATATATATATATATATATATGTATATATGTTTTTGCAAATGTAACAAATTTTCTATAACTAATGTCAAAACGTGTAATAATTTTATTATTCCACAGAAAAAAATTTACTTATATATATATATATATATATATAAAGAGGTTTTCCAATAAGAGGTTTCATTTTGGATAGCTCGCTATCTGGGCAGCTGTCACTTTTAAAGCTGTTATTTTTTGACATTTGACAAGTAAAAACTACGCCATTACTAAAAATGCAACAATTCACTACAGAAATGGTGTAAATTTTGCAGTCACAGTTCGCAAAACTAAAGCACTTTTGGGTTGTCGTGCAGCACTTTCTCGGCCAGCAATAGTGAAACTGGTTAAAAAATTTGAGCTGTTGGGACAACTTAGTGATGTGAAGAATCGAAACCGTGTGCACCACTCAAGAACAATTGAGAATATTGCTGCTGTAGCCCGTAGTGTTGACGAAAACCCAGGTTTGTCGATTCCTCGTCGATCTTTGGAATTAGGCATTCCACAAACGACATTACACCGTATTTTGCATAAAGACCTAGGTTTTAAGGTTTTTAAAGTTCAGTTAACACAAGAACTCAAGCCGGTCGATCACCAACAACGTTGGCCGTGTTATTTCTCGGAGAGGTGATTACAATTGGCCCCGAGATTTTGTGATTTAACACTTTCAGACTTTTTTCTTTGGAGCCACGTGAAAGATAAGGTCTATGCCAATGCTCCACAATCGATTAATGACCTTAAAGATGGAATTCGTGAAGTTATCGAGGACATACAGCCGCAAATGTGCGAATTGGTTATGGAAAATTTCATGAAAAGGATATGGTGCTGCAACCGTAGCCGTGGCGGCTATTTGGCTGATATCGTTTTCCATCGTTAATGGCATCCCTTTCTCTTTACAATGAAATAAATATCCATTGATTTCTCTTAAAATATACTAGTTTTTTTTAAATATCAAAACGAAACCTCTTATTGGAAAACCCTTTATTAGGGATATTTTACCACATGTTTTCTTAATACACGCAGAAAACTCTGGCATTGTAAGCAAAATTGTTTTTTACAATTATAATATAATTGTCTATGTGCTATAATGCAGGACCTGATACCTGATGAAGGAAATAAAATATTTCCAAAAGCTTGCTCAATGAATTGAGTTGTTTTATTTGATTTCTGCCTGACTGAAAATCCCAAGAAACAAAAATAAATGTAATATAATATAATATAATAATAATATAGTTTATTTATTAGCATTAGCTAAATAGGTACATTAATCTTACAAACTTACAAACTATATTTCATGAATCAAGTGTGCGCAAAATTAGGGCTACCATGAATAATTTTTTATTTATAAATATGATATAAATTTTACAGGAATAAATTGGGTATAGTAGGCTACAGTATATTATAAATTTCCCAGAAATAGGTAATAACAATTGATTTTATTATTTTCATAGCTTCTTCCTTGATTTAAATTAATAAAAACCTTCTATAAAATTTGTAATTTTGTAATTTATTTTTTTTTATATCATTTTTTTTTTACATGTTTTATATCGTTAAAAAGAGAGAAAAAATTTATTTAATTCATTTATAGTCTATCTTATTTTTATATGGTTTTACTCATTGTCAGTAATAGACAGAAAAATTCATTAATTTTTATTTTCTATACTAAATTTAACGCTTTCGTTTTAGAATAAGAAAATGAAAATAGTTAACTTATTAAAAAAAAAAACTAATTATTTTAAAGGAAAAAAAAAAGAATATTTAAGCCGAGAATATCTTTCATAGATTTGAACGAATCCCAAATGATGTAATGCAAATATCTAAAGTAAAATGGATTTAAAATGAAATAAATGGAGTGTAGTATATTACCTGTGCACTTGTTTTTCGTGTTTACCAGAGATAGTTTGAACTGCACGTTGCAGGCGTAATTGTGCTGACATAAAGGCTTTGTAGCAAATTCCACACTGATGTTTCTGTCATCAATCCATTGACATAACTTGTGTTCAGGATACTCTTTGTCATTGGCGCAGATTGATACGTTCCCGTATTCATGCCCACTGAACTATATAGAAATTTTAATAATAGTTATACGAGTAAAATCTTTTTTACTTTTTACTGTTTATACTACACAACTAGACTAGTCTGCATGTTAATTAAATTCGAACAAATGCATGCATATTGCACATGCAAATGTCATAGGACGTTTATGAATTTTCAGATATATTATTACATTTCGTTTGCCTTTTAAATATTAAATTGATTATAAGTATTTGTGTTTCACTTGCAAATCAAATCTTTTCAATAAACGAAAACGAAATGAACGATGTAACATGGGCCGGTTGCGGCAGCGACATATGTTGACCCGGCCCGAACTGCAGGCTGACTTCGGTTACTCGTGGATAGGTACAAATCGAGTAGGGTCGGGTTGATATGAACCGCCTCATTTATTAATTTTTTAAAAGTATATATATATATATATATAATTATTTAAATAATAAAAATTAATATACCACGTTTTTAACACGAACTAAAAAGTATAAAATAATTTCTCCTAGCCCCCCATTCGGACAACCTTATACAGAAAAACGTGGGGCGCATGCATTAGATAATAGTAAGAAGTGTGGGCAGTAGCTGTCGTAACCCCACTTTTTTGTATGAGACTATAAATCTATATGGGGCTAGAAGAAATTGTTTTATACGTTTTAGTCCGTGTTAAAAACGTGGTATATTTTCTGCTCTTTAATCTTGTTTAACTTTAACTTAATTAATTAATTTAATTAATTATAATTTAATAATTAATTATGGTTTTATTAGTTATTAATTTAATATTTCTAATGTGATTGATTAATTAATTAATTAGTAAATACTGCATTGTCATTCAATCTGAACTATGTTTAAATTTCAAATCACTAGCTCATCGGGAAGGTAGTTTAAAAACGATTGTAAAATTTGTGCCGAACAGACAAACAAATAGATGACAAGAAATCCAGTTAATAGAAACGTGTTAATATTTATAATTTAATTGACATTTTGGTAATGTTTGTTAACAAATTAGTTAATTTACAAAGCGTTTAACAATGCTTTATGCAATCGCGTCTTTAATGTGTGACTTAAATTATTGTTTATTAATCTTCTCTTACTTTAGAAGAGAAATTAGTTTAAGGTTTTATAATAAAATGTACAGGTATGCATTTTTATATTTAAAAATTCTCAAATTTTTATTTGAGGTGAATAATCTGAGATACATATTTGTACAAAAAAAAAAGAAAAAAAAAACAAGTAAACAGTCCATACTCAAAACCATTCAAAATTTTCAGATGTTTAAATTGATATATTCTGAATAGTAGGTACAGGTATACTATTGTAATTTGGTAAATTAGATTGTTTTGAAAACAAAATACACAAATAGAATATAAAAATTAGAAAACTTTTCAATCTTTCGTGCATACATGTATATTGTGAAAGAAAAAAATATTGATTAATTACCTTTACTTTAATTTCGTTGGGAATGTCCTGTAGGATTTTGTAGTGAATTTCGTAGACGATAATTTGTTTTGGTGTAATGTAATCTTCGTATTCTAGTCGCTTTATACCGCAGTGTAAGTTTATAATTTGTCCAGGAAAGTCTTTTAATCTCTCGGTAATACGTTGCACCGTAGTTTCAATAGATTGCTGCGTTTTCACGACGTAGTCGTTGTTGAATTCATTACGAACTAGTTCTTCGTATGTAGCGGCATTGAATTCTGAGGTTACGTACAAAATGGAAATGTGTGGGCTAATACCTTTAATAGTTTTTACAAGAGATTGTGAATTAATTAAATCTGATGAATCTAATGTATCTGAGACTGCTAGCATTATTATTACGGCATTTCTTGGAGATCGATTTTTTTCATAACATTGTTCACGAGTGCCATTTTTTAAATAGCTGATTAATGTTGTTAAACTCTTTGATACACTTAATGTTGTAGGCCCTAGAAACATAATAATTTTATTTCATAAATTTAGTGAAAATCATTTTTAATTTAATAAGATTAACAGGAAAGTTGATTTAAAATTGCTTCACAGTGTAGAGTTTATTGTATAGGCCTTATCTTTTAGATTTTAAAAAAATTAATTATTTGTAATTTTATGTTTCTGATAGAATACTAATGTGTTTTTTGCGATAGTTTGTAACTAATGATGTTTGTAGAATACAAAATAAAATTATTTAAAATCATTTAATGAAAGTAAATTTTCATATTAAAATTTTATTATTTTTGTTTTACATTTTTGTACTTTAATACTTTCTGAAAATACAAATTTAAATTTTACTGTCAATAAAAATTTTAAATATGAGTATCGGTGTTCAAAAAAGAAGTTCCGTTTTTTTGAAATTTACTACGTAATAATAATTTTGCCAGGGATTTTTAACCGCTTAAAAAAATGATTCAGTTCCGGTTAAAATATTTTTATTTGGTTTGATTACATTTCGATTCAAATAATTAAAATTTTGGAAAACCGGTTAAACGGGTTTGGACAATATAATTTGGTTCTAGTATTTGGTTTCGAGTTTTATTTCAGTATTTTATTCGTCAGTCGTCAGTCAAAATTTTGTAATCGCAACTCCTCCTAATAGACAACGATTTTTATGAAATTTCTAGGATAGATTTATTTAGTGCCCAAGATGGTCATGTGGTTTTATTTTTTCCGGTAATGTTAGCTTTCCGAGAAAAAAATTACTAAAGTTTTTAAAAAATTTTTTTTTATTTTATCCGATTTTGATCAAATTTTCTGAAAAGATTTCTCATATAAGTTATATAATTCTTAACAAAATACAGTGTTTCCATTTTCCGAGAAAAAAATTACAAAAGTTTTTGAAAATTTATTATGGCTATATTATTTTTCTGTAATTAACCAAATTCTCACAAAAGATTAATTAAACAGACTCGAACACAATAGGTTGATCAACTGTTTGTTTTAAAAAAAATCAATAGTTTAGATTATTGTTCGGAACTCGTCGCTGCTTTAAACGATCGGACGACTTGTAGTTTCGAAAAAGTGTTTAAATGAACTATTTTGAAACAAATATATTATATATATATATATATATATATATATATATATATATATATATATATATATATATTTTTAAAAACTTAAAATTTTTATGAATTATAAATTATATTTTAAATTTGTCACTTATATTTTTTCCACAGTAGATTATTATAAATGCATATTTATATAACTTAAAAAGTATTTTAGTTTTTTTATTATTTATTTCAATTAATAAAAGGTTAAGTTTCTTTTTTAAATACATTTTGAATAAATACACTTAAGTTATACTAATTTAACTAATTTGAATAATGATTTAAGATAAAACAGTTAACCATTCATTATGTTTCATACTGATAAAAAATTCTAAACTTGTAAATTCAATTTTAGAGTTTTTGTATTGCAAAAGTTAAGTGATAGCATGTAATTACTACTATCTTTCCGGCAATATTTTCGATTTAATTCCTTATGAAATTAATTAACATTTCATAATTAAAATAGTAATATATATATATATATATATATATATATATATATATATATACAGTGCGATATTTTTATCTCTGAACATATGAACTGAACTACATACAAATTCCCTATGTTCAATTTTAAAAAAAAACATATCAGACGCATAGAGACATCCCTGACAGTTATGCAACCAATCATACGTAATATAATGTTTATTTGAATAAAAAATAAAATATTTAACAGAATATGGTCATTTATTGTAAATTGCTGAACACTTAAATTTATAAATAATAATAATAATAAATAATACTATACATTTTTAAACAGATTTCTTGAAATAATGCGAATAGTTTAATGCTTTCTAAATATTTTGTTGAAAGTAATTCATTTTTTTTCAAATAACTGTCACATTATGTAAGATTGGTTGCATAACTATCAGGGATGTCTCTATGCGTCTGATTTGTTTTTTTTAAAATTGAACATAGGAAATTTACATGTAATTCAGTTCATATGTTCAGAGATAAAAATATCGCACTGTATATATATATAATATGTCCCCGGATGGACCTAACTATACTTGTAAATTTCCTTATTTTGCATTTTTATTCATGCACAGTCATTCTTCATGAAAAGTTTTATTTCATCTAGCAAGTCCACAGCCACTACAAAAATTTCGAAATAACATATATATATATATATATATATATATATATATATATATATATAATACATATTTTATTCCTTAATCGTAATTCCTAATTTATTTGAGAAATGTGTTTATATATATATATATATATATATATATATATATATATATAATATTAATAAAAATAATAAAAGTTAAAAATATGAATTAATTAGCGTATGTATGAAAATAATTTATATTAAAATTTTCTGTTTATATAAGTATATTCTTTGATATTTTCTCTAATAACTTCAAAGTTATGTTTATCATATCATACGGTATACGGTACAAGATACAATCGTTCATCTTTCGTTTGGTTCATGTAATTTACAAAGTTTAATTTCTTTTCAAAAGGATCGTTTACTAGATGGAAAAAGCCAAAATGTTTACCAACTTTTAATACATGATTTCACTCTATTAAAAGAATTAAGAAGTTCAGAAAATCATCAGACAGGCATTGTTGTTACCGTTGCGATTCTTCTACCAGTTAATTACAGAATAATACAAAAACTTTTCGTTAAAAGACTATTTTCAGCTTGCGGCTGTATCTCAATTAAATAAATTGTCTCTCGAGCACAAAATGGCTATTAGATTATTTTCGATTCTCCAATGTAGAAATACACATTAGAGATTTTAACATGAGACAATATGTTCAAAAGTTTTCAAATCAGCAATATGAGTGAGGTGATTTATTGCTCTACTGCTGTACATATATGTATGTATGTATGTATGTATGTATGTATGTATGTATGTACTTTTCGTATATGCAAACAATTGTCCCGCAAAACAATATTATTTTATCGTTTTAAAGTCACTTTCTGCGTCAGACTTTAATCCATATAAAACTACACGCAAAATTTTTTGTTCCTGTCAGCTTCGTTTTATGTCTGATGGATGCAAATTTTGAATGGGTATTTATAACTTTATTAATTAAATACGATTATATACACGTAAAATTTTATTAATATATACGCTATAGTGTTTTCCATAAATTTATTACCTATATAGTACATATCTAAGAACGTTTCAAAAAAATTGTATATAAAATTTGATATATTGAACATAAAATAACATAATATGGCAAATTTTGAAAAAGGAAATGATAATAAATACTGAATATAGGTAAATAAAAAAGCTTTAGGTTTTAGTTTTGTTTAATTTTATATTAAAATTTGAAAATTATTAGGCACTCATTCTATAAGTAGTTACTAAACCTTATATTTGATGCAATTTTAATTGAAACACGGTTTAACAATTGACAGTTGTCATTAAAGCTGTCGCATTAGTTAAAAACGATATTTTGTCATTTTAAATATATATATATATATATATATATATATATATATATATATATATATATATATATATATATATATATATATATATATATATATATATGTATTAGGGTGTTTCGGAAAAAATCGAAACAGCTGGCTCAGCACTAAAATCAAAGATTTTGGTCTAAAATAGACGGATACGAGCCCATTTTCCATTTAAAAAATATTTAGAGGGTCCACCGAGCTCTCAAAAATGCCATTTTTAGTCCTTTATATATATATATATATATATATATATATATATATATATATATATATATATATATATATATATATATATATATATATGGATGTGGGTGGCTGCATTAACGGGAAAATTAAATAACTTTTGCAATTCTCAGCAATTCACGTTCTGGCAGTCAGTACTACAAGGGGCCGTGGTGGTGGGTCTGCAATAACATTTAATAATTAAACTTGCGGGAAGAGTACGCCAACACATCCTAACGTTACTTCTAGATAGAAACCAATACCAATGAACGAGAAGGCGTTACTAACAAACTTACAATGAATAGTTATTATAAACTGATTAGGAAATTAACTCAATTAAAACGACAAATTTTTCCGAAATAAAGAATCTAACAACTTTATTTTTGTCAATAAGACAGAATAAAACACAAAACTTAAAGTTTGAGATCAGCAGCTTCTAAACAAAGTCAACTACAGCCAATTATTAGTCTATCCAAATCGAAATCTTACAGTATATCAACATAATTATATAAAATGAAATCGTAAATACAAAATAGACATAAATAGGCTCCACGTTATTTGAATGAACATGAAAACGCGTTATTGTGGAATACGAACTCTAAAGATACTCAAATCGCGGTAGAGCGGCTTTTACAATAGTAGATATGTAACAGTTTAATTCGTAAAAATACGAAGCGACACGTTTGGATCGATCATGTCATTAAATAAACACTAAACACTGTTTTGATTTTTGTAAAATAAAAATAAAAACTAGAAAATTTTATTTATTAAATGTTTTTCTTTCATTCTTACCCGAAATTTTAATTTATTTTAATAAAATAGGAACAATGAATCAGAGTAGAATATTTTTAGTTACTATAATATTATTGCACAAACTTTATTTTAAAAAGTTAATATTATTATTTTAAAATTATGTAACTATTCGTCAATAAAAATGAACAAACAAAACATTTGTGTAATGTAAATTTTTTGTTGTAATTTCTTTGTTAATTTAAAAAAAAATTGTTGCTATTCCTGGATTTTAAATACTATATTTTACTGACAATATTATTTATGTGGTATAATTTTTTTTATTATGAAGAAAATATTCATATATACGTATATATATTTTTTGACAACTTTCAAATTTTAATATAAAATTAAACAGAACTTAAACCTAAAGCTTTTATTTTTATACAAAATTGATTTTCATTTTGTTTTTAAGTTTGCCATATTATGTTATTTTTATGTTCCTTAAGATTAACTACATATAATATATTTTGTGGTTATCATACACAATAATTTAATATATCAATTTTTATGTACAATTTTTTTGAAATATACTTTATAATAAATTTATGGAAAAAACTGTGGCGTATACATTACTAAAATTTTTCGCTTATATGAACATATTTAATTTTTGATCTATTCAAACTCTGAACTTTTCGACAATACATACTTCATGTAATATTGTACATCCTTTATCTCGCATATTCTGTTTGTAAAATAAAATTATAAATACCCATTTAAAATTCGCCTTCATCAGACATAAAGCAAAGCTGACCCACCACCACGGCCCCTCGTAGTACTGACAGCCACACCCTTCACAATAAACGTTTCAAATACATATCCAACAGCAACTTGGTGAATTGCTGAGATTAATTAGCGCAAGTTATGTAATAAAGTAATTCATTTGCCCTTTTCTGCGGACGCCAATATACATATATACATATGCATATACATATACATATACATTATACATATACATAACACAACGCAAGTTTTGGCCACTTAACATAATTTTTGCGTAAAACGCTCGAACATGTCAATTTTAGTATGAAGGGGGACATCTGAATGGATTAGTACTATTTGCATAACTTCAAATCTAAGATGATGGTGTATTGCACCTTAAAAATTTTAAATAGAAAGGGGTGTCACAACACACACACACAACACACAACACAGTTCTAAAGGCCTTTTAATTCGCTTTTTAAAAGTTTTTTTATTTTTCAAATCCGATTATTAATTTCAGAGAAAAATCGTTTATAACAAAGTTTATTAAGTGTTCAAAAATACAGACAGAAACTCAAGTATCAGTTTATTAAGTGTGCGAAATGTCTCGATTGTCTCGATGAAGAACTCAGTAATGGTTTAAAATATTGTCATAAATTAATAAATATAGGTATTTAGTAAAAAAAATATTTCAACCATTATTAATTACGCTAGTCGCATTCGACTGCTTTCCCGAATAATTTAAGAAGGTTGCTAATTATTCAGCCTACCAGTTGCAGTCTAATTGCCACCAGTATTAAGGGGTTACATTACTGTGAAATTTCAGTGTATGCAATGCTGCTAGTGTTAATGTATGGTATGTTGAGTTATGAGTGCTAGGACTTTTACATACTACATGTTATGGGAATTGCGTTAAAAAATATATATTACCAATATAGAATTATGAAAATATTGTTGCAACAATGGAAATAGAATAGTTTAGATAATTTCAATATATGCTTGACTTAGGTTTAAATTTGCGTATACGTTAAATAAGTTACAAATTTTTACTTGTAGTGACAATGCCCATATTAGTTCGATGTACAAGTTTGTTTGTTTTTTTCAGTTTAGTATTTTTTAAATTATTATATACAAAATAAATAAATAATTAATTGAAAATATTTGCAAAACAATGTGAACAGAAAATAAAAAAGAACTATATATATATATATATATATATATATATATATATATATAAATATGTTGTATGTATAGAGTAGAGATGTGTCTAGATATACTCACAAGGTGATTTGTTATAGGCTAGATCATGAAATATTTGATGAATGCTGTGCGTAGTATTTGTCATCCAGGATCCATCGTTGCCTCGGAGGAATCCTATTCGACTGCCATAGAAGGACACGTCTAGTGCGTGGGTAAGGGCACTGAAAATCAAACAATTCATCCGAAAAATGAAACGCGTTTCCCGTTTCCATGTTAGAACCGCAAAGCTAGCGTTCAATGTTCGGGGATTGCAGTCACACAATCTGCCCTCGACTTTCCAACTGATTACACTATATTTAACAATGTATCTCGCCGACGAAAGTCGACATTTACTTTCTGACTTTTCGCTCGTTTTGCTAGGACTTTTTGCTAATTTATAACCGCTACTGCTCTTACTGCCCTTTTTTAAAACACAGTTATATAGTTCATTCAGATCATTGTTTTCATTTCAGGGAACACAATTTTATTAATGTTTAGCCACGCATTAATGAAAGCCACATCATAATATTTATTATATTTTACACAAGTTTATATGAATACATCAGAGGCGTGTATTTCATGGATGCGGTTGATGCGGAGCTCTTGTATTTTTATAAAATTTGTTTACATTTTATGTACTCATTACATCTTTTGTGTATTTTATTTCAAACTATTAACCAATTTCTATAGCTATATTATGTAATGTAATAATAATTTCTATCTTAATATTTTAAAAATCTATAAAGGCTTGTTTTTATATTTGAATATTATAGTAATGAATACAGTAATATTCGAAACTTGAATTGTATCCATGGATGAACTTGTAGTAAGCAAAAATTTCATATTTGCTCATGCGCTTTGCAGATTGCCAATTTTGCGAAAAAAAATCATCGCATTGGATTAGTTTATAAAAAATAATGGTTTAATAAATTAATGAAATATATATGTGATGTATTTTAATAAAATCTAATTATAAAATATATTATTATTATTTTTTTTTCTGATATGACATATTGTATTTATATGCGAAATATAAACCGCTTCCTCACACATTAATAGTCACGGCACGCCACTGCTATACATACACATATGCATGACTATATTAATATTTATATATATATATATATATATATATATATATATATGACTTTATGTTTAGTATTTACTTTGTACTTGGTTATATGCAAAGATTTGTGAATTTCCTACAAAAAATATGGATTATAATTTGAAACAAATTAAATATATAACTTTTATACATAATATTTACAAAAAAATTTTGAAATTATAAGTAATTCTACCTTCTTCACAATCGCAAAAAAATAAATTATATTATTGATTTAAAAATAGAATATTTTTGTAATACGGAATATGCCACAGACAAAAGAAGTTTCGAATTTAATATCTGAGAATCCAAATACATTTTTGCAATTTTAAGTAATTTGTTGTAATAAATGATGAGTTTGCATTTTGGTGACATGTAAACCAATTAACATTTTCAATAATCAAATTCAAGCGAGAATAAACATTGCAATTACCACTGTATAATTTTTAACCATGTAGTCAACATATATATATATATATATATATATATATATATATATATATATATATATATATATATATATATATATATATATATATATATATACGATTGCTTTTAACTAAAATTGCTCTAAAATGGACTATAAATACGAGACATGTCTGAATAAATGATACAGAAAAACAAAAACTTGGAAACCAACAAACAAACTAAAAATATAATAACATATTTTCTAGTTTATTTAATAAATTTAATAATCATAAATTACACACGGAATATGTAATATAAATAACGTAATTATTGTCTAACATTCATTTAAATAATTCAAATAAATGCACATTTAATAATATATCAATCTTGACATTTAATTTGTTTTTTTTTTCAAATTTTCAAAAAAAAAACATCTATAAAAATCAATAATAAATAAAATTTAAAAAGATTTATAAAAATATTTTCTGTAAAATCGGAACTATAAAGAATAAATTTTTAAAAATTTAAATATTTTTAAAAAACTATAATATCTAGAATTATACAAATTTTTATACTCATCATTAAATCGGGCAGAAAATTTTCTATAAGTACATAGGCATATAAACTGAGCAACTGTAAGAGTAAACACATTTGTTGATAAGGATGAACGCCGTTTGGGATAAAAACCTCGAAGGTGAAATAGTGTTGCCATCTAGTAACAAGATTTTATCATCAAAATACAATTACACTTAGCTATAACAGTTTTTTGCAATTATCTTAGAACATAAAATTTGCAAATAGTGAGTTTTGCATCTATACGACTCATATACGCGATATAAACGATAGATATATGTATTTACTCACGTTTTCCGAAAATTTCAGTTGTGTAGAGGAACCTGTTACTTTTGTAAAAACAAGCAAAAAATATTATTTCTGATGGTTTTTCGATGTAAAATTATCGATTTTTAGCCTTACTGGAATTTTTTTTATGGACATTTTAATATATATTGTGACAAAAACACTTTTTGTCACGAGTCAAATTTTGTAGAAAAAAAGATATTTTTATAGAATATTTACTTTTTAGTGAATTGGCAATATTGATTAAAATGTGAAATTAGCAGGCACATAAATACCGCTTGTACCGGTGAAATCTCTCTCTCCAGTGAGCCGCTCTGGTGTGAGCACCTCTCTCTCTCCCGTGAGCAGTCTTGCTCTGAGCAAACTCCTACTGGTTTTGTCTTCGTTATATCGGTGATATTTTAAGGTTAATTTTCAACATGCGGTCTGATAAGAATTTGTATTCAAGATGGGATTGTTTCGTTTGGATTTGAAATGGTGTAAGTTGACAATTTATTTATTTTGTATTATGTTTGAATTGTTATTCATGAGATTTTTTGATGTTTGGATTATTTTAGTAACGTAATTTTGCTCTCATGAATTCAATGATGGTCAACTTACATTTGATTTCGTTTTGTATTTTTTTGTAAAGCCAATTTCTTTCTTGAATAATTTTGTTAGTTATTTTGTTTTGAGTTATGATTTGTAGAGTTCAATTTATTAGAGTTTGTATCGTTATAGTTTATTTGATGATTAGTAATTTTAATTTGACAAATTAACCTTGAAGCAGCACAGATCCCCGTTCCAATCCTCATTTCTTTCTTTGTAAATACTGGTAGATTTTCCTGCCCGTTTTCCGTTTGTGAAAGTCTTTAGTGCGTATCATTGTCTGTATTTGTAAATTTCGAGCCCTCGCTAGAGCGCGTTATGATCTTCAGATTTTTTGTGCAGTGTGCGACACTGCGGTTGATAATTTTATTCGCGTTTAAAACGATCGGCGTTTTATTGTTCGAACTTTTGTAGAGTTCGGGATTGTTGCAATACGAGTTATTTTGAGGCCACGCGCCATTGTTCGTATTGCGATGATTTTTTGGTTTATCGTATCGTATATTTTTGCTATTATCACAGCACTTAAATTTTAGGCTGAAGAAGCTGTATCGGCTGTGATGATATTTTGTTTGTGGTATATTTTTTGGTGGCCACGTCATAATTCTCGGTGAAATACCCTATGTTTTCGTGGGCCACGCCTATAAGATCAGAATGCGTTCATTGGCTTCCGGATTTACAAATTACGGGAAAGACATTCGGTCTAGATCGGCTAACGTACTTTCGTGTTTTGTCTCTCCTGCGCACGCGACCCCCCCTCTGTTCCATGTTCTATGTTCCCTCTTCGCGATCCCTTTTCTTTGTTGTATGAATGACGTGTAGAAAATCGTAAGTAGCAACTCATCACTTTATTTGTATTATTTTTGTATTGAAGATTTTTGTTGAGCAAGCAACTTTAACTTATTTAGCTAGAAAATATTGTTGAGTCATTTTATTGTAGTATTGTTGAATTTTCTTTGAGTTACGTATTTTTGTTTCTAGTTGAATATTTTAATTTTGCTTGTATCATTTTTTGAACTATGCTATTTTCACTTAGCTTTTGTATCTTGCGATTATACTGTTGTTACCTATTTTGTTTGCTAAGTGAACTATGCAATTATCGTTTAAATTTTGTTTTATGAGATTATACCGCTGTTACTATTTTGTTTGCTGATTGAATTTTGTTATTATCGCTTAAATTTTGTAATCTGATATTTATTTTGTTTGCTAAATTCATTAACGTCACTTGAGCTAACTTATGAGCTGTGTACTTTAAATTGTAAATTGTAAAGTATTTTGATTTTGCATTAATTTGTTATATTGATGATATTGTATGAAACTATTACCTATCTTGTCATTTCGATTGTATCGACTTTTATTTCAAGTTCGATTTGTTTGATTTTATCATGTTTGTATTCTGGATAAATCTGCTGTGCCCCCTCATGTTTAGATGAACAGGCTGTCGTTTTCAACGGTGTCCGAGCGAGATTCAGATGTATAGCGGCACCAGTTAATCGTGGAAACCGAATTTGGATCAACAAATGAAAGATATCGACCATACTCTAAATCGAGCATTAATTATGGATTGGATGATGATTTTATATGACGTACCGAAGCCCGCTGGGCGTATTCCGATTTCGAGGGCGATCATTTTCATGATGTCTCCTTCCATGATCACGCCGCTTTGTTGCGCTGTGCATTCTGACATCTCCTCGGCGCTGACGAAAACGCAGAAGAAGATCTTCTTTAGCTAGACCACCCGCTAACCAGCAGACATCAAATCATTCGTATATTATGCTGTACTAAATATCATACAATATAACTACATCGTATTACAAAATTGTAAGTAATTTTTTATTTAATTATTTATTGCATTTCCGAAACAAATTCTCGAAAAATGAAACAATTCCCTATCCCGTTAAGTTCCTTTTTGAGATTTGTCAAAGCTTCTCAATTTTGCGTCAACATTCCGCTTTGACTGGCGCCCACCTAATTTACCAACATCACAAAATAAAGTTCCTACCAACCCCACCTACGACCTAGCTCTCCTCCACACAACTGACGCCGTGCCCATTATGGGTGACAGGTAGGATAAAAATGAGATGAATAAAATATTTCAAAATTTGAACACTTTGATAAAATTTAAAATTTAACATCTAATATTTTCTTCATCTAAATGTCACACATAATTTTGGCTCGCCAACGTGGGGCTTTGATTGATTTTTTGTCTTCGAATTAGACCATTCCTTCCTTTCACTTTTCCGAGAATTTGAGTTCGAAAATTTATTTAGTTCTGATTATTTTTTGTAATTGCTACTTACATTTCATGTTTAGTTATGATGATTTTTTATTATTTGTATTATGTTATATTTGCTACTTACTCTTTTGATTTATTATGCTGTGCTATATTATTTTGTATATGATTGAGTAATGATTTATATTTTGTTTAGTGCACTGAGTGAGATGAGATTTCACAGTTTTTTGATTGATTAGTTTTTCTTTGATTTGAGTATTTTATTGAGTTACGAATATTTCTTTGTTGGAAAGTTAAAAATTTTTTTGTAAATGAGAAAAAAAAATTTTTTTTTTGGTGGAAGGGCTGTGTGACAAAAACACTTTTTGTCACGAGTCAAATTTTGTAGAAAAAAAGATATTTTTATAGAATATTTACTTTTTAGTGAATTGGCAATATTGATTAAAATGTGAAATTAGCAGGCACATAAATACCGCTTGTACCGGTGAAATCTCTCTCTCCAGTGAGCCGCTCTGGTGTGAGCACCTCTCTCTCTCCCGTGAGCAGTCTTGCTCTGAGCAAACTCCTACTGGTTTTGTCTTCGTTATATCGGTGATATTTTAAGGTTAATTTTCAACATGCGGTCTGATAAGAATTTGTATTCAAGATGGGATTGTTTCGTTTGGATTTGAAATGGTGTAAGTTGACAATTTATTTATTTTGTATTATGTTTGAATTGTTATTCATGAGATTTTTTGATGTTTGGATTATTTTAGTAACGTAATTTTGCTCTCATGAATTCAATGATGGTCAACTTACATTTGATTTCGTTTTGTATTTTTTTGTAAAGCCAATTTCTTTCTTGAATAATTTTGTTAGTTATTTTGTTTTGAGTTATGATTTGTAGAGTTCAATTTATTAGAGTTTGTATCGTTATAGTTTATTTGATGATTAGTAATTTTAATTTGACAAATTAACCTTGAAGCAGCACAGATCCCCGTTCCAATCCTCATTTCTTTCTTTGTAAATACTGGTAGATTTTCCTGCCCGTTTTCCGTTTGTGAAAGTCTTTAGTGCGTATCATTGTCTGTATTTGTAAATTTCGAGCCCTCGCTAGAGCGCGTTATGATCTTCAGATTTTTTGTGCAGTGTGCGACACTGCGGTTGATAATTTTATTCGCGTTTAAAACGATCGGCGTTTTATTGTTCGAACTTTTGTAGAGTTCGGGATTGTTGCAATACGAGTTATTTTGAGGCCACGCGCCATTGTTCGTATTGCGATGATTTTTTGGTTTATCGTATCGTATATTTTTGCTATTATCACAGCACTTAAATTTTAGGCTGAAGAAGCTGTATCGGCTGTGATGATATTTTGTTTGTGGTATATTTTTTGGTGGCCACGTCATAATTCTCGGTGAAATACCCTATGTTTTCGTGGGCCACGCCTATAAGATCAGAATGCGTTCATTGGCTTCCGGATTTACAAATTACGGGAAAGACATTCGGTCTAGATCGGCTAACGTACTTTCGTGTTTTGTCTCTCCTGCGCACGCGACCCCCCCTCTGTTCCATGTTCTATGTTCCCTCTTCGCGATCCCTTTTCTTTGTTGTATGAATGACGTGTAGAAAATCGTAAGTAGCAACTCATCACTTTATTTGTATTATTTTTGTATTGAAGATTTTTGTTGAGCAAGCAACTTTAACTTATTTAGCTAGAAAATATTGTTGAGTCATTTTATTGTAGTATTGTTGAATTTTCTTTGAGTTACGTATTTTTGTTTCTAGTTGAATATTTTAATTTTGCTTGTATCATTTTTTGAACTATGCTATTTTCACTTAGCTTTTGTATCTTGCGATTATACTGTTGTTACCTATTTTGTTTGCTAAGTGAACTATGCAATTATCGTTTAAATTTTGTTTTATGAGATTATACCGCTGTTACTATTTTGTTTGCTGATTGAATTTTGTTATTATCGCTTAAATTTTGTAATCTGATATTTATTTTGTTTGCTAAATTCATTAACGTCACTTGAGCTAACTTATGAGCTGTGTACTTTAAATTGTAAATTGTAAAGTATTTTGATTTTGCATTAATTTGTTATATTGATGATATTGTATGAAACTATTACCTATCTTGTCATTTCGATTGTATCGACTTTTATTTCAAGTTCGATTTGTTTGATTTTATCATGTTTGTATTCTGGATAAATCTGCTGTGCCCCCTCATGTTTAGATGAACAGGCTGTCGTTTTCAACGGTGTCCGAGCGAGATTCAGATGTATAGCGGCACCAGTTAATCGTGGAAACCGAATTTGGATCAACAAATGAAAGATATCGACCATACTCTAAATCGAGCATTAATTATGGATTGGATGATGATTTTATATGACGTACCGAAGCCCGCTGGGCGTATTCCGATTTCGAGGGCGATCATTTTCATGATGTCTCCTTCCATGATCACGCCGCTTTGTTGCGCTGTGCATTCTGACATCTCCTCGGCGCTGACGAAAACGCAGAAGAAGATCTTCTTTAGCTAGACCACCCGCTAACCAGCAGACATCAAATCATTCGTATATTATGCTGTACTAAATATCATACAATATAACTACATCGTATTACAAAATTGTAAGTAATTTTTTATTTAATTATTTATTGCATTTCCGAAACAAATTCTCGAAAAATGAAACAATTCCCTATCCCGTTAAGTTCCTTTTTGAGATTTGTCAAAGCTTCTCAATTTTGCGTCAACATTCCGCTTTGACTGGCGCCCACCTAATTTACCAACATCACAAAATAAAGTTCCTACCAACCCCACCTACGACCTAGCTCTCCTCCACACAACTGACGCCGTGCCCATTATGGGTGACAGGTAGGATAAAAATGAGATGAATAAAATATTTCAAAATTTGAACACTTTGATAAAATTTAAAATTTAACATCTAATATTTTCTTCATCTAAATGTCACAATATATATATATATATATATATATATATATATATATATATAGTAACTGTCTACTGTATCATAATGTACATTAGTTTACTAGTAACATAATGCCCATCTTCTACATAGACAATATAGTGACGTAATGTCAATATTTTGACACGGTTTAAAAAAAATAATTAATGTTTATCTCCTATAACATGTTGAAAATAAATCCACAAAAAAAAATACTGCTGCTTGTATTTTCAACATGCAACAATACAGCAAAGAAGAAAAACTGGACTTTTGACAACATATATACATACATACATACACAATCACGCCATATACCCAAAAGGGTGTGGCACAAACTTTTTTCATTATCCCGAAATCAGTGTCCTTCAAACATTCCTATCCAAATAAGCAACTTTTGCTTTATCCACATCAACTATTTTAGCATTTAACATTTTTATTTTATTAAAATATTTAAGGCAATTTTTGCTAATATGGAATTCTTTAATAGTTAACAAATATGATAAAAAAGTTTCCAATTAACAATAAGAATAAGCAATCTAAAGAAAGCTGGAAAACTTATTTCAGGTAGAGTAAGGATCATAAAAAGGTGGAAAGAGTATTTCCAAATAATATTAAATTCAAAAAATATAGAAAAGCAAACGATAGATAACATAATATATACAGTACAGCGGAAAATTACTTCCTCTATATTAAATGAAGTTGTAAAACAAATAAATTAACTAAAGACTTGTGAGGCATGTGGTCGGGCTGCAACACTTATTCTAAATTTTATAAGACCTTCCCTGACAAATGTTTCATACGTTTTTTAAACACTCAAACACTCAAACACTATTTCACCTTCGAGGTTTTTATCCCAAACGGCGTTCATCCTTATCAACAAATGTGTTTACTCTTACAGTTGCTCAGTTTATATGCCTATGTACTTATAGAAAATTTTCTGCCCGATTTAATGATGAGTATAAAAATTTGTATAATTCTAGATATTATAGTTTTTTAAAAATATTTAAATTTTTAAAAATTTATTCTTTATAGTTCCGATTTTACAGAAAATATTTTTATAAATCTTTTTAAATTTTATTTATTATTGATTTTTATAGATGTTTTTTTTTTTGAAAATTTGAAAAAAAAAAACAAATTAAATGTCAAGATTGATATATTATTAAATGTGCATTTATTTGAATTATTTAAATGAATGTTAGACAATAATTACGTTATTTATATTACATATTCCTTGTGTAATTTATGATTATTAAATTTATTAAATAAACTAGAAAATATGTTATTATATTTTTTGTTTGTTTGTTGGTTTCCAAGTTTTTGTTTTTCTGTATCATTTATTCAGACATGTTAGCTGCTATTTGCATTTAACGTTAATATAAAATCAATGTCTCGTATTTATAGCCCCTTTTAGAGCAATTTTAGTTAAAAGCAGTCAAGATTTTAATATTAATTTTCTGCTTTTATTTCATATCAAATATAAACTAGTTTCATAAATCTAACACTTTTTATTATGCATCTAATACAGCTATTATTAAAAATATCAAACTGATATTGTAAAATTATTTCAATAAATTTTAATTGACTCAATAATCGATTACTAATTTACTTAATCAATATTATAAATCTTATATTTGCTTCGATGTTTCATTACTAATTTGTTAAAAATAAATTCAATTTGCTAAAATTAACGATTGTCTTCATATTACATATCGAATGTTTTTATTTAAATCAAAAAAAAAAAAACATCATGCAGTTAACACTTTTTATTATTACTATTATTATAAATATTAAAAAAATATTTGAGGTATGTGTTATTTACTCGAATAATTTAAATTAATTATTTTTATTATTATTGTTGTTTATACAAACTTTGTATATTCATCATTAAAGTAAATTATATAATTAAATAAAAATTATATAAGACTATTACATTTTCATATAAACTGGACAACTGTAATAGTACGAGTACATACATTTGCAACAACTATTAAAGAATTTTAAATTAGGAAAATTGGCTTCGAATATTTTAATAAAATAAAAATGCTAAATGTTAAAAATGTTGTTAAAAGTTTAATTTTTCTTCTTTCCTGTATTGTTACATGTTGAAAATAAGAACAGCAGTATTTTTTCGTGGATTTCAACATGCTGTAGGAGATAATTTTTTTTTTTTCAAGTGTATCAAAATATTGATGTTGCGTCACTATATTGCCTATGTAAAAATAAGCATTACAAGTAAAATAATGTTATATTATTTTGCTGAACTCCATACACATCGGATCGAAAAAAACAAAAGACACTTGTTTAATATTTCCTAAAAACTTATTTAGTGATTTCAAACTCGACCCCTACCTCTTGAGGCTGGGTGACTTCGAAATCTGGAATACTAACCATACTAATTATTATATTATTGATATTATTATTAATATTATTATTTTTGAAGAATATTAAACACGTGTTTTCTATTTTTTCGATCCGATGTATATTTCTCGAGATATTTCACTGTTCCGATCTTTTTGTTAAAACTATATATCGTATATATATATATATATATATATACTGAAGAATTTTACATATATATATATATATATATATATATATATATATATATATATATATATATATATACCGGGTGTTCGTTCGTTCTCGAGTAAAATTCGAAGAAATACTTAGAATACTTTTCGATATTGCATAAGATTTTTAATTTGCTAGCATGTGGCGTTTGGGCGCTAGAATTTTTTTTTGATTTTTTGGTTTTTATTTTTTTTCGCAAAAACTATGAGGTGTAGGAAAATAAGCATGACATGGAAAAATGCGGAATAATGAGTACGATAATTGAGCGAAGAAACCATTATTCTACGATGCATCGTTTAGTAGAAAAAACTGAATTTTTGAAAATTTGACAAGGGGGGACTTCTGGGATTTTTTTAAAATAAGACTTTTTTTAAAATTTGCTCAAAAAAATCTGAAAAAATTTAGTAAAATTATTGAAAATTCTAAAAAAAATTTTAGAATTTTCAATAATTTTTCCTGCCAAACCCAAATGAGGTAGAGAAAAAAGTTGCTTATCTATTATGTAGATAATTTTTTTCTCTATTTTACTAAATTTTTTCAGATTTTTTTGAGCAAATTTTGAAAAAAGTCTTATTTTGAAAAAATTCCCCCTTGTCAAACTTTCAAAAATTCAGTTTTAAATTTTTTTTTATTAAACGATGCATCGTAGAATAATGGTTTCTTTACTCGATTATCTTACTCATTATTCCGCATTTTTCCATGTCATGCTTATTTTCCTACACCTCATTGTTTTTGAGAAAAAAAATAGAAACCAAAAAATCAAAAAAAAATTCTAGCGCCCAAACGGTACATGCTAGCAAATAAAAATTAAAACCAAATAATAGAACCTTTTATGCCCTATCGAAAAATATTCTTAGTATTTCTTCCAATTTTACTCGAGTAAGTAGTATATCGCAATTTATTGAAATTACATGTTAAACGCCCATACGAACTTAACGAACGAACACCCGTTATATATATATATATATATATTCACACACACATTATATGTTCTAAATTTAGGTGCCACCATTGCGATATGTGAGAATTATTATAGCTACACCTTCGGTTAAATTGGACTTATTGTGCACATTTAAACGGTCATATCAGATATACCATTACTAGTCAAAAAAATTTCGTAGGTAACTAGTTTATTTCAAACAACTAAATTTAGTCATTTTCTTTGTTTAGAATAACTTTTAAAATAAATTTGTAATAAAAAAAGGTTTATGTGAAAAGAGATACATAATTATAAAATTAATTTTTTTCTACTTATTTTTGCGATATAACACAAATTTATAATTCTTTAAATAAAAGCAGTAATAGATTTTTATCTTAAAAAATCAGGTATTTTTCGCTTTCTAATTATGATATAAACATGATAAAAATAAATTTAAAAAAATATTATATTTGAAAACTTAAATATTTCTTATTCAAAATGTTTTCCATTTTCAGTATACTGAAGTATTTTAGCGCTGAAAAATGAAAAATTAAATGACGACAAAAATGTTAAAAACAATTAGATTTTATTGTAGTTATTTATTTTTTATTAAATTATAATTATTAAAGATTTTATTTAAAGTGATTTTTACAACAGGAAAAAATAAAAAATAGAATAAAAATTAATTATTTTAATTATTTTTTATTGTCATTTAATTTTTAATTGTTCGGCTATAAAATTCCATCAATATTTAAAAATTGACAGAGTTCAGAACGATAAATATTTGTTTTCTACAAAATTATATTTTTTAAATGTGTTTTAATACGAGTAATATCTAATTTTTTAAGTATAGGTTTGATTTAAAAAAATCGGAGTTTCTCTTATATCTCAAACCGTGATATTAAAAAAATATTTTCCTACTCCAATGAATAAATTTTATAATTACCTATCATTTTTATTTGCAACACTTCGCTATTAAAAGTCTACTTTAGAAGTTATTTAGAAGCAAAACAATTACCAAATTTGGTTATTTGCAATTATATAGTGACGTATGAATTTTTTTTGGGCAAATAATGGTATAGCGGAGATGACCATATTTAACAGAAGTTTTTGCTTTCAAAATTTAATGGTGACACTTGAATTTGGAACACTCTATATATATATATATATATATATATATATATATATATATATATAAAAATTTGAAAGAAGAACAAATAACAGAACAATGGAATAAAAGTTTTTTAGTACCAGTACATAATAGGGAAGGGGATAAAATCGACTGCAACAATTAGAGGCATTTCTCTGTTTAAATACCAGTTACGAAATACTTAGCAGAATTATATATAATAAATTAATTGGTTATACGCATGGTATAATTGGTTTATATCAAGCGGGTTTTATGAAAAGCCGTAGTACCTTCGATCAAATATTTAGCATCCGACAAATAGCGGAAAAGTCGTTAGAATTCAATCTAGAACTACATTTACTTTATGTAGATTTCAAGCAAGCTTTTGATAGCATTGACAGAGAAATGTTATACCAAGGTCTACAAGAATTTTAAATTCTTGGAAAATATATAAAACTGATTAAAATGACACTTTCTAAAACAAGTTGCAAAGTAAAGATCGGGCATAGCATATTAGATTCTTTTGAAATTATAAAAGAAAAAACGGAGCAAGCAAAATGATAATAGTCTTTGTACCTTTTTATAATTTCTCATTAGAAAAATATTTCCGGAGTAATTTTAACTACACTCATAAAGCGGGTAATAACAGAAATTATAGATCCGTTATTGAATAAATTAAAAATGATTAGATTTTACAAATAAACGAAGAAGATACAAAATATTTTATAATCATGAAAATAGAATATCATATTGATCTACATGTTTATATAAGTCATCTCAGGATAATAAAACGTTTTAAATATTTAAATTCTATAATCACTAATACGAAGGATACAACTGAAAAAATAAAAACAAAAAAACTAAATGTAGCACAGCACTACAAAGACTAACAGACTGTCATCGAATGTAATTGTTGGTGCTTGTTGAAAAGTTTATTTTGATATAAACAAAACAAATGATGGTACTTCCGGTATATGAAAAAACTAAATATTTTTTTCAAAATTGCTCTATTTAACATTTATTTGTTAAATATCAAAAAAATGTTATTAAAAAAGTTGTTTATTTTACAATTTTACAACTATATACAAATTTCTGGCGCAAAATTTAAATAAAAACATATTAGATGTATTTTTAATTATTTAAAAAAAATGTAATTTCTATTTAATTTTAAAGGTCACTATAGCACTTAAAAATCACTAACTTTTTTAATAAATATGTTATTTGTATCAAATCATATAATTGACGATCGTTTTCTTTAAATTAAATTTTTCCTCAGAATCATATAGTAAATTTTTGTTGCAAAGTTGTTTTAATTTCTATTAAATTAATATATTTGACTAAGATAACAAAATAATTTATTAGATGTTTTATGTTTGTATTATAATAATCAAAAATTAGTTACTAAATTCATTTAACTATTACCTTTATCAAGGAAATTTAACTTAAATTACATAATTTTAAAAATAATTAAAAAGTACGGTACCTTGAAACAAAATTACTAATTTTAATATCAATTAAATAATTCTAATTTACATTGCTATTTCCGTATAATTCTAAATTTTGTGACACACTGTATAAAACAATAATCAAACTAGTTGTAACAGATGACAGTAAAACCTGATCACTAAGTTAAGTACATGAAGCTCTCTTAAATAAATTTGGGAGATAAACGTATGGGCATGGACCTATAAAAGAATAAAATAATATACGGTGCATCAGAAGAAACGGTGAATTAAAAAAAAATGTACAAGGAGACAGATCTGTCAGGTATTTTCAAAGAAAATCAAATTCGTTTGTTGGGACATATCATCCGCATGGAAGAAGATAAACCAGTTCGCAAAATATTTGAAGCAAACCTCTTAGGAGTGGCGGGAAGAGGAAATTTAAATGGCTAAATTTTATGATACGTGTATTGAAACGACTAAAAATAAAAAATTGGAGAAAAATTTCAAGCAAAAGAGAGAAATGGAGGGAGACTGTATAGTCGGCAATTATCACTCTATAATTTTCAATGTAGCCGCCGGAGCTGTCAAATTATATACACTTAATTGTGTTATCAGGATTGGTGCTGTAATTAATAATTAATTACTGTAAAATAATGTACATTATTATACTAAGAACGTAATGACTTCTATCTGCACAGGTACTATAGTAAACGTAATATCAATATTTTGATGCCCTTAAAAAATATTTAAAATTTTTTTATGAACTATATCATATTGAAATAAATCCACGGAAAAAATACTTAGAGTTTTTTATATCTTTTTCTCTGAAAGTTGGCAACACTGCAAATTTAAAATTATACAGTTGTTCTGGAAACTAAAGAATCTATCTTAAAAATTTGATTGAAATCGGAAAAACAGTATTGCTAAAAAATTATTTTTTAACCATTTTTGAATATATAATATATAATGTCTAGACAGGTTATAACTATATAATTATAATTATTACAATAATATTTTTGCCTCACTATTTTTCAAAAATGGCATTATTAATAACATATACTTTTTTAATTTAGTTTTTTTTTATGAAAGAATTCGAATTAAAAATACTTAAGAATTGCTTTAATTATAAAATATGTATTATCTTAAATAAAATAGTAACACAAAAATAAATAAATAAAAAAATACTTAAAAATTATAAAACAATTACATGTTAGGTGATAAAAGTTTTTTCATTTTCAGTTAATAATTATTCTATGCTTATATTTGATATACTCTCATATATATATATATATATATATGTACGTTTATCTAGTTATTTTGTGTATGAGTATTAATTAACTATACCCTTAGTATTTGGTTACTGATTATTGAATATCTCTTTTATTTACCAATAAGTTGAACTGTAAAAGGTATATTATGTCATTGCCTAAGATATAGAATTTAGATATTCTACTAGTACTATATCATTTGGTACTAAGTGTAATAATTAGCTACATAATATAAAAAGTTCTATAATTTTGTTTAAGTTTTAATTTGCTAGCATGTGCGCTAGAATTTTTTTTTTTTTATTTTTTGGTTTTATTTTTTTTTCTCAAAAACTATAAGCATGATATGGAAAAATGCGGAATAATGAGTACTATAATTGAGTAGAAAAACCAGTTTTATAAAATGCATCGTTTAGTAGAAAAAAAAACTGAATTTTTGAAAATTTTTCAAGGGTGTACCCTTGGAATTTTTTTTCAAAATAAGACTTTTTTCAAAATTTGCTCAATAAAATCTGAAAAATTTAGTGAAATAGAAAAAAAAAATTTGCTACATAATAGCTAAGTAACTTTTTCCTGCTAAATCAGTATGAGTTAGAGAAAAAAGTTACTTAGCTATTATGTAGCTAATTTTTTCTCTATTTTATTGAATTTTTTTCCTTAAAAATTTTTCAAAAATTCAGTTTTTAATTTTTTTTTACTAAATGATGCATTCTATAATAATGGATTTTCTACTCAATTATAGTACTCATTATTTCGCATTTTTCCATATCATGCTAATTTTCTTACACCTTATGGTTTTTGAAAAAGAAAAAAAACCAAAAAATAAAAAAAGAAAAATTTTAACGTCCAAACGGCACATGCTAGCAAATTAAAACTGAAACCAAATTATAGAACTTTTTATTTCCTATCGAAAAGTATTCAAAATATTTCTCCGAATTTTATTTCAGAAAGAAGTATTCTGCATATTATCGGTATCCCATGTTATTGCCCTATATCACCTGGCGAACGAACATCCTATATATATATATATATATATATATATATATATATATATATATATATATATATTACAATATTGTTTTTTTTTAATGAAATTACTGATTAGTTTAGATGTGCTTGTTATTTGTAACAGTCGTGCATTACACGAATAATTGAGTTAAATAAATTGTTTAATTCAGTAATTGCTCGAAATGTCTTTTAACTGTTAAATAATATCAAACTTAACATAGTCATTTAATATAATGTAAATAATTATTAAAATTTTGGAGCATATATTATAATTAAAAGGCTTGTCTATTGCAAGATAATTTAAAATTATTGAAAAGCAAAATAGTAAATGTATCAATAATCTGTATACACATAATAAATTAGAACATTTCTTGTGCAATATACGGTAATCTCGAATAAAAATACTTTGAGTTTAATTTTTTCATTTTTCTGACAATTTTTTTTTTAAATGTATTGTTAGCAATATATACACATATTTGTTAATAAAACATGCATACCTGATATATTTTTAATGTTATTCTAAGGTTATTAATCATATACTTCATCATGAAATGGAACAACTGACCGGCTTTTAATGTGTAAGCAATGTAAAAAATATGTATGAAAATAATATGACAAAAGAACGAGACATTTTAAAAGCTAAGTAAATAATTAATAGAAGAAGGAAAAATACGCACGCAATGAGTCTTTTGCCTTCATAGTCAGTCCAGGTTCCATCAATCACAACGAATATGTCTAAAGCAGGGACGTTTCTTACACCTTTCATGCTATCGTCGACATTTTCTTCACATGCAGAATATGGATCCGTCAGTGCACCTAGTGTTAAATGACATTGTTATTTGACGTAAAATCGATATCTAGCAAAATTGATTTAAGACAGACATATTTTCTTTTTGAACAAATAGAACATTGTATTAACATCAGAATATCAGAACCTTTTTTTACTCATCTTTCACCTTACATATATTTCATTTGTATTAAGTAAAATATTATGCACGATAAATGGCATTTAAATATAAAGGATGTTCAAGATAACTATAATAGTTACAAAATTTGCTTTAGCGAGGGAGTAATTAAATGACAATTTTATTTTTACAATTTTGTTTTTGGTTTCTAACTTTTTTATTTAAATTCGTGTAAGATTTTAACTTACACATTAGACAGATACTTTTTAATGATGAATGATTTTGGCAAATAATGTTTTATTATTTAAATAAATTAGTCTGATTGAAGAATATTATTAAAATTTATATAATTAATATTAAAAATTCATATTGAATATTTTAAGTCAAAACTTTAAATGAAAAAAAAAATTATCTGGCGGAAATCAAACCCGCAATCTTTCAATAACAAATTAAGCGCCTTGCCCATTAAACTTAAATTATTAAATATGAATTGTTAGTATTAATAATATTTTACTTAATATACTGATTTGTTTTTTATCATGTAACTTAAAATTAATGTAGTTCAATAATTGTTTTTCATAGGTTACTTGAATAAAATAATGAAAATGTTTAAAAATCAATGGCTAAAAGTGCCTTTATCATTAATTTCTAAATAACTTTTTAAATAACTTCTAAATAGTTTTACGATGTTTGATAATTTTTATTATATTTGGTATTACAAAATTTAAATAAACTATTATAAAGTGATTAATGAATAATTTTAAGTGAACGTCAAAAGTATTTTTAGCAAAAATTATTTTATAATATTTTAGTTTATTTTAATTTTAACTTATTCGTATTTTATATTGTTGAAAAAAAAATTGTGTAATAATCTAGTCTAATAATTGTGTCTAATATAAGCTTTATATGGAAATTAAATTTATTATTTATATGTATGTTAAAAATTTTAAATTTTTCTAAAGTTTAAATTAAAAAATTAAATTTAAACATTTAAATGTATAAATAATAAGATTGAAAGATGTTAGTAACGTTATGACAAATGTTATTTATATTTATTTAATTTAATTTTGTTTTCTCATTTAATAAAAATTTAACGTTAAATAGTTTAAATGATTAAATATAACTATTTTGCACCACTTGCATGGTACATTTTCACCAAAAATATATAAAATTCTCAATAAATTTTAAAAATTTGCTAAATAATTTGTAATTATTATACATTCAAAAGACATTTATAAAAATACTAAAAATAATCATTTTAAAATAAAATTCAGAAAACACTTAAAATATATATTTTTTTTTTTTAAATTGATCTAAAATTTCAAATAAGTACCTAAACAAGGTCAATATATATGTTTACAAAGTACGTTTATTTGAATAATAAAAAAATAATATTTTTTGCATATGGTGCGAATTTTTTTGGGATACTATATATACTCATATATATATATATATATATATATATATATATATATATATATATATAATAACACTCAAAAATATTGAGATTTTATATTTTTTATCCCCAAATATTTCACAAAAATAATAAAAAATATAAAATCTCAATATTTTTGAGTGTTATTATACTAAATTTCACAAGACAATACGAACATTTATTTGTTCAAATGTCCTATATTACATTATATATATATATATATATATATATATATATATATATATATAATTTCTATTTGTTCCAATAATAGAAATTATATATATATATATATATATATATATATATATATATAAATACAATATAACATGTACGCAAATATAAGTTTATTGTCGAAGTGCATATTTCTATCTTTTCTAAGGCCAGGTTTAAGCAACGTTGTTTTAATTATAATCCTAGTCCTAATCATAGTCATATGTCTTAATTTTTTTGTTACTCTTCAACAAATAAGGTGTTTATGTAACATGGTAAAAAAATTCAGAACTCATTATATAAATAATTTGAAGATAAGACTATGTTAAATCTACAAAAACAATCTTATTACATATTTTTCTAGTACAATCAAAACTTTTTCAATGTCGTAGTTAAGTAAAAAAAATACGTTACTTATATTAGCAATATATGTGGTTATGTTGTAAAACTAATGAGCTGTCATATTTTCGATTCTTGAAGTGCTTGCGCAGAATGCTTTTGGTGTTAATCTTAGTTGAAACGTTGAAAATTGAGAACCATCAAGGTCTTGTTCTTATGACAAAATATTAGGATTAAAACTAAGAAAAGTATGTAAACAGTATAATGCATTTTAATTATTAAAACTACGACTAGGACTAGGACTGCGACTAAGACATTGCATAAACCTGGCCTATGTATGTGCTTTCAGATTCATAATATTTTTTATAACATATTTTATAGTTTAGTTTCATACATAGATACATACACAATCACGCCATGTACCCAAAAGGGTGTGGCACAAACTCTTTGCACTATTTCGAAATCAGTTTCATCCAGTTCATCCCTATCCAGACAAGCAACTTTAGCTTTATCAACATTCATCTAACCTATCTCATAGCATGCTTTTTTATTTCTACTACTTAGAAACTTTCACTCACACAAGCCACTATCTCAATCATATCATACCAGCTACTCATCGGACGTCCACTGGCAAACGTATACGTTCAAAATAATTCATATAAATTCTTTTAACCAAACGTTTATTAGACATTCGCTCAAGATGATATTTTTGTATAATATAAAATTCAAAGAGTAAAATATTAAAACTTTTTATATTTCGTAAAAATTTTATTTCTTTACAAATCTTATCATATGTTAATAAAGTAAAAACAAATATTTGTCTATAACTTTAGTTTATTAATTTTAAAAATAATTACAATATCTAAGTTAAATAGAAATAACAGTTGCAATTTTTTGGAATTTTTATGTTAAGTACTTGTAATTTAATATTATTATCAGAAGAAAATTAAAATTTGAATTATGAAAATCTGATAGATTGTTAAAAAATTGCTATCTTTTATGCTCATATTCAATTTTCCAATTATATCGATACAAATTGTTTTATTGTTTAATATCTTTTATAATCCCAATGAAATGAATGACATACAATATAATTATAGAAACTGAAGCTGATAAATGTGAGCTAAAATTAGTAGACAGTAATTTTTTCAATATTTGACTCTATTCATAATTTAATTTTGAATTACAATAGAATTTTTAATAGAACTAGTCTAAGAAAAAATGTTATAAATGCATTATGTTTTAAAAATTTAATTGTAAAATTATATAATTTTTGTGGGTTCTAGGAGAATCTTTATTAAAAAAATTTAAAATTATAAAAATTTTGAAATAAAAATTTTAATAATTTTCTCTCTGGAAATGAGAATTATTATGAGCAATTAAATTACGTAATTTTTGTAAGTATTAGATGAAAATTTTCTAAAAATTTGATATTTTGATAAATAGGATACTTTTTAACAATATTACACACACCGTACTAAACACTATAACACTTTTTACAATGAATTAAATTATTGGTCTATTCACTTTCTAAGGTAATTTACGAACAAGGAATTTTTCAATTATTATAGGTATAAATATGCAAAAACACGTTTATCGTTGAAATATATGTTCTTCAAGTAATTTGACACATTTAATTTTGCATTATGTTTGCGTGTTAGATAGTAAAATTACAAATGTATTATATATATAACAGTATTTTATTATTTTGTAAAATAAATATGAAATTACACTGTGTATTATTCGAGTAAAAAGTTTGATTACTCAACTTTTACACTTCGTGCGGAATGAACATTTTATCTATTTAGTAATATATATATATATATATATATATATATATATATACTATTTTGTTATTCCAAGTCACGAGCAGAAGTGAACACTTATAAAACCTCATGTAAGATGGTTGTTTTTTGCATTTAGGAATTAAAGAACAAAAACAATAGCTATCTTCGATCATAAATCATCGAAGATGGCTATTGTTGTTCAAAATATTCTCCATGAACATTAATACAATCTTGCATGCGTTTGAACCAATTTTCGAAGCACTTTTTCCACTCCGATTGAGGTACCACCATTCATTTTGAGCACATCAACCGCTTCTTTAGGTGTCGAAAAACGTTGACCTCGCAATTTATGTTTGATGTGCGGGTATAAAAAGAAGTCATTGGGTGCCAAATTAAGACTATACGGTGGATGACCCATCAAATCGATGTTTTTAGTGCTCAAAAAGTCACTTGTTCGAGCCGACGTGTGATAACTCGCATTGTCGTGGTGGAGAATAATCCGTTTTCGTCTGTTGGTTTTTCTTATTTCTCCGAAGACTTCTTGCAAACAAATAGTTGTGTACCATTCAGAATTGACCGTTCTACTTTGCATCAATGGTACGGTTGCACCACGTTCAGTTTTTCCGAAAAAACAGGCGACCATTTGCTTCAAAGTGCTTCATGCGCGAACAATTTCTTGAATTTGACTCATTTCAAAAAACTCGCACAGTCGATTGCTGTTTATTTTCGGGTTCATACGCATAGATCCACGATTTATCATCTGTTATGATGTCATAGACATATTTTGAAGCACCGCAATCGTATTTTTTGAGCATTTCTTTTGACCAACTGACACGGTTTTTTTTTGAGCGATTGTCAAATTATGTAGAATCCAACGCGAACAAATCTTTTGACGGCCAAATGTTTATGAAATATTAAATGTATGCTAGTCCCAGTAATTTCCGAAGATGCCTCAATTTCATGATAAGTCACATTACGATCTTGCAGTATTAGTTCTAGCACAGCATCAATGTTTTCCAGAACAACAACCAATTTTAAATAATCTTTACGAAATTCCTCTTGAGCAAACTACGATCACGATTGAATTCGGTAAACCATTGATAAACACTGGTTCTTGATAGCGCTTTATCGCCAAAAGTCAAATTAAGTTCATCGATACACTGCTATTCAGGATTTAAACAACACAAATAACGATCGTATGTCAAAACGTTCTAAGTACGTATACCGTCAGAAATTTCAAACTTTACGATAGAGACGTCAGTTGCCAAATGGCAGCCCTAGGGTTGCTTAATTTTGAAATATAAAAAGCAACCCTCTTATATATATATATATATATATATATATATATATATATATATAATTTATGAAATTTAGTTTTGACTACAGAGCTTAATAAACTATGATCATTGTATGTGAAGTAACACATGTTTTATATTTTGTTCATTTTTGTTCTAAACACGATTAATATTACTGGTTTTAACAAAAAAATTGTTTTAAATAAGTAAGTAAATTTGTCTCATTTATTTATCTGAGTATTGTATGGTTTTACCTAGTCAATGTATTATATTGTTTCATAAATAAAATGTTGGTTACAACTCCCTGAAGAAGTAGACAAAATATGCTACAAAAGCTCGGTGAGATTTATTTATTAACACCTAATCCAACCTTTGACTGCAACACCCATTATCAATCTTTAACTATATAAAATTCCTAGTCGTTACAAAAAATTATTATATATATATATATATATATATATATAAATATATAATTATATATATATATATAATTATAATATATATATATATATATTTATATATATATATATATATATATATATATAATTATATATTTATATATATATATATATATATATATATATATATATATATTATAATTATATATACATATATAATTATATATATATATATATATATATATATATATATATACTAGTTTGATTGAAAAAGACAATAGTATAGTTTTTAATATTGCGAATATAATTCTTTAGCTTTAGATGACAAATCTGAACTTAGTTTATGAGGGTATCTGTAACTATTGTTATTTGTTTTATAATATACTATTGTAAACATATAATAAAATATTTTTTTCTGGAATAGATAAGTAACTTTTTAAAAATTTTAAAATTTTATTTTTACATTTTATTAAAATAAAATTGCGGCAAAATGAATTATTCAGTTTCAAACTATGAATAAGCAAATCTATCAGAGAGTGGTGTGGAATAAAGCGATGAGATAAGTAGTGCATTTGGAGATGATTCGGATAGAGATTCAACTACAGATTGGAAACAGATAATTATTGATTGGCCAAATTTGCCTTTTCCACGGTTTCCATTTATTGTCGCTCCGGGTTGTATTTTTATACTTTTAGACGAATTTGGTGTATTTGAATATTTTAAGTTATTCGTCGACGACTCAATTATCAACTAATAGATATGCCAAACAACAACAAGGCGGTTCTTCTATTCGATGGTAATAATTGAAAAAAATGTAATTATTTTTTTTTAATAATATACAGATGAAATAATGTATTGGTATAACAATCAAATATTTTTAACACTTATTTTTCCAAAATTTATAATTTAAATAAGATATGTTTCATTATAAAAAATATATATTTTTGTAATAATGAAGATTTTGACCGATTACACACCTAAAACCGAAATTATGTATAATTTTGCTGATGTATAAACATATAAATAATAAATGTTCTAGTTCGGAGAGAAACATTTCAATAATTAATGATAAGTCTCGGATTGGCATGCAATTATATTTATTATGCAAATTACAGAGTTATCTATTTTCATTAATAATCTATAGAGGAAAGAGAACATAATAATAAGTAGTAATAGATATAAAGACATATCGCCATCATAAGTCGTATTGACTTGAGTTACTTTTAAAATACGAATACTTCGCAATTATCTTTAATCTAGTAGTCTTAAAAATTATTATTATTATTATTAATACTAATCTGGTAGCAAATTGTTGAAATAACATTTGTTTTCAAAGTTATTTAGCAGGAGAATAAAATTAATTTTTGAAATAAATTTATTTATCGTTTATCTTAAGTGGCTATTTTTAATTTTAATTATATATATTTGAATGTTTTTGAATTAAATGTATTTTTATAATACTTCAATTAAAAATAAAAACATTATAAAAATAAAAGGAGAAGAATTTAAAGATTGGATTATAAAAAATATAGCGTTAAAAATAATATATAAAAAATTATTTGTTATGTTATATAACGTTAGGTAAATAATGTTCTATAACGGTACCAAATATTGTTTTATTTGTAATTCTATTTTAGATGTGTAAAGTATAAATAATAATAAAAAAAACAATAAAACCAATTACATTTAGATATTTTCTTTTAACTTTTATGTTTGAAATGCAAACATAAATGATTTTTTTTTAACTTAGAGCATTATGTTACAAAATAACTTTTTTATGAAACGTTATTGGTTATTATAACGTTATTTAACGTTATTAAAATATCGTTACGCTATTGTATTAGAAATTATAATTAAATCATTATTATAACGTATTACGTATTACGTATATATACATTACGTATTCCCTCTCTGCTCAAAAGTGTCCACAGTAGTAATAATTTAGAAAAGGTTGTACATAATAATTATTATACGTTTTTGTTGTGTATTTCTGCATAATTTTTATATTTTGTAAAAAATAAAATTAAAAATGTTAAACTATATATAAAACGTAAAAGTAAAATTTTATATTTGAAAATAATTATTGAAACTTTTACTAAATGTTATTATTAATGTGTTTGGTTTATGAATGTATAAACAACACTGATTAATTATTATAATTATTATTAGTTATATTGAAAAAAGGAAAATAGCTATCATACATACATACATACATACACAATCACGCCATGTTTCCAAAAGGGAGAGGCACAAACTCTTTTTATCATCTCGAAATCAGTCGCCTCCAAAAATTCCTATCCAAACAAGCAACTTTCGCTTTATCCACATTCATAATTCTTCTCATACATGCTCTTTTATTCCTACTACTTGGAAACTTTCGCTCACGCGAAACACTCTCAATCATACCACTCCAACTACTCATCATAGCTATCAATTTCTTTAAATTAAAATTGTTTATTTTCAATAATTGTTTCATCGTTGTTCAATTAAAATTTAATAAATTAAGGCAATTAATGTATTTTGTCGAAATTTATTATTAAAGAAGTAAGCAGTTTAAAAATAAATGCAAGAAGAATTGAAAAATAATTAGCACTTTACCTAGATTTTCCTCAAATTTATTGATGATTTCTTCGCAAAAATTTTGAATCTTTTCTTCAGGAATTGGTACCCACTCTTCGGCAGGATTACTTAAATAATAATATTGAAGTAGTTTTGTCATAGTAACAGTTTGACCTAGTAAATCGGCATTTTGTAAAATTTGTTTTATATTATTTTTTCTCTTGCACGCTCGATAATTTTCATCGAAAAATACACCATTTGATGAATAATACATGTCCAATATTTGCGATAAACGTAATCGTGCTACTTTTTCCGTCCATTGTTTTACTGCACTCCCAATTATTAGGCCTGAAATTTTAGTATATTATTAGTTTATGAATTAAATTTCAAATTTTCATTATTAATTATGACATTATGTTATTTCTTCTTAATATAATATTAAGGCTCGAATGAAAAGTTAGTATTTCATAGGCTGATATTCGTACAAAGCGTATGTATCGTTTAATATTTCAGAAACAAATACAAACTTTTGCACGGATGATAAAGTTAGTGAAATTTATATTTATTATTATTTTCAAATTTTTGTAATTTATATTTTCTGATATTTACAATTAGCGTATAATGATTTAATGATGCACAATTATTTGCTTTAAAAATGTTTTTTATTTATGCTTTTATTTTATTTACCTAAATATACATTCAGTTAAGCGAAAGAAAAATAAAATGCGGAAATATTTGTTTTACAAAAATAAATTATTTAAAAAAATAAAAAATTCAATATAATCACTATGCTTTGTTCCTTTTTGAATTGAAAATTTGAAACAACTACAAGAAAGTCGATTTATTTTTCTTATCTTAAATTTTTTGTTTTTTTGAAATTTTAATTATAAAATATACACCATATATATGACGTATCTTTTTAAAAAAGAAAAATTCTTAGTTGTTCAATGACTAATATTGCAACTTAAAAAATAATTTTGCTATGTATAGCAGAAAACAAAGATAAGAAAAATTTGAAAATAAATACAGCCAAGTAGAACTGTTTTCACTCGATTGACAAAAAATAAGAGGTCATTACCTCTAAACCATCCAAATAATTCTGCTATTGTACAACATGGTTAGAAAATCTTCATGATATAAAATTCGAAGATATTGTAATAATTGCAAGACTCATCAATATTAACAGTAGATTGATAAGAGAAGCAATAGAAATTTATAAAAAAAAAGATAACATCAATTCTTTGATTAAAAATTTATAAATTTCACGATCTAGTTACTTATTTGTAAATGTCATTGCAACTGAAACGTCATTGTAAAGTAAATATCATTTGTATCATTTTTCCTGATGAAGATGTAAGTTGGGTACGTTGAGTAAGTACGTCGATAATTATTAATAAATATTAATACAAAACTACAACTTAAAGCCGTTTTATTTTTGTATAAATGTTATTTTCACATTTATAATACCTCTTATACATGTTTCTTTATACCTACCACTTGGAAATATTTGTTCACACAAAACAATCTCAACCATACCATAGATCGATCACACAGGCGTACACCACCAATGTCACTCAAATCAATTCTTTTAACCAACTTAACACCAATTTTTGCAACAACATTTTTAATAATTTTACACTCTTCATACACCAATTTATCTAGCACTCGCTCCCTTCTAGTTTCACCACAAATATTCTTTGCAAAAATCTCATTTCCATATTTTCTTTTATGCTTTTACAGTCAAATCCAACATTCACTCTCATACATCAATCTAAGCAATAAAACTAAATTATATACACTCAAACAGGTTTATTTACCATTTTTCAAAGAAGTTGAATTATTTAGAAAATTTTATTAATTTCGATAATTAATTTATTTAACAGAAATTAAATTAAATTTTGTACGACTATTCTATATTTGCTACGGGAAACTTAATAAAATTTAAATAAAAATTATATAAAACGTTTCAGCATTTTTTTAAGTTCATTTGATTAACACCTTAATTATTTAAATTCAGTAACTTATTAGAAAAATTCACAGTCCATGTTGATTTTCTGACAACATATTTTTCCTAATTTGTTTTAAATTTTTCATAGTAAAATAAATTTTGAAAATATCAAAAAGTTAATTACACGAGTAAGAAATTTTGAATTAGATAAACAGAATTATAGAATCGTCTGCATGAAAATGTTTCTTTGCGCACTGGGGAAACCATATTTAATTAGGGATAAGTAGCGGTTTGAGGTATGTGTTTTAAACACGTTAAAATTAGATGACGTGTATGTACATGTACGATATATTCTTGCATACCATCAATACCCGCCAGAGTCTCTGCCTGGCTCATCTCCCAGTTGAATCCGATTGATTCGGACAGATAATAAGCACGGGGCACAAGAGTATCATTCCAAACGCCCGCTGCGTCTTGCCCCATCACTATATTGTCTACAAATAATCGTTGGTATGCTGTCACTTCACCCAGATCACCTGCAATTTATTATAAATACGTAAGATGTAAAATAAATATCTATTTATGTATAATAAAAATCAATTCATTTTTATTTTGTGATATATACATATTATGTAATTTAAAAAAATATATATTAGTTTATTTGAAGTGCAATGCACAATTTAATTTATTGTATATGAATTGATGTGTGTGTGTGTGTGTGTGTGTGTGTGTGTGTGTGTGTGCGTGCGTGCGTGCGCGCGCGTGTGTGTGTGTGTATGTGTGTGTCAAAAAATCGCGGTTTGACATCCTTTGCAGTTTTGCAGAATTTTTTTTACAAATCCAGTCGATTGTTTAGGCCGAGAAGTGTATATACCCTAAGATGATCCTTAATGTTGTCGAAACATTTCCATATTCGAGAAAAAAAATTGGAAAAACATTTTCAGCCTCTAACTTCAACAACAAACCGTGCCTATAGCCCATCACCCACCACACAACATGCTTGGAGGTGACATATCCACCAAAGTAACTCCAATTCAATTATTTTTGCGGTTAAAAATGTTTGCGTGCGCGTGTGCGTGTGCGTGTGCGTGTGCGTGTGCGGTAGCTATTGGACTATCAAATCCACAAAGTGTAGCTTGAGATTATTCGAATAAATCGCCTGATAAATTGATGTATTTTTGTTTGAAATAAAAAACTCAATTTCAAGAAGATAGCTTTTCTATTTCTTTTTGAAAAAAGTTAACTCGTTGTCAGAAAACGTAATTCGATTTGTACAGGAAACGAAAAGTCGTTCTATTGTAAATAGAGCTAACATCGTCTTCTGTCGTATTGTCGTTCTTAGTTCATTCATTGCCTTGAATTAATAAACATGCTCAAACTCTTTGCTAAGAATTGAAGAGTCGTTATGGAGCAGACTTATATAAAATCCAATTTATTATCACCGATCAGCTAGTTCATTTGAACAAGCATAAATTGTTTACATTCGTTTTTATTGACCCGAATGAATTGCTAGCGACATCTGTCGGTTATTTTTAAAATTAATTAGTTTAGTTATAAATTTACATTAGATGACGCTAGTTGTATAAGAGGTTTAATTTGAAAAATAAACTTTCTACTAGAGTTCCTTTAGTAAAATAATGAATTTTTGTGAATTGAACAACATGCTAATCAACTTTTGTTTGTTTTTTCAATTTTTAGCGAAGCGACGTTGCGATTACCTGCTAGCGTAGACGCCCAGAGATTGTTAATTTGTTCGTTAGTATTTCGATTGATTCTGAAAGTCGAGCTTGCACTGAAATTTATACGTTGATCTACTTTGAGGGCGTCTATAATTTGCATTAATTTCACGTCTTGGTTTTGCAAGGCGGCTGCGACTGCCATTAGCAAATGTCCAGCTGTAATATCTCCCCATTTACTTTGCACGACTCCCTTTTCGATGGGACATGCGCTTTTTTGTTTGCCTTGCATTAGTTTCCATAAGGATCTAAAAATGGAAAAAGGTATTTTCACGCATGAGCATATATTTTGAGGCAATTTACTTGTTGTTGGGCGTAAGATAAACTTGAGGACACGTTTTAATTTCGTCACCCCTTTCCCAGGCCTGCACGCTGCTTGAAATTAGTCGGTGTAGCGAACAAAATTCAATTTTTGTTAGTGCCTCGGACGGGAACAGTTTGTCGTCACCAGAAAGCAAATAGCTTAACAAGATTCGAAATTTTTTAAAATGTAGTGCTGTTGGCCCAACAGGTACAATATTTTCAGTTTCTAGTGTATCTGTAGCTCGCTGTATTCCATCAAATTTTAATCTAAAAAATAATCTGAAAATAATTTCTTCAATTTTGTTTTGTCGTAAAGATTATTTTTACCGATAAATAATTGATGTTGACATAATTCGCATATCTAAATTTCTGTTTAATTCGATTTTTTGTAGAAGTTCTATTAAAACTTTCATTGTTAAAGGAAATTGAAAGTTATTATTTATGTCTGTCATATTTTTTCTGTAACATTCTAATATGTGCCTCGGTATATGAACATCAATCCCATAAATTTTTGTACCTATTTTGCAATGGAAAAAGTAATATTTTAAAATATTTTGTATCAAATACTTACATGTTAGCAAAACCCCAGTTAAAATAATAAATATTTTCATTTTTCTCTTAGTGCAAATATTCATTTGAATTGTTTAGTGTAAATGTATTACTAATACTAACAATATTTGATAAGATAATATAGATAAGGTTGTTTTTATCTTTTACGAGCTTGTAGAATACATAATATTTTTTTATACATTTTTTTATTATATTTGCTAAATAATGTCGTTTTCCTAATTTTACAATTACATGAAAAAAACAATTTTAATACTAAATTTTATGTTGGTTTGTATTTTATTAAAATATTATTATTTTGTATAAATTTGGGTAATATTTGATAAACGAAGCAATAATGAAGTGGCGTGACTATCTGATCAAGCAATGCAGTGAAAATAAATGCATGTACTCAAATATATTTTTATTAATAAGAAAATAACTACACTTTTAACAAAAACTAGTAAATATTATCAATTTAAATTTTATATATATATATATATATATATATATATATATATATATATATATATAATAACAAATACATGTTTGTTATACTTAAATAATAAAAAACTCAAAAATAACCTCGAAAAATTTTTGATGCATAATCACGAAAAATCACTCAGATATTGTAATTAATAATTAAACAAAAAATTAATAAAAATACAATTTTCTAGTCTTCTTAAGTAACTTTTTGTTACATTGTTATAAAAATCTTTTTTTGTAAATATCTTTTATGTTTTACAATATAGATTTGTGTAAATTATTTAAGTTATTGAAACCTTTTTTTGCAATTAGTTTAAATAGATTCTTTATTATTGAAAAGTAAGCAGAACCAACAATATAATTTTTACTGTCGCAAAGCCAAGTGTGTTCTTCATTCATATGGTGTTAAATTTTCGTATTACTCCAGATTTATTTATAACAGTTTCTAAGAGTTTTATTTTAGGCAATGGTCTAGCTTTGTCAATAAATAACTTTTCATTTGCACATTTTGATTATTTATAATATAAATTTTCATTAATTGAAATAATTTCTGAAGCCTCATAAAAATAATAAATATGTATGCAAAACATTAGTTTTTTGAATTCATAGATCCAACTATAAAAAAATAATAATACAAGAACTTAAAAATAAGTAACAACATACATTCAAAAATTTGTTTTATGAGATAGTCATAGACCGTCTTTCCGCATAAAAAAAATAACCGCAACTCAATAAAATACGTCAAAAATAAGCTAAAATTGAATATGCTTCTAATGCCAACTTACTCGCTGTTCTCTTTGTTATAATACAAAATCCCAGCTGGATCTATCAATTTTATATTAGGGTTTTTAAGTAACATTTGGCATGTTTTGTTCTATAATTTATATATTCGACTAATTTAAAAAAAAAGTAATTATTATAACAATATTATACTATAACTAATAGAAAATATGTTAATGAATTATTTTTAGCAAATGATTTTTTACAGTTTGATTGGCAAAGACAGTACTGCTTCTCTTGCTTTCATTGACGTCACGTCGCTGTTAAATAAACATATTTAAAAAGAATGGTTATTTTATTCCTATAATTGTAACATTTATACACATGTATACAATAATACATAAAAGAACATTGTTATTAAATAAAAATTATAATACATGTAATAGGTAAAACTTATAATTAAATTGTTTAACAGTAGAAAATTAACATAAGTAATACGTATTTAATTAGAGAGTTGAATAAAAAAAATATTGCCGAATTTAAATGAATGGAATGAAAATCAATTAAGTTATTTAATTATGAAATACATTTCGAACAAATATGAAACATAACATTGTAATGATAGTAGACAAAGTTGTAAATGTAAGAGACGCAGTGCTGAAGCATCCGAAATTATCGAGTGTTACGGTGAATTTTAAATTGTCTGGATATCTACAGGCTTTTTCTGAAAATAATAAAAGATATTATTTAAGTTGCGTGACATACATATTAAACGTTAAAGCATAATTTATACCTGTGCACGTTTCATATTGTCCACTTTTAATTTGGGAAGCTGAAACGGAGATATAAAGAGGCGAACATTCGCTAATGGTCGATTTACCAGAGCAAGGATCACTTAATTCAATTGCATACTCATCATTAGTGATTTGCTTACAAACAACATTTGAAGATTCTGCGGTAGAAGAATTGTTAACGCTGTTCGATCGTGGTAAAATTATATCTCGGGAATAGCAGATGCTGAGTACTCCGTTTCCTTGTCCTTTAATTTTAACCGTTCGTGTGCCGTCTCCGTAAAAGTAATTTGGATGAATTCTGTAGAAATTTATACCTCTTGGTTCAACGTATTGTACTATTTGTTTATCGTTACCGTCTTCTGACCAATCTGATCCACATTTACTGTAGATAATTCTACGTGGAACTAAAAATAATAGTATAGTAGAATATTATTTTGATTATTTATTTCTTACATACATACAAACACAAAAATGCCAAATACTCATTAGCGTGTGACACATACTCTTTTCAGTATACAGAAATTAATTTTCGCTTCATCCAAAATTGTGATTACTTTCATACAATCTCACTTATACTTACTCATCTACTCATCATTTCTTTTGGTACATATTTACAGTGGCATAAGTAAATTAATTACAGAAGACTAAAAACAATTAACTACTTAGTATATCATGTATTATTTATGAACAAATCAAATTAAAAGGAAATAATTAACTTTAACAGGGAAAAAATCGAGATATGATCAGTGTCTTGAGTGGACATTGCTATCTAATTAAACATCAACATATTATGGGCTTGAAATACAACACTATATGTGGAAAATCTAGAGAGGCATTTAAAACACCTCTGCACTTAATATGTGACTGCGATATTATATTTCAAAAAAGATACAAGTTTAGACTAGATGAGATAGGCAGAGAATCGGTGCACAAACCTTCGTGGACCAAGTTCTGGACTTTATAAAAGAAACAAGACTTCTTTCATAATATAAACCACAGAGACAGTGCAATAGGCCACTGGGCCATAGTGCCACTGGGACGTTAGGTTACATTTTCTAGTTTATTATAGATGATAGCTAATAATATTGACAAATACATTTAGGTTTATATTTCTTTTATGAAAAATTAAAATAATTATCAAAAATCAAAATGAGAAAATAGACATTTCAATTTGATGGAAATTAAAACTTTGTTCGAAAATACATGTGGTAAAATATATGGATTAAGAAATAAAAATATACTATGTCATTGGAATCAAAAATAAATAGATTTGTGTTAAAATAAGTTTTGAAAAGAATTTGACACATGCAAAATAATAATTATAACGATTTATGCAAACAATGACATTGAGATAATATTTTTTAAATTGTATGTTAATTTGCTAAATTATCCTAAACCATTACTTGTCTGTTAAAAAAATAATTACTTTCATTAATTCGATCTATCACTGGAGTAACTGATGATATGATACTGTTGCCATCTGAGGAATCACCCAATTGGAATACATCATTTGTTGAATCCGTAACAATATTTTCAAATATTTCTTTAGCTCCAGAAGTTACAGCCAAAAGTTTTAAATCTGTAACGATTATTGATTTATAGTTATTGCAAATAATTTTGATATTATTTGATATTACCTGGTAATTCGGTTTTGAATACTTCATTTATTCTATCTATAATGAAGTCTTTGTTTTTTTCTGGAATATCTGTAATGTGGGCAACAAATAAACTAGTCATAGATCGACCTGCAGGTTCGGAACTTGATCGTTCGTAATTCATTTTTGCTTTGGTAAGTAATTCTAGTTGTCGTACGACAATATTTATGTCAAATCCCTTAGTTTCTGTAGGAAAATATATCAAAATTTAAAAATTTTAACAAAATTAATTTTTGCAATACGTACGTAAATCGTAGTAGGTTCGGTTCATCGTAAGATGGTAATCCAAAAGAGAATTAGTAGAATTAACTACAATTTGGCCATTTTGTGCATTTATTATTGTGTAATTACTGTTATATAAATTAACATGTAAATTATCCAAAAGGTACCTAAAATTGAAGGAATGTCAGCATGTATAAATAATTTCTGACAAGACATAGTTCGTATACTAACGAAAGTGCTGGATATATTACGTCATGTGACCAGCCGAAGTCAAGCAAAATTACAAGATCTGTTCCAGTACTTTGATATTCCTTATCATTTATGCAAGACGCATCTCGGAGCGTAGCTAAAATCATAACAAATTTATGGAAATTTTAATTTCTTATTACCTAAATTAAACTGACTGTTCTGAAACTGCCTTTCATATCTCTCATTTTCTCATGCTCCATTCAAACATAAAAATTAATTTGACTGTACTCAGATATTTGTTTTTGACATTGATATTAAGATATTTTTTGATATTTATTAGTTTTTTTTATTGTATAATTCTGTTAATTGTATTTTGTTTTAAATTATTTACGAAGGATAATGAAATGTTATAGACCACACAGCAGCATAAAATATCTGCCAAAAATACTAAATTCCTAAATTTATTATAAAATATAAGTATAAGTATAGAAAATATAATTAATTCAAAAAACAATATAAACGTCCCATATTATACGATCAATGTGTTGGGTTATAATCTGGATAAATTTTTATTAGTTTTAAGTTTTTCACTTAAATAACATATTATATTTTATTGCAATTTTACAGTGACCAAAAAGTCCGCATTATATAGGAAAAAAATTCTATTATTTGTTTTTTTGAAAATACTAGTTACAGATTTTTGTTGGTACTTGTAAAAAATTTAAAAATGCACTAGCCGAAAGTACTAATATCACTTCTGGTATAGGTTAAATTGAATAATAAAGACTAAAAATTTGGGTAAACTTACTTCATTTGTAAAAAAAAATTCAAAATAAAATTTAAAGCCTCTATACAAATTTTTGAGATTAAAAATTTTTAATTGTAATTTCTCATTTATTCAAAAAATTATGTTTTTAATAATTTAATCATTACTTGACAATAATATAACTCTTTTAAATGTATTATTTCTCAAAATTCATCACACAGTTAAATGTTATTGAAAATTTTATTAATTATTATTAATTATTATTTTTATTAATTAATTTTTCCTAAATGGCTGCTACCATTTTGTTTAAATAGAAATAATGTATATTTGTCCAAATTTGATTGATATTTTTTGAGTAGAAGTGCTACAAATTTTAAACATTGAATTTACCTACATGTACTTTTTATTCTTAAAGTCGGCTATGGAAACAAAAATTTTGTATAACTGCCTAAAAGTTTTTCTAAATCTTTTTTATAATTTTTTTTAAATGTTTACAATTAAAGTAAGTTTACCTGAAATATATTTCATTATTATTTAGTTTGGCCTATATCTACTGGAAGTGATATTTTATACTTCAGACTATGTATTTTTAGTTTTCAGATAAGCATGAAAAAGTTCCAGAATAATAAGTTTTCAAAAATAAATGACAATTTTTATCCATATCATGTCGACTTTTTGGCGGACACTGTATAACAATTTAAAATATTTGTTAACACAAATGAAATCTAGATATAGACAAACTTACAGACGTATGCATCAAGATTATTAACAGCTATATTGACTGCATCTTGAATAGCTTCTTCGTTCATTGTCAATTGGACTGTCACTTTCTTGTTGAGAATTGTGCCAAAAGCAAGTGCTTGATCTTTCATATCGTCAGTTGTTGCATATCCTTTGAATAATTCTCTACGTTTGCATGACTTAATATCTTCACCAAATACTCCTCTTTCAGAATAGTACATGTCCAGTAATTGTGATAAACGCATTGAACGAACAGAATTTCTATATTCCTTCATTTTTGTACCTAAGATAAGTCCGTCTAATCCACCACGAATTTCTGCATCGGTCATATAATAATCTGTGTTTTTAGATAAATAATAATTATGAGGAACTTGCGTGTTTGACCATCCACCATCAGAACCAATTTTTATTTCCATGTTATTTCCCATTGAATAATAAGCGGCTTCCGCCAAATCTCCTACAATTAGTTTAATTAAAATACAAACATATATATATATATATAATTATTTTTAAAAAATACCTGCTAACGTAGCTCCCCAAACATTATCTAATATATGATTTCCTTCAGTTCCAAAAACTTGTTTAACATTAATTGATTGGGGTTCACTACCAGCTGCAATACCAGCAATTAAATTTCCTGCAGATATTGCACCCCATTTAGTATAAATAACTCCATTTTCTATTGGACATGTACTTATTGGGACATTATTTCCATTACCAACATTTCTATTTGTTGGAACATAATCAACTTGTGAATTTGGATTTAGTTGTAATTTTCCATTTTTTTGAGATTTTAAACTAAACAAAAAGTAAGTATTTGCTTTTAATTTAAAATTTAGCGAAAATTATGTTTGTTGAGGAGGGTAATTTTTTGAGAGCATATAATTACGCAGAGCATATAATTATTGGAGAATATTTGATATAAAAATGATGTATTGTTGTATAGTAGAAAGTAGCTTATTATCATATATAGTATAATACTACAATCATTTAAATATGACATAAATTGTTTAAATTTGGTTAAAATTGGTAAATAATTTTATTGACAAAATTTAATTAATATGTGAATAGCGTATTTGTAATCTACAGTGAAGCAAGGCATTTATAATTTATAATTAAAATAGTTAAATACAGTTGTTGCTAAATATTGATATTACTGAATTTTAAGTTGTTAAAATGCATTTCATAAAGAAAGCACGATACAATTTGATTACAGCCGTTTGGTACTTTATTTTTCTACCTAAATTGTATTTTCTGCTTTAGACAAATAAAAAACACAAAAACTAAATATATATTTTGAAAATTATGTCTAGATTATGTAATTCAGGTACATACACATAAAACAAATTATTTATGATTACTAACTTAGCAATAGCGGGTACAACTTCTACGTCAGGAGGTGTATCTGAAGCTGAACGTGGGATTCGTCTTCTGTATTTTTCTAGTCTGTTGCAAACTGAAACTTCGTCACCTCTTTCACGTAATTCTACTGATTCTGATAGCATTGTATGCATGGTACACTATAAAAGAAATGCATTTCAATGAATTATTTATGTATGTAAGTACATCTTTTAATGTATTTACTCTTTCAATTGGACGTAAAGTTTCGTTAGGAAATTGCATCGCAGTTCCTGGTACTAAATATTTTAACAGAATAGAAAATTTATAATTTTCATGACCTTGTGGGCTGTACGGTAATACTAAAGCACTTCTTACAGACATTGCTTTTCTTATTCCGTCTTGACGAAATCTGTAAAATGCAAAACAAAACAAAAGTTATATTTACAAAATTTAACACAAAATACGTACTATTTTGGTAAAGTTATTTGAATCAATTTGCAAAAAGCTTATTTTAGAAATCTGATAATTAAATGGAAATGGGTTAAGTTAATAGCAAAAAATATAAAAATTTAATAAAAAAAACTATTTCTTTATAAACAGCTGTAAAAGGTTTGTTTTAACCTTATCAAATCATTTTGAGATTAGTTTACAACATTCTGAGGCATGCGCAGTATGAAACTAGCTTGTAATAATAATAAAGTCATAGAATATATGATTTACAACAAATATCTTATATATATATATATATATATATATATATATATATTTATTTGTTTAAAAACAAATTTATAATTAATTTCTTTATTGATTTCTATATAATAAAAGAATTAACAACATTAAATATAATATTAATATAAATTAATAGGAGTATGAAATAAATGGAATTGACTATGCAAGGGTAGTTCGAAAAGTTCTCAACCTGATACAAGAAATGTTGCAAGTATGATCAAATTATTTTGATATTTTTCAAACATGATGCTTTAGATGGCGTGCTGTAAAGTCTCAGACGTGTAAGTTTTGATATTTTCTGAAAAATAGATAAAACTGAAATTCGGGTTGTTATAAAGTTTTTTTTTTTTTTGAAAAGATTAACCCTAACAAAAACGCATCCGTATGAGCACTTCTCAAGAGTGTTTAGATTTATTCAAACGCGATTACACTGAGTTTCTTCGACGTTTTATAAAACATAAATTCACCATTATATGCCAAAGGCAAAGCAGTAGTCCAAAGAGTGGATGGAAATAGATAAAAGTGCGTCAAAGAAAGCAAAAACAATTTCAACTGCAGGAAAATGCATGCCTACAGTTTTCTGTTTTGGTGTGGTGCTTATTGACTACCTACCTGGAAAAAATGTATAACGCTTTACTATTGAACAAACTGAAAGGTGCTGTTCAGGCTGAACTTCCACATCTGTCCAAAAGAAAAAGTACTCTTTCATAATGATAACGTGCCTGCACACGCGTCTGGGGGTTGTTGCTGCAAAATTCTATAACCTACGTTTCGAAGTGCGTCTACATGTGCCGTGCCATATTCGCCGGATTTGGCTCCCAGTGATTACTGTCTTTTCCCAGAATTATTTTGCAAAGTTGGACAAATGGCATTTTACTGAGAGTACTAAAAAGTTGGAAAATCGTTGGTCTAAATGTATTGAATTGCAAGGAGACTATGTTGAAAAATGAAAAAAATCGTAATAATCTTTTTTGTTCTTTGTCAGGCCGAGAACTTTTTGAACCACCCTTGTATAACACGTGCACATCTGTTTCATAAGTTTTTTAATGCCCAGTTTCTTACCATCGATTATTTGATAATAATTTATTCTTTTTATGTAAAACGTACATCAACAAATTTTTATCATACTTAAATTTTTGATTAGATTCTGTAATATCATCATCGTAACAACTTCATATAAGTTGAGTATATAAAATGAAATATGTAAGATTTTAAATGTAGTTTTATTAATAATTTATTATATGTATATATATATATATATATATATATATATATGTATTTTTGCAAGATTATTTTTTTAATAGATAAATTGTATTACGTAAAACTTATATACATATTGCTTAATATAACAGATATTAAATAAAACAGATAAAATAAATAACATTGTTTAAAAATTGCTCAATCAGGTTTTTATTCCAAAAATACTAATAAAATTATTCAAAACTGAGTAAGAAAACATACTTTATATTTTTTATTTAGCATAGCAAAACATTATAATTTTGATGTAATATAATATAATGTAAATTTACCTTTGAAGTATATTTGTAGATAATACTTTAAGATCCATTACGGAAGGTCCATTTTCAATTTTACGAATAAGATCAATTAGGATATTTATTGTCATAGGCATTTTTGAGTTGGCTTCCATATTTTCTGTATTGTTGTAACATTCCTGAAGACTTTTAGCGACATTTGTATCAACGTTCTCCTGCGCGAGTATTACCGTGACCGTGGATAAGCACAATAATGTAGCAGATAAAACAGCGAAATTCGTCGCCATTTTATTTTGATAGTTTATAACCTTTAATTAATTAATAATTACAGAACGTAATTTTGCACTATGCACAATTTTAAAGTATGGATTATTCAAGTTACATGCAGAATTCTAAAATTTGAATTGTGTTCAAAATTTTGGAAACTGAAATTGTTACTGACACAGTTACGTTATTTCTTGTAGGCCCTTCAACGTACTAATGTGACACACTCATTCTTTTATCTACTGTTTGTTTTATACTTGCCTATCTCTCTTATCTAAATCTAACTCTATGTTATTAATATCTTTATGCATATAAATGACTAAATATATTTTGTGAAATTTTCAATTTACGTACCATAATAATTTCAACATTTGAATTTTTAAATTAATATTAATAGTTATTAACATATAAGCGATTTATTACTATTATAGATATATACAAAATATTTTGTTTATTTTTGAACTCACGGATAGTAAATTACCCTGTATGTATATATTTAAAAATATATGGAAAAGAATGCCAAAATACTATATTTTAATTTTATACTTACTTTGTGAAGAAAACAATAATAAAAATTTTAATTTTCATGCAACTGCTAAAGAATTTTCAACAGTACATTGAACAAATTTTCAATAAACTATTATATTAAATATCAAAATTACTTGTTCTTATCATAGAGATAAGATAATATATGATTACGCCATGATACAAGTTAGTTTTGTACTGTAGTATATGCGTAATATGGCAAAGTATTAATTTTTTTATCACATATTTTTATTGATCAAAAGTTTGGTTTAAAAAAAGTTTTATTTACTCTTATTCATAACTAAGGCATGTATAAGATAAGATTATTTACGGTTTTCTAGAACTGGTATCAGGTTGATTTTGAAATACGTACAATTTTTTTGTTTTTAAAATTATTTGTTTTTATAATTATATATTGTATGAAATTATTTTATTAGATATCAATTACATGTAAAATGTTTGTTTTATTTTTTTATAAATGTATGATAATATGCTTCTGTATTATTTAAAGTAGAATAGAATTTATAAATTATAATTTTACTTATAAAAATCATAAAAAAATTTAAATCAAAATTTTTTTTACATGTAATATATCATTTTCTGAGAAAATTTTTTTTTTTTTATTCTGCTTTACATAGACATTAATAAAATGTATTTATATACGTATAAAACAATTTTACGTATTAAAGGTTTATTTTCTATATCTTAATAAATCTCTTTTTTTTTCAAATTTAATAAATATCAGAAAATATAGCAGTTACATTAGAACTTATTTAAAATAAAAAATATTAGTTTAAAACAATTCTTCAATAATAATTGATTAATTATGAATAATCTATCTAATAAGCTATTAATAATCTTTTTTTTGTGCTACATTTGAAGAACATTTAAGTTACTTGAAGTCTGTGTGTTCAAATGGTAACGTTATTCGGGCTCTTTTCGAATCGCGGCAAGTGTCAATTTGCGTGTGCAATTGTAAAATATTTGGGACATTGAGTTTTTCGGTGCCACTGGCATTTGTTTGAATCTGAATGTTAGGAAGGGAGTCACAAATGCAGTTTTATCGCGATCCTCTGTACGCACTAACACTTGATAATAGCCAGTTCAACAATAACATATATTTTGTCTGCTTCACGGAATTCAATAAATCATATATTCGCGAGTTCAAACGTCGATGCACACTTTTATTATTTTTTTTTTGGTACCGGTCTGCAACATTTTATTGATATAGGTCCGTGAAACATCTTTTTTCGGTGCCGCCATCTTGTATGGTAACAACGCAATTAAAGCATTGTCTCCGGTGTCGATCCGATACTTCAAACACCGCTTGGTGCTACTTCAACAAATTGTTGAGCTGATTACGGTGTTTGGTATATCGCGAAGTTCCTTTATCGGCTCGCAAACACTCGATCGACTGAACGGCGAGTTTGCGGTAATCAAACTGTTCAAACATCAGCTCATATTGTATATTCGGTATGTCAGCAAAGAATCAAGTGCACTGTGAGACATTAGGCACGATATCGTACCGACATCGTCAATAAAATCAATTTCCGATAGTGTTTTATTTGTGTTGGCGTGCGGCAAATAAAGAAACGTCGTTTTTACCGACCGTAACAGAAGTTTAACCACAACTTTCGTTACGAGTAACACTTCTAATCGCTCGGTACCATCGGGTAGAGTGATTCTGATTGGAGCAGCGTCAAAGTGCTGATCATTGCAACGCAGGATGTTATTGCAGCACCCGGTTGGAAATGCTCTATTGAGTGGTACTATCAATATATCGGGTTCCCTGTACAGCGAGTATCACAATATTTAATAATGGTTGTGCCCGCGGGCGAACAACAATTTTACTTGCGGCAGTCTCCAGCGCTCATAATCCAGGGGACTCAAAAGCGACCGGAGACAGACCTGGGTTGCATTTGGGACACTTGCTATACGTACAACAACTATGGATACAGAGTACTGTATCAATAATATGCAACGCTCGACCGTGAATTCACCAGGTGATTGCGCTCTCTCGGCGTAGTGATGACTTAACGACGGTTTGTGGCTTGGCTGACAGCGTATTTGCCACAATCTTTTTTTATATGCCTGTAATTTAATGGCACCGTGGACGGTTTTTTTCTTTTATTTGACGGTACCGATGCAGACGTGTCATTAAGCGCACTGTTTGATCGTGACATTTTCGCCTCTTCCGCGACTCAGGAAAATCAAAACAAGTCGTTGTAACTGTATATTTCTTGGCGTTTCACTCAATTCTACCTGCACACTTTCAATCAATCGTGCTTTGGTCAATTGGACATACAACGCCCGCAACTTGCATACGAAAAAAATCAGTCTTTTCGTGTTCGCTCTGTTCGCGCACAAAAATTTCGCGATACACTTTGTGCCGGTTTATTTTTTCAGAACGCGCCGCGAAAAACGTCAATAACTTTGACAAATAACCTGGTCTTATATTTAACACCTCTCCACCATTCCACAGCGATGCCGGTAAACAACGTCGGCAACCCTGTCAGTGCATTTTCGTCCGAAATATCGACACAATCTTTACATAGTACACCATAATCTTGCTGATGAAATTGTCGACGTTTTTATGCGACTCTTCCCCGAAACGAGTCGAGCATCTAGTAAAATTGCCAGATATGGTTGTCGGTAGTGGCGTCGCCGTCGTCGCGGTAGTCGCTAGCATTGTTTGCAGGTTTTGCTTGAGTTCAGCAAATTGTTCATTTGTAAACGTGGCTATAGTTAGATTTAAAGGCGGACTTCTTCGTAAAATTTTGGCGGCAAAACAATATAACATGCTAGTACCAGAAACAATGGCGCACTGCAGCACTAACTTACAAAGCGTGATTTCTGTTTTTTCTAAAATACTTGACGTGACGTTTTAAGTGACTTGAATTTTCAAATGTCATCGCTTGGGTACGCTAATTCTGGCGACAAAACTAAACTCGCGCGCGAAATTAATAACGTGCGAAAATAACGTATCAAAATATGCATATGACCTTACGCATTGGGCATAGATAATCGTGAGTGAAGTCGAGGATATATACGATTAAGCTTATACGGCACACTTTACTGGAAACTGGTCGAAAGGACCATTTTCAACGTTACTTTCTTTCAGATTTTTCTGTATTATTTATTTTCTTCATCCTCAAAATTATTATAATTTTATAGTATATCGGTTGGTCTATTGCACCGTGTTTGTTCATAATTTAAAACTTTTGTGAATAATTTTTTTTTGTTTTAGTTTTTTATTCAATATGCCGTAATCTAACGTGATAATTGTTTAAATTTTTTGCACGTAGATGTTTTGGTGGGCTGGCCGAATTAAGTACATGCAAAATAATATTCGCAAAATAAATAGAACTCCAAACTATGAAATATAAAGCGCAACTGCCCTATTGAATTGGTCTTAACTATTTCACAGTCGCTATTCTACTAATTTAACAATTAAGTCAGCGAGAGGTTAAGGGTTAAGTCGCACATGGGGTTGGAAGAAAAGTCATAAATCTGTCACCGAAGGCCATGTGGTATTTACATATTTGGACTAGCTAACGGTGACTTTCAAACTGTTATAATAATAATAATAATAATAATAATGCTTTTTTGCCCAACAGTACAATCCATTTCGAGGACAAATTAATAAATAAATACAAAATTTACATATAATAACAAGTACATATTTGATATATAAACATTTTTAATACAATAGGAAAAGAAACTTAAAACAAATCAAAGTAATCACAAAAACGAAAACAAAAAAAATATATACATAGAACTGCAACGAGCAAGAAGTTTAACAATTTATTCACTAATTACTCAATCTAAAATTGATTGTAATATGACATTCAAAGAATTATAGAACAAATCAGTGGTATTTTCTATATTATTATAATTATTGCACATTGTAAATATATCTTTTTATATCTTTTTGACATATTTGTTCTTCCAACACTGATGTAGAAAGTAAGTGGTGATCTAGATGTTATACGAGGTACACAGAAATTTATTTTATTTAGTAATTGTGCACTATTAATTTCATTATTTAATAGTTTATATAAGATTGATATCGATATTTTAAATCTACGTGTATTCAGCGAATCAAAATCATGTCTATCTAATAACATTTTATAGTCAATACCTTGATTAGGGTAAAACCCATCTATTTTATAAGACAAGAGTTTTAAGAATTTACGTTGAATATTTTCTAGTGCGTTTGCATGTTTATCGTATATCGGATACCAAACTATAGCACAATACTTTACGTTGAATATTTTCTAGTGCGTTTGCATGTTTATCGTATATCGGATACCAAACTATAGCACAATACTCTAGCTTTGATCTAACAAAGCTATTAAATAGTGTTATAAAAACTGAAGTAGAGTTAAAAATTTTCGAGTTTCTAACTATAGAACCGTACATTTTGTATGCAGAGTTTGTGATATAGTTTATGTGTTCATTAAATGTAAACTGTGCATCAAATATAACACCCAGATCTTTAATTTTAGACTCTCTATCAAGTATAGTATCATCTATTTATTGCGTAATATAATATAATATTAATAATATTTTTCAGTTAAAAAGCAATTTACTTTTATTGTCGTATTTATATTTTTTTCCTAAACAAATATATTTATTGGATACATTGCAATTTATAATTTTTCGTAAAATAAATATTAATTTAAATATTCGGTAAATAGAATTTAGAATAAAATTTCAACAAATCTTAATCGTCAACATTATAAAATTGTCAAGAACAAAAAAATATTTTGTTTATCAGTGAAAATTAATTGAAGTATAGATTCAGGAATATTAGCTTTTAGTTAACGTTCATAATAACTACACGAAATTATTTAATCAGTTTTCTTATAAATAAGTTATACACTTCAAAAATTATATTTCAACAGTATAGTTATCAACACAAATTCTCGCTGAAATTATTATTCAAAAATGACAAACGAAAATGTAAAAATTTATTTCATAATTACAATTACACAATTACAATAAGACAAAACCGGATAAAGATTTTTTTTACATAGCAGGTGACGAATTTGAACTTAATTTAATAGGGTCTGTTTGCGTGTCGTTCGCTGGCTCGTTCGTTTTTTGTGATTACATCTCGTCCTAAACCATTCATCCGATTTGCACCAAATTCTCAAGGTAGGTTCAGTTAGTACCCAATATGGACATGTGGATTACATTTTTTCCAGTGTAGCCAAATTTCCGAGAAAAAAATTAGTAATGTTTTTAAAAATTTATTATAGATACATTATTTATTTGATTTTAATAAAAATTTTCACAAAAGGTTTTATTAATGCCCACATAAATTATATAACTTTAGTGAAATACAGTGTTCCCAACTTTCTGAGGAAAAATTACTAAAATTTTAAAATAATTATTGTGGCTGAATTATTTATTTGTAATTAACCAAATTTTCATGAAAGATTTTTTTCTAATGTTCACAAAAATTATATAATTTTACTACCGTACAAAATTGCCAAGTTTCCTAGAAAAAAGTTACTAACCTTTTCATTATTTAATTTTGGTTTTACTATTTATCCGAATATTTATTAAATATTCAGAAAAGATTTTTCTAGTACCTACAAAAATTATACCATTTAACTACCCCACCGGATTACCAACTTTCCGAGAAAAATTGCAAAAATTTTTAAAATTTAATTTTGGCTCTACTACATATTTATCCGAAATTAATTAAATTTTTACAAAAGATTTTCCTAGTACCTATAAAAATTATATAATTTTACTACAGAACAGGTATACATATTTTCTGAAAAAAAATTACTAAAATTTAAAAATTTGATTTTGACTACTATTTATTTGAAATTCACAAAACTTTCCAAACGATTTTCCTAGTGCTAAAAAAAAAACATAATTTTACTACAGTACAGGATCACCAACTTTTCAAGAAAAAAGTTATTAACATTTTTAACGTTTAATTTTGGCTTTACTATTTATCCGAATTTAATAAAATATGCAGAAAAAATATTTATAGTGCCCACATAAATTTCATAATTTTACTAGTGTACAGGGTTGCCAACTATCCGAGCAAAAAATTACTAAATTTTTCAAAATTTTTACAAAAGATTTTTTTAGTGTCCACAAAAATTATATAATTTTACTACCATACAGGATTCTCTACAATTTAAAGAAAAAAATTACCAAAATTTTTAAAATTTTGTTTTTGTTTCACTTTCATTGTTAGCGCCATATTAGTTCACATTATTCAGAGTTGTTTTGCAACTCAAATACTAAAATAAATATCTTTATTGAGGTCTGTTAGAAATTCTTTGATGTTAACATTCTATTAAGAAATATTTTGCATTTTTATTATTTTATTATTTAAGTGTTTACATCCCTGATCGTGATTCAAATATGTTTGTACGGATTAATAAATATACCATATAGGACCTTTCAACGGTCGATAGCTTAACAGATGTGCTGAATTCTACGAAGAAATGCGGTAAAACTTTAGAATGTTTCAAAATAAGACGCTTTATGATTGGTCATTTCTTTATATTTTCTGTACTGTGATTGGCTATATTTTTACAGACAAACTTTTGTAACTTTACTTACTGGACGAGCTCAAGTAATTCAGCAGTTCATTTTCAGTCTTTGAGACAAAAATACATATACATTAAATACAGAGCCGTATTTATGCACAGGCGCATGAGGCGCAAGCTGGGGCCTCGTAGCTAAGGGGCCTCAGATTTCAAATCAGATATCAGTCACTGAGATCAATTTGAAAATTATATTTTAATTTCTAGTTTCTAATTTCTAATGTTGAAGAACTTGTGTTGTCATTGTCCATAAGATTATTTAAGATTATTATTATATTTATAGCCATGTGTGTATTTTCCTTTTTCCTTATGTACCTATACATTATTTTGTTTTGATTTTGCTGATTTTTTTGATCAAATACCAATGTATAAACAATTTAAACAAATTAAAAACATTTTCATATAATAATAATAAGACTAAAACTAATTTTTTGCCATTGACAATTCCTTTTCAGTTGAAGAATATCTGCAAGGGGGCCTCATATTTCAATTGCGCCTGGGGCCTCGAAAGCGGTAAATACGGCTCTGATTAAATACAAGACGTGCCGCGAATCATTTTACATATAACATCCGATAACTTTTTGTATAATATTGTAATAAGTTTTAATTGTAGTGTAGAAATAAAATAAGTTTGTGTTGTATTCTAATATTATAGTTAATGTTACAAACTACCAGAAAATAAATGGTTTACAAACAAATTGTTTATTATTTAAAACTTTTCGAAAAAAACTGTAACATACATTACATTCATTCAAGATTAATCAAGTTGTCCACAATACTTATATAATTTATATATAATACAACTTTCAGAGAAAAAATCCGAAATTTTCAAAATTTATCTATTATTTTATGAGAATACCATCCAATTTTCTGAAAATATTCATCTAGTTTTTATAAGAATTTCAAATTTAAAAAAATAATTTAAAATTATCTGTTGTTGCAAAATTTAAAAGTTATGAAGAAAAATTAAAATTGACAAATTTACACTTTTTGTAGTGTGCGAGTAACGAGAAAAGTTTTAATTTAAATGAAATCACATCTTTTTATACATTGCAAAAAAAAAATTCTATAAATTTAAAAAATATCGCTTTTGATTAAAAATAAAATGCATTAAAATCAAAAATATTTAACAAATTTTTTATTTAAAATTTACTACTAAAATAATTTTTGAATGGAAAGTAACATATTTTTATTTCAAAAGTAATATCTTTTATTTTTGAAACATGTTTTTTAAAAACGACAACTTTATTTTTAAATCAAAAATTTAATTTTGTCTATTTTTTTTACCATTTTGGTACGGTGTCTGTAACATTTTCAAAAATCAAAAAAATTTGTGTATAGAAATCCTTCATATAGCCTCTAGATGACGAATCTAAACTTAGTTTATGTGTGTGCGTCGGCAGCTCGGTCGTCAGTCAAAATTTTTTGGCCGCAACTCCTCCTAGAAATTTTCAGGATAAATTTGTCTAGTGCCTAAGATGGTCACGTGGTTTTGGTTTTTTCCAGTAGCCAACTTTCCGAGAAAAAAATTACTAAAGTTTTTAAAAATTCATATATTGGCTACATTATTTATCCGATTTTGGTCAAATTTCCAGAAAAGATTTTTCTAATGCTCCCATTAATTATATAATTTTATTAATATCCAGTGTTGCCAACTTTCCGAGAAAAAAATTACTAAAGTTTTTAATAACATATTATGGCTATGTTATTTAACCGATTTTACTCAAATTTTTATAAAAGATTCTCCTAGTAATCATATAATTTATGTAATTTTAAAAAAATACAGTGTTGCCAACTTTTCGAGAAAAAAATTACTAAAATTTTTAAAAATTTATTATGATCACTTTATTTAACCGATTTTAATCAAATTTTCATAAAAGATTTTTCTAGTGCCTAAATAAATTATGCAATTTTAACAAAATACAGTGTTGCCAACTTATCGAGAAAACAAATTACAAATTTTTTTTAAAATTTATTGTGGCTACATTTGTTATTCGATTTTGATTAAATTTTCAGAAAAGTTTCTCCTAGTGCCCACATAAATTATAATATTATTAAAATACAGTGTTGCCAACTTTCTGAAAAATGTCAAAGTGGTCTATATATGGGTTTACCCATATACTTCTAATCTTGTTTAATTGAATTTTTGTTAAATGTGTCTGTTTTTGTTTGACTATCGTCAGCTAGTCATAAACTACTTGTATTTTTGTTCTTAAGGCCATTTCAAGGCAAACAAAAGGCTATATTCAGACATGTGGTGGGAATACAAAAAAAGAATAATTTTACATTTGATTTATTCGTTTAATACTGCATATTTATTATAACTAATTATTAGAAAAATTAGCTAATTTATGTATAATTAATAATTTAATAACAATGTTTATATATTTACCGAATTAACGTATTAAAAAAATTAATCAAATATTTAATTGTCAATATTTTCATTGTTTATTATTATTTTGATTTCCAAAAAATATATATGTTGTTAATTGTAATAAAGATTAATCATATTTTTTTTCAAATAAAAAAAAAGTGTGAAATAAGAGAAAATCGCATTTTTTAAGGAAAATGATGAAAATTATTTTTTTACAAATAAACTGCATTTTTTAAAATTCTGAAATTAATACATAAGTACTATAATAACATAAAACGTCTCCTTGATTTTTTTCTTTGATTAATAATAAGTGGAATTTGATAAATATAATAAAAATCATTTTCAATGCAAAAATTTAAAAAAAACTGTCTATGCACTTCTGCCCTCTTGACGAAATTTGCAAACTAACGTATTGTCGATAAGATAAATTTGTAGAACCTGTATTACACAAAACATTAATTTTATTATTTTTTTTGTTTAATTATAAAAATGATTTTATTTATTTTAATAATTATTTTTATTATAATTAGAACAAAAGTAAAATATTACAGTTATATAGTATTTGTAAAATACATGTAATAGAAGAAAATTATTTGGTGTGCGTATGCACAGATACAGTATATCAAATTTACGTGTGTGTGTGTGTGTGTGTGTGTGTATATATTATATATATATATATATATATATATATATATATATATATATATATATATATTGCGTATAAAGCACGCGAAGGGTCTGGTTATCGCCTATGGCAAACAGCGTATTATGCTGAGGAGAGAGGAAAGGAGAATTGAACATTTTTTGCTAATGAGTCAGATATAGACGAAATAATACAAGCGGTATTCCTTGATACAACCCATATACAACCCCATACAGAAAAAGCACTTACGGATATGCATTATTTATTTATGATTTTTATGAGCTCTGTTTAGCTCAAACATAAGGTTAAAATTAAAAAAAAAACAAATGCCTATATTTATATATATATATATATATATATATATATATATATATATATATATATATATATATGCATTATTATTATTTTGTACATATAGTGAAAAACAAAAAAAAAATACTTTCTAATAAAATATAATCGAAAACTGTCCAAATGAATATTTAAAATATAAAAACTTTGGAACAAAAACATTTTTTTAATAAATAGATTTGAAAATTTTAGACATTATTCTGTAACACAAATAAATAATACCTAAACTGTAAAATCATTTTAAGAGCCTACCCAGTTGACATATTACATCCTTGGGACGTCAGCCCACTCCGAAAAGGCAAACTGCCTGGCTGATGATGGAGATGCCCTGGATACACTACGGAGTTTTGTCGAAGTAGAAGTTGTCGAAGAGGATGAAGAAAATATTCTAGAAACGGCTACAACCATCGCTCCGCTGAATCCAGCTATTTCTAGTGGCTCAGTAGATAGCCACAGTATTAATTACATAGCTGGTTATATTTTAAAAAAACTTTTTAATAAATTTAAAAACAAAAGCTGCGAAAATTGTCACCGTGATTTATTATCAAACGAAGCAGTTAACTTATTTTTACAACTGCGACAATACCAAAACAAAAAATTAATAAATTGTTCCGAAAAAATTATAATTATTTGTAACGACATACAAGTGTATTTCAATAAAAATATTGCAAATATTTGCTCTGAAAAAAATATATTATAGCATGCAGGTTAAAGTTGGTTATGTTTGCAGTCAATAAAACACATAAAATGCACTTTATAACTTAATAACGTTTATTAACACTACTTTAGATGCTACACAAATAAGAAATTATTAAATTTAAATAAACAAATACAGATAATGTGATTTTAATGTGTAATGAATAACAAAGAACTCGTGTTGGTTTCAAAGCGTTCTTTCTCATATATCGTCAACGACTCTCTCTCTCTACTCCCTTCCTCACCGCTAGCATGCTTGCATTTTTAGCGTACTGGGGTTCTCAAACTTTGCTACATCCTCCCCCTCTAGTCGCGAGAAGGTGGCCTCACCGAGTGACTAGGATGAGTTTTCTTCGGACGCCCTCTATTTCGTTTTTTGTAGATGGGTGTTGATTCAGCATCGCTAGAACCTATAAATGGGGTCAATTCAGATCTCTGTTCTTTCTTTCCACTGGGTTTGCCTCAGGATGATACACTGGAATTAGTGATTGGTGTATATCCAAGCAGTGACAAACCTGTTGAACTATTTCGCTAACAAATTGTACGCCATTGTCGCTTACAAATTTCCTGGGCAGACCATAACGAAGAAAAATCTCTTCCACTAACAATTTAGCGGTGTCTATTGCCGTTGCCCTTTTCATTGCAAACAACTCGACCCATTTTGACGCATTATCTTCCACGATAAGTATCCATTGGTTTCCCTCGGGTGTCTCCGGTAAAGGTCCGAAAAAATCTGCGGATATTACTTCAAACCTTTGTTTGTTTGGTGGAGTTTGGATCAAACCAGCAGGTTTCATGGTTGTAGGTTTGTATCGTTGGCACAACCCACAAGTTTTGACGTAGTCAGTTATGTGTTTTCGCATTCCAACCCAATAAAATTTATTCTTGATTCGACCTAATGTTCTTTCAATTCCGTCATGGCAAGCAGTAGGCGAGTCATGATACTCTCTGAGAATTTCAGGTATTTCATCTTTGGGTATAACTCTCTGCGCTTCTTCCGTTTCTGTATCTGCATCGTAACGGTATAATATACCATTCATCAGAAGATATCCTCTTTGAGCCCAACGAGTGGAATTCTCATTCATTGGTACTTCTTCAAAATCTTTAATGATTTTGGCTACTTCTGGATCACTTAATTGTCCTTCCCTAATGTCAGTAGCAGGTCTTCTAGGTATTTCTATGGTTACTGTACACAGATCACATGTTTTGTTATTCGGTTGATCACACATGGGTCTTGATAACGTATCAGCTACTTTTTTAGAATTGATTTGCAACCCTGAACGCGTTAGTACGTGTCCCAAATATTCAACTTCTGGTCGTACAAATACACATTTCTTTCGATTTGCCTTCAATTTAAATTGCTTGAGCCGATCAAATACTTTCTGTAGATCACATAAATGATCTTCAAATGTTTCTGAGATTATTATCAAATCGTCAAGATAAGCCAAAATAGTGACGTCTAATCCAGTTCTAAACCGGTCTATCATCCGTTGGAAGGTTGCTGGAGCATTCTTGAGTCCGAAGGGCATTCTATTATATCGGAAAGTTCCGAACGGCGTGGTAAACGTAGTCTTATCTCGGTCGTCGGGATGAAGATTTATTTGATGGTAGCCTGCGCGTAAATCTATCGTTGTCATAAAATTACTTTGTTTCGCAGCGTGAAGCAATTCGTCAATCCGTGGCATTGGATACGAATCCGTGATTGTGATTTCGTTCAACCGTCTATAGTCAATGCATAACCTATATGATCCATCCTTTTTTGGTACTAAAACCACTGGAGCAGCCCAGGCAGATTCACATTCTTCTATTATCCCGTTATCAAGAAGTTCATTGATCTCTTTCTGAAGGTATTCCTTTTTTGGTTTTGCCATTCTGAACGGTGGTACGGAGATTGGTGACTGACCATCTTTGATATTTATTCGATGTTCGGCAAAAGGAGTTGGCTCTCCCCCTTGTGTGAAAATGCTCATGTTATTCGTAAGTAGAACATTAACACGTTCTCGTTGTTCTAATATAAGATCTTCTCCTTCATTTCCCCGCAGTTTTATATCTTCATATAAATTTCTTTGGCATTCAACTTGATTTATTTCTGATACAGTTGGTGAAAATGAGTATTTTCTTTCTGGTTCCTTTCTAAAATACCATTCTCCTTTAGCGGTATCAAGTACTATTTCAGCTTGTGTTAAGAAGTCCATACCTAACAGAGTTCTGTTATCGTGTGGCGTTGGAAGAGATAACAATTTTGTTGGTACTATTTTCCCATTTAAGTCCACATTCACTTCTATGCATGGAAGCTTTAACTGTTGCTCATTCCCATCTGCAAGAGTAACTTTCACATCTTCGATTTCAATTGGGTGTGAATGTTTAATATTTTCGAAAAGTTTCTTGCCAGCAATACTTCTTGTTGCACCAGTATCAGCCAGAACTATGCCTTGAAGACCATCAATTTTGACTGATAGATTTGGTCTATGAAATTGAGTTCCAATTTGTGCTCCATAGAAAGTTATGTTTCCAATGTTTGCTTCTACTTCACTCTTCTTAGTTTTGTTGCAATTTGAGCATTCTGTACGTATCACTCCGGGTGCTTTACAACCGTAACAATAAATGTTTGGGTTTGGTTTTGATACGGTTCGTTCTGGGGTGACCGTTTCTTTCTTCTTTTTATTATCAGATTTTTCTTTATTTCGACACTCTGAGATTAGGTGACCATATAGTTTACAATATGAGCATTTTATACGCTGAGTGTGTTTATCCGTATATTTCTCTTCAGTTTTATTTACTTCTTTCGTAGAGATTTCTATATCCCGAACTCGTTGAATCAATTTATGGAAAGTGTCAAATTCGTTTCTCGTTACTCGCTGGCGAATATTTTTATGCAACTGACCATACAGCATATCTAATTGAACACGTTCTTCCAAACTATATGGCAATTGTGCTATCAACGCGCGTACGTGACAAATAAATAATTCGGTCGATTCGTTTCCGTTTTGTTCACGAGAAAAAATTTCTTTGTACACTAAGTGTGCTGGTAACTTTTTGGAATACACTTCTCGTAATGTTTTAACAGCATCATCCCAAGAAGAAATTGTTTGTTTAATACCCTTCCACCATGTGGCCGCGTAACCCTCAAGTAACATTGGTAAACCTTTATATGCGTTCTCATCGTTTATGTTTAAACACTCTTTATAAATTATTATTGCATCCAGGAAAGCGTCAACATCTGACGATGCACCTCCATCAAATCTAGATGTACATTTCGCAAAACTTCCGGAATTTTGAATAATCGGCACCGGACTATCGGTAGCATTATTTCTAAGATGTTCAACATTTGCACTTAAAGAACCCGTAACACGCGTGAGAAGTTGCTCGAATTGTTCATTTGTGAGAGTGATTGATTCTAGTTTTTTTGACATTTTGTTTAACTTTGTGTTAATTATTTTTATTTAAAAAAAAATAATCAAAAAATATAAAAATATACTCGAAAAAAGTTTGAGCGTCACTGGGATTATTCTGTACAACAGCGCACGAGACCACACACGACGACGAATGACGCGATATTTATGCACTGAAGTTAAAATATGTCCATGCAACGGTTCATATAATTTTACCGGACACAACGAATGTCTCAATAAATATATTTGTGTGTATTTACCTTGTGTATTGGACACAAACAAATGTCTCAATAGATATATTTGTATGTATTGGACACAACCAAATGTCTCAATAGATATATTTGTATGTATTGGACACAACCAAATGTCTCAATAGATATATTTGTATGTATTGGACACAAAAAAATGTCTCAATAGATATATTTGTATGTATTGGACACAAAAAAATGTCTCAATAGATATATTTGTATGTATTGGACACAACCAAATGTCTCAATAATTGATTGATTTACACTTGCACCAAACAGTACTTATTCATTACTCATATTAACACACTTGAATTACAATAAACAGTTTTTAGTTGTATTTAATCGACACGGGTATTTCGTAGAACACCAGAAAATGTCTAATTAAAATTACACAAACTATTTAAACACTGGTTTCGGCCCCACGTTGGGCGCCAATATAGCATGCAGGTTAAAGTTGGTTATGTTTGCAGTCAATAAAACACATAAAATGCACTTTATAACTTAATAACGTTTATTAACACTACTTTAGATGCTACACAAATAAGAAATTATTAAATTTAAATAAACAAATACAGATAATGTGATTTTAATGTGTAATGAATAACAAAGAACTCGTGTTGGTTTCAAAGCGTTCTTTCTCATATATCGTCAACGACTCTCTCTCTCTACTCCCTTCCTCACCGCTAGCATGCTTGCATTTTTAGCGTACTGGGGTTCTCAAACTTTGCTACAATATGTAATTATATTAAAAATAATATTAATCATACATCAGTTGATTTTATTTGTGATGTACATAATGTAAAGGAATATTTTATTAACTATTTTATACAATTTAATTTATTTATTTATGTAAAAAATGTAAACAAAATTTTAACTGGTAAGTTAAAAAATTGCAATAATGATAAACTGAATTTTAGCTTTAAGTATTTGTAAAAAAGGAAAAAAGAAAAAATAAAGTTTTTTTTATTAATCCTAAACAATTCGCTCCATCTTTTTTAATATTTTAAACATTTTATTCAAGAAACAAAATTAAAAATATCACGATTGATATTTTTTTTTTGTTTCTTAAATAAAAAGTTTGAAAAAATAAATTTGAATTTCATATAAAGGTTTTAATACATTTCATATATTCCGGTATTTTTATGATTAGTTCGTACTCGATTCGCTATTGCGCATGCAAAATGTTTGAATGTCTAATATTAAAGTACGCCATCTATAGTATGTTTATTATCTATGCTGTGAAACGGTCATTTCAAAGTAAGAATCAGGGAGGACCGGGAGTTTTCACTTGTATAGCAGAACATGAACCGTACAAAACTTACCTCCGCGATCAACAGATGGCGTACCAAGTTTTTTAAATGATTTTGTACTCGTTAGATGTCACTAGCTTAATTAAACTAATTAATTAAATTAATTAAAACAATTAAGATTTGAAGACGATTTTTGTTTAGAAATGTTAAAAATTTATCAGGTAGAAACAGGGACGACCTTGGTAGAAAATATATGTACATGTTGGAAAACAAAATATTATTTTATTTTTAATTTTGTTTTTATTGTGCGAACTGAGTTTTGCGATCGTGATACTTTTTTTAAAATATTTGGACCCTGCCTGTATTTGCGATTATCAAATTGGATTTGGAATACTGGATAATTTGGTTTATCATTGGCTGTGTTTTTGGTACTTGATTTGGATTTTCAACTGATTTATGTTTGGTTACTGACGATAATTGGGCGCTTTCGTACACGGCTTTCTTTTATGAATATTATTTGATATTTAGGAAGGTAAGTTAAACATTTTATTACTGCATATGAATAAAAAAGCTATTGAAATTAATACCCTCTATGTATCTTATGGCAATTTTGTAATGTATAATATTTTTTTATAGATCCAATATTCTTGTTGCGTACCGTCTTGCGTCCAGTACCAGAATCAAAGGAAATGTCGGTTTCCAAATCCGGATTTTTTTTATATTATTTATGGTAAGGTTATATTGTAACCACTAAATGAAAAATATGAATTATCTATTTTTTTTGCTCTATATTTTATATTTTCATTTTAATCGAACAATGCATAATGCATAAAATCATAAATAAAATTTGAACATATGAGTAAAGAACGAATAATAATTCTATATTTACTATAAACATAAAAAATATTTTGTTATTATATACACCATTTATATTCATACCAATTATTTTGTTAAATAAATTGAATGAATGAAATTAATTGTAGTCGCCCAACAAACACAGGGAACTTATCATAAGATGAGATGTGGCAAATTTTGATATATTTAAAATATTAAAAATCTTTCGGAAAGTTGTTTATTATGATGTTTGTTTGAGACAATCGTGTCAATTATGTTTGCTATAAATTACTTGAATTATATTATTCTATTGTATAAAACGTTTCGGTATTCTATCAAATATTACTATTGCAAAAACATATGATTTAACAATATCTTTTTCAATTTTAACATACAATATTATTTTCTATGGATATGCATGCACCTTTAACTATACGAGTTTTTAGATTGAAGAAATCCGTTATAAGAAACATATTTTTATTATGAGACCGAGTGTCTTGTAGAAATAATTTTTAAAAAGATCATATATAATTTTTTCCTCTTATTTATTTTACATTCATACGTGTGTACAGGTTTTTATTAACTTTATAAAACAGAATTTTTTAGCAAAAAAATGCATCCATTTACTTAACCAATGGTTGGTGAGATAATAAGAAATTATAAAATTTATTTGTAATTTTTTTTAAAAAAAATAAGTAATAGCAATTTTTTATTGAGATCGGAATACATCAACTATTTCATAAATCAAGTACCATAACTTAACTTTAATAATGAGTATTTTCAAGTTGTTATTTATTTATTTGTAAAATGTGCAATTTATATTTGTATATATATATATATATATATATATATATATATATATATATTATTACATTATATTATATTTTATATTTTTATATTTATATTTATTTTTTTTTTGTATTTTTGTACTGTAACACTGAACTTTGTATGTTAATAAAGTTTTATATATTAAATGTAAACTTTGTATTAATTTGAAATTTAAATTTAAATAAATGCGCAAAATTCAAAAATGTACAGTAGCGCCACACGAAAGCAAGCAGAGCGGTCGCCGAGGTAAGTATCTGTTTTATGACGTCACATGGTCATGCCTGTTTATCATTGAGTGTCTTATTTCACCCCCGATGTTGTTCTGTTTTCGTCCTTTTCAGTTGTTTTGTTGTGTTGCGCCATCCCGGTCGTCCCTGGTAAGAATACAAAATAATCATGGATAAAGGAATTGTTACAACGTTAATTAAAGATTATAAACAAAAAATTAAACAAGTAAAAGAATTAGCTTTGGATACAATTTGTGAAATTGAGATTCCTGTTTATAATAAGCTATCATCATTGGATCGTAAATCATTTTTATATTTTATGGTAAGTAAAAATACTTTTAAAATTATAAACAAAATTCTATGCTTATCCACCGTTTTAGAAACACGTAGATTCTTTATTGGATAAATCATCAATTTCCGAAACAAGCTTTATTCTGACATTACTTACCGATGTCATAACACTAGGAATAAAACAAAGACATTATTATGATATATGTGTTGGAAAACCTTATCAATATATTGATCCTTTATGCGCAAAAATTAGATTACTATTGCGTAACATAAAATATGCCGAAAGTGATGGTAAGCTATCAGTTATTATCATTCTGATGAGTTAAATAAATAATTGTTATTTCACAGATGTAAAAATTCTCGATTTACATCTGAAGAAAATGGAAAAGTATGCAGAAAGAATTGATAATTTTACATTAAACCATACTTTAAAAACCTCTCGTAATCTAGTAACTGAACAAATAGCTTTGAAACATTCCAGAATTTTGACACAAAATAATACGTTAAGTTCCAGCAACAATCCAGACAGAAATCCAAATGGAAAAATTACAAATTTTTTAAAACCTACTATTGAAATAGATAAGAAAGAAAATATTGAATTAGTTCCAACGAAAAAAGTTAAATATTCAACAGTTACCGAGCAATCAAAAAAATAAACCTAAACCAAAAATCATGAATGCTTTCGATATTTTTATGCCATCTAGAAAATAAAACATTAATGTTCTTTTTTTTTACCAAAAAGTTTTTTTTTTATATTGCTAATTGTTAATTGTATTAGAAATAAGAATGCTTTGTTTATGTTTAATTATATATAAATAAGAAAAAGATGTTATTTTATGTTTAATAATTATTATTTAATAAATATTCATACATGTTTATTAATGCGATATTTCTAATTTTCCTAAATTTCCTGTTATAATTAAACTTGGTAATGTTTCGGTTATAATTCCAGTAGCAACTGTAACATTATTTTCGCGTATTGTAAATGGTTGACCATTTGTCATAACCATTTTCCACAATAAAGTTACGTAAACTTTACCATGATCGCCTGGCATGATCATATCAGTATCGGCAGCTGAAATAAAATTGATTTAATATTATGTTATTAAATTTAAATTAATATTTTTTCTTTTACTTAAATCTACTCGACAAGGCACATTCCAAGTTCGACTAAAAAGTTGTTGAATATATTTACTAGTTACTGGTTTCGATCTACCGCCTTCATTTTTCGCCAAAAAATAAATACTAGCTACGAAATAATTACTTAATTTTTCACTTCCAATGGCGCACAGAAGCATTCCTCTTTCTACCGCTTGTAAAAAACGTATTCCTCAAAGCAAATGTACTTATAATGGCATAAGTCCATTTCAAATTTTTATTTTGGCAGTAATCGATTATATGAAAAAATAAAAACAAATATGAGTACATCAAAAATAGAATTAATTAGATTTTACATATTTTTATCTTTATCATTCGAATCGGGATATCGTATTTTAAATACTTAGTTCTTTCATTGTTTGTTTGTGCTGCAATAAAATTTATATATTTTAATTTAACCCTTAACCCGAAGTATCCTGTTTTAGTCTATTCTTGGAAGTATGTGTATGTCAGACACGTAATTCAAATAATAAAAAATTGCGCTAAATTTCATACAATAAAGTTTTAATACTTAAGCAGAAACATTTATTCATAGTAATAACAACGTTACAAGCAATTAAACATTATTTATAGTATGTGTTTTGTGTCGTGTCTAGAAGTATGTGTCGCATAAACACCGAAAAATATAAACGCTTCAAGAAGTATGTGTCTACCAGACACCGTGAATCTTCACATAAACACCGAAAAATATGAACGCTTTAAGAAGTATGTGTCTACCAGACACCGTGACTTTTCACAATTGACGTGTGTTCAACAAACGACAAATCCCAACTGGCCGTATTTGAGGCAGCAGTTGCGTAAGGTCACGTGAGGAGGATACCCTAAGGGTGGGGTAGCCAAATGACTTAGTACGTTTACAATTGCAAAAACAAAAACAGTACGTTCTGTCAGACACATACTTCGGGTTAAGGGTTAAAAATATAATTCATTATTATATAATACTCCTATTTACAAAACACGCGTCACGTTTTCTACAGATTTTTTTAATTTTAATGGAAATGAAAAATATGGTTGTTCTCCAAAACTTGTTTTGAGTCCATTCTCTCTAAAAATTATATATATATATATATATATATATATATATATATATATATATATATATATATCTGCCACAGACTTGATTGCAAATTACGAAGGAATGTTCAATATTCCCACCATCAAAATTACAAGTTGTCCTACACTGCAAAAAAGAGTAATTTTTATAGGCAAGATATGGACACCAATGTTGTTTATAGTTATTATGTAATTTTAAAAATAACACAAATTTTGTATTACTAATTTCTAAAATACATGTTTTTTAATAAACATTGAAATTACATGAAATAAGTAATATATATGTATTTGTGTAATTTATTATTACTTTACAGTGTAGTTCACACTATTACAAATATAATTTTTTTATATGTATATTAGGTACTTATTCTATGCGGATAGATACATGCATTTCAAACCAACAACAGCTGATTATTATTTTTCTTTCTCTCGAAAAGTCATTTAGCTTTTTCATTTTACATATTTTGCGCAAACAGTTTAATTGGTTCGGTTGTATTATTTATTATATATATTTTCTTTTTCACATTTTTGTTTTACGTTCAAGCTTCAAGTTAGAGGTACAGTAAACACATAATTTATTTTAATTGATTTATTGAATGATTGATTTATTTGTTTATTTTAGTCATGAACAACCGTAAAAGAAAAAGTAAATATTTAAAAAGATCTGGCGAACATTTTGCTAAACCTGAAACAGTAGAAAAGAAGAAAAAATTTGTTCAAAGTCGTTTCTACAATCCGATACCGAATGTGAACACAGTTGAACCTTGTCATAGTTCGAAGTATGTATATATAGTATATCTATTATCTAAAAGAAGTAAAATTAATTTTTTGTTCCAATTTAGAAATGAATATATGTTTTCCGAAAAACAAGATTTATGTGATAATTATGAGCATGATTATTCAATGCAAATTGAAGAACAAACTGAAATTACAGAAGAGTATGAGAGTGTACAAGATTTTGCAGAAATAGAATTAGGAGCAGAAACAACAGCTATGAATGAAGAATATGATGAGAGTATTCAGGAATATTTTGAAGTTGATTTTGTCCGTTCTGTAGGTACCGACGCCAATATAAAAAATTTAGAAGGTAGACGTGTTGTTCATCTTTCACATGTAATAAGTGAAACGAGAAAGTTGGAGAATCATATTTGCCCTGCAAATGGAAAAGGATATTTGTCATTTGAAAGGGAAGTAAGAAAAGGCTTTCAAAGTCTATTAATATTTAAGTGTACATCTTGTGATGAACGTAGAACAATTAATACTAATCCGGTACTAGATGATGAACAAAATATAAATTTATCATCTGTTTCAGGATCTCTAAATAGTGGTAAAGGTTTATCAGGAATACAAGACATAATAGGGATAATGAATGTACCTACAATGGGATACGAATTGTATAAAAAATATCATGATGAACTTGAAACTGTAAGTACTTTTTTAGTATATAAAATTCATAATTTACATTAAATTGTTTGTTACATCGGAGGCAGTCGGTAATGTAATGACAAGAACAGTTGGATATTATTTTGATTTTGTATAATTTTTCTTATACCTAATGTCATTAGGAATTAAATTACAAATTTATTGTGTTATTTACATCAAACATTGGAAACCCTCACATCAATGTATATATAGTCAGTTTTGCTAACATCCGAAAATATGGTTTTGATTTGAGAATTTAATTTTTGTTTCGAATGAAAAATTATAATCTGAAAATTAAAACCGAGAAATAATTTAGCAGTTGATTTAAATTATTAAGTAATTTATATCTTTCTCAATTTTTTTTTTCACTAAATTACACTAAATATTAGCAAAGTTTATTTAATTTATGGCTACATTTAGTGATATTTTCTGTATTTAGAAATGGTTTGATGAACTTACGAAAACAATGGAACAAACCGCTCAAGAAGAATGGAATCATGCAATAGAAAATAATTATAGAGATGGAAATATTGGGTTTTGTTCAGTGATAGTTGATGGTGGATGGAGTCACCGAAGCTACGGGCATAGCTATTCTGCAAAATCTGGTGTAGCAGTAATAATTGGATGTTTCACGAAGAAGATTTTATTTGTTGCTGTTAGAAATAAATATTGTAGTATTTGTGCTGTTGCACAGAGAAAAAATATATCTATACCGGATCACAAGTGTTACGCTAACTGGTCAGGTTCTTCACCTGCAATGGAGGCAGATATAATAGTTGAAGGATTCAATAACAGTGAAAGTACCCATAAATTACGATATATAAAATTTGTAGGAGATGGTGATTCGAGTGTGTATAAAAAGATTCAAGATAATGTACCATATGGATTGCAAGTTGAAAAAATAGAATGTTTGAATCATTTAGTGAAAAGAGTAAAGAAGAGATTATATGCTTATGCCAGTAATAGACCTCAGATACGAAGATTGTTACCAGCAACAAAAATAACGGAAATTTGTAAATACTGTAATAAAATCATAAGTTTAAATAGTAAGAAAAATAATCCGTCCGAAGAAAATATGAAAAAAGATTTAAAAACTGTAATACGACATTGTAAAAAATATATGTAATTTATTCATGAAATATTTCTATACTTACTGTACATTTGTTATTGTTATACTTTTCCATGCGGGTTTCATAAATTAACATTTAGGTCACAAACACAAAAGTTTTATTTATATTTCACAAAAATATAATGTGAAAGTTGTATATGTATTTTATATATAATTTAATAAACTTCAATTACTAAACATATTTTTTGCTTATACTTACCTAAATTTATATTACATATACGATAGAAAAATACATATTGTTAAAAATAATGAGTTAAATTACGCGCCAGGAAAAATTCATCGCAAAAATTACATCGTGTGAATCTTGTTTTGTTGAAATAATTTAAACTAACGCTACTATTTTTTTGGTTTGTAGCTAAGATACTGATTACAGAGTCCCCTGTGCGGTTTTGATTCACACTATAGGAGCCCGTGAAATCATGTTAAAGCAAATGCAGGTTGTACGTATTTATTATAATGGAAAAAAGTTACATTATTAGTTTTGTATAGAGTATAATGTAAAGTTATTTTTTTAGTATATATTTTTAGTATTTATATATATATATATATATATATATATATATATATATATATATATATATAGATATATATATATATATATATATATATATATATAGATATATATATATATATATATATATATATATTTAGATATATATAAATATATATATATATATATAGATATATATATATATATATATATATATATATATATATATATATATATATTTAGATATATATAAATATATATATATATATATATATATATATATATATATATATATATATATTTATACCGGGTGTCTACTTTTTTTTTGTTACATAGGGAATACAATGCTAAAATTTTCATTTGGTGATAAATTTTCCCCTAATTATTATAGAACAAAAGTACAAATACAAAAGTTGTTTAGAATTCAAAAATGCATCAAATGATGCCAAATTTATCAATATAGGATGTTCCGATCAAGAATTAGAAGCAAATTAAAATTTCCATTTTTGCGCTCTTTACATCAAAGTGCCATGGAAATTAAACAAATAATTTCATTTCTTCTGGAGTTTGAGTTTGACAGATCGTATTTATTTTATTGTTACGTTCTGTATTATTATCATTATTATTGAAAATAATGAATAAACTTAAGGTAAATGAAAAAGTTCAGTGCGTAAAATGGTATTTTACTGGAAATTCGATACGACGAGTAAGAGATTTATTCAGCGCTTTCTTTGAAAACCGTCCCATACCTTCCGCTATGACTATTCGTAGGATAATTAAACAATTCGAAGAAACTGGAAGTGTGTTAAAACGTTGTAAAAATTGTAGAAAAATCAACGCAGAAGATCAGGAGGAGAATTTAAATCAAAATGCAATTAAAGAAAATACATTGAATATACTTTTGTGTGTAACGGAAAACCACCATTGTTGAAGAGTGCAATAATATAACACAAACACAATTAAGCTCTGTACGTCACGAATTTTATAACAGATTAGGTTATTGTTTGGCAGTTAATGGCGATTTATTTGAACATTTAATTTAAATTGTTAGTTTCGTTTTTGTTCTCCTATATCTTGTATTCATGAATTTTTCTGTTTTATAGGTATATTGAATATTGTAATAAATAAAGAAAGTTTTACGGAGTTCAGCTATTTACTATTTATTAAACTCTTATCCGACGTTTCACTGCACAACTTACAGCATCCTCAGGGATAAGTTTAAATTATTATAATAAATATATTAGGCATAATGCCAGTCATCTAATTCAAATGTATTGTTTTTATAACTTGAAGTTAATAAATAAATTAAACAATTACTTAAAATTATAATGGAGACATTCACAATTTAAAACCACAGCTAGTACGTAGTGTACAGCCGAGTAAAATACCCTTTCATTGTAATAAATAATAAATACTTAATACTTTTTATACTTAATAGCTTTTCATTTACATTAAGTTTATTCATTATTTTCAATAATAATAATAATAATAATAATAATAATAATAATAATACAGAACGTAACAATAAAATAAATACGATCTGTCAAACTCAAACTCCAGAAGAAATGAAATTATTTGTTTAATTTCCGTGGCACTTTGATGTAAAGAGCGCAAAAATGGAAATTTTAATTTGCTTCTAATTCTTGATCAGAACATCCTATATTGATAAATTTGGCATCATTTGATGCATTTTTGAATTCTAAACAACTTTTGTATTTGTACTTTTGTTCTATAATAATTAGGGGAAAATTTATCACCAAATGAAAATTTTAGCATTTTATTCCCTATGTAACAAAAAAAAAGTAGACACCCGGTATATATATATGTATATATATATAGATATATATATAAATATATATATATATATATATATATATATATATATATTTATATATATATATATATATATATATATATATTTATATATATATATATATATATATATATATATATATATATATATATACAGGGTGATTTATTAGTAATTGGAAATATTTTAACTAGAGTATCCTGGGCTCAGAATATAAAGATTTAACGCAAATCAGTTAGATAAAATGTGGCTCCTTACTGAGCTACAGGATGTTTTATTTAAAAATTTAAAAACGATTTTTGCCCAGTACTTAAAAACTATTTGACGTATCTTTATCATACTTGGCAGGAAGTGTAGGTACCGTACACCATACTAAATTATGTTAAATAAAAGTTTCTGGCTACTGCCAGTGGCGTACAACAGGGGCAAGTGAGAGGTTGATCTTTCCTAAATTCTACGCCACTGGCGGAATTGTTATTTTAGTACAATTTTTCGATTCTCCAATACTTTCTGTGTAAAAAAACATGCTCTTCCTTCGTAACGATAAAGTCACTATTTTTTTTTTTTTTTAAACAAATATATAAAAAATGACTGGCGTATTTGTCCGAATATAACGTGATATTTTTTGACTAATTATTTTCCGTTAAAAAATTGACTCGCGCTAAATTCTAAGTCTAGGTAATGGAATGTAATAACTCTTGAATATTATTTTTTTAAATTCTTTTATGAAAATAAATGGATCGCGTTAAATTCGGTTTTTTTTTTCTAAATATCTTTATCTTTATCTTTCTGGTGTTGCGTTAAATTCGGGATCGCGTTATATTCGGGCAAAAACGGTATATTTCAAGGTAGTCTGACAGACGAAACTTAGTACTAACGTTCCAATAATTGTACGTCAGTAGTTAAGAGTTAAATATAAATGGCAAAAGTGTTTAAAAAATATATTAAATGTGAAAATACTTACAAGTTAAATATAAATATTTATTACATTTCTTAATATGGAGATATAAATTACAATGGCATAGTTGTAGAGAAAAATCACAATAAAAATAAAAAAAATATTTTTATCAGTACGTTTATAGTTATATTAAAGGATCTAACGTTGTATTTAATACGAAGGTATATTAACAATGTTTGCGTGAGCATCAAATTTTGAATCGCGGCTTATGATTAAATTTTGATCATTGTTTTCGTGCGTTGCATAATCAACTTGTTCGGCGATGGGCACATAGGGCACATGAACTGATTTGATGCCGACGTCTGCAGTTCCAATTCCGACAGATTCGGGAGACTTTTCGTGGCTGGCTCTCGAACGGCTACGGAACGCTTCTGCTAAATCAGGGTTTATCTCCTCCAACGGAGTGTCACCTTTCCGGATGTACACAGGGACATAGCCAGGAACGGGTTGAAGCACTTGATAAGTGGACGCAATCGGCTGCGGTAGAGGCAATGACTCTGAAATACCCTTCTAGTTAATTACGTGTACACTTTTGTTTTCAAAGAATTACACTTTTTCGTGTATATTAAAAATGTATTTATTCTTACATTAGTATTTTGTTTTTATTAGAAACTTGTTTTAACTACGTGTATGCAAAATATTCTTGGTTTAACATTATCGAAGGAGAATCAGTAATTTACATTTTATGAATTTGCTAATGAATAAATTTGTATATTTGATATTGGAAATCACGATAATGTTAATGATTATTAACAAATATTATTTCATTTATACACTTGTTGAAGTAATAGGCAAGAATTTTTCCATAATGTGATATTATTCTGCTACACATTTCAATATGTTTTATTTTTGTTGATCTAAAATTAATAACAATATACAGGTAAAATACTTGAATTCAATTCAATTCTGATTGAAAAATATGTATAAGTTTAAAACTATTTTTTTAAAAAATGTGTATAGATGCAAAATTTAATTTTAAAATTGTATTCTAAAAAATATTTTATTTACTCTAGAATAACTAATATTACTAAAAAATGATTGGAAGTTTTAAATTTAATTTTACATATTGTTAACATTTATTTCAGTAGTGAAATATGACAATTAATAATTGTCAAAATATTTGACTGCACACAATATAATTTTTAGAGAATGTTTTTAATATTTTAATGTTTTAAAAGTAACAATTTTTATTAGATATACAAAGATTATTATGGCAGTGCAAAAAAAAACAATTCGTTTTGAAATTTCTTTAGGTAGCAGGTTGCAAACAAATATATTTTATGCTCTATTCATTGATGTATAATATTTTGACGAAAGATTTTACGAAATAGGTAAGTATACTGCACATAAAAATTTGTTATTTCCATTATACGTATTAATGTAGTGTGGAAATTATTGAAGCTACTAGGCTAATAAATAAAGTAGAGTTAATTCTCATTCCCAATAATATAACACTTTTTTGATAAGGATGCCATAAAATAAATATTAAAATCTTTCAAAGAAATCATGCCAAAAAAAGTTGTAAAATAAAGTATTTGTATTTCAATTCTCGGAATTTGAAGCCGCTTAAACTTGAAACGTGTATATCTTGAAATAATTGATGTAGCTTTATAAGTCCATCATGATTTTTAGGCGATTGACTAGAACGCTTCAAGGCACTTGAAATTTTTCTTTTAATTATTTATCTCAAAGACTAAACAAGGATTCACTTATTTCAAGCGACTACAATGGGCTAAAAATTCAATCATTTTCAACATAAGTTTGCATTTATGATTAATTTTTCCTTTTTTACTTTTGTTTCCTAATTATATCTAATAGAAAAATAAAGAAAATTCAGAAACAAATCTATTTTTATTTTATTTTAAATTGTTTCTAGATAACTATTTCTGCAATATTTATGGTAATAATATGTATCTTTTAGAAAAAGATAGGATTAAGTTTTTTATTTTTTCTGATTTATTAGCTTAAATGGTTCCCGTGCAATAATAGCTTTAAAAATAAATAAATATCTTTTAACAATTAGAAATATACCTTTAGTTTTTTCATTATTTAAGAATGATTGGCAAAATGTAATTAAAATTTTAAATACGTAAGTTATTATTCATTATAATTATAAAAAATTCATTTTGATGTTTTGTTAATTTATCAAATTAATAAACATACCTACATTATCTTGTTTTTATTGAAAATGTAATAAATAAACAGTTAAATAACATTGAAGAAGTGACTAAAATTAATAAATGACGAAATTTAAACACGCAAAAACTTACATCGAGAAGGACATGAATCAGAGAAAAACGTGATTCACAATCACGACTTGTCAGTTTGTATATAACGATAGAACGTTTGTAATGACATGTTCTACGAATAGTTTTTTTGTGTTCAAAAAAAAACTGTTTATGTATTTATGTGCAATATACTATATTGGATATTGTAATTTGCGTTTTATGATATCATAGTTAAAAAATAATTACTGATTATAACTGATGATGAACATAAACAGTATTTTATTATAAGTGAATCTTTTTCATTACTTCAAGTGTATTTAAAATTTTAAAAATTAATTCTGCTTATTAGTATAGTATTATTTGAATGAAATATGTTCATTCATTCATAATCTACATATATATATATATATATATATATATATATATATAATCTATATATATATATATATATACATATATATATATATAATATATATATATATATATACATATAATATATATATATATATACATATATATATATATATATATATATATATATATATATATATATATATATATATATATATATGCCTCTTGTACCGAAAAGTGTCGAGGATATGAAATATGTTATTATTTTCAAATTGATTTTGTGCAAATATGTTTCAAAAAAATTATGATGTTTTATTTTTCGTTGCTCAAAATATTAATTTACCAAGTTGTGTATTCTTTTATAATATTTTTTATTATTTAATTGTAAAAGAAATGTATATACAGTGTATATGCGAGTAAAATTACAAGATAGTTTATATTATTACAGCAATTCGGCACTACGATTTCATTGTTTTATTTTTCATTGATTAATAATAATAAAAATAAATTTTAAATAAGAATACAGCAATACTTTTTCACTTATTTGATATTGATATTAAATTTGTGTTTGTAGAAATTTTTTTTATTTTACGAGTTTTTAATGTTGCTTAATTCTTTATAAATATTATTTTACACAGACCAGTATAAATTAATAAAATTTATTTTTATTTTTAATATACATGGCATTGACAAAAAAAAAAGAATTTATAAAGTTACACAGTTAGTATAATGATTTTTAAAAAATTTGAAAAATAGAATTTGTTTTTTTAATATAGCAGATAAACGTAGCAAATAGTATTTTTTTAAATATATTTAACATATAAAAAATGTAATTAATGACCAGAAGAGTAATATACATTATATATATAATGTATATATATATAATATTTTTTATTACTTATTCATAAAATTATGAAAATGTACCTTTTCATATAAGATACCGTTAAGAATACCTGAATACCTGAATTGTGTATATATGTTTAACAAATAGAACATATTTGTTTTAATAGTTTAATAGTTAAGAAGTTCCAAGTTCCAAGTTAAAAATATAGATTGAAATATTAAATCTAGAATCAAAATCACTATACGTATGTAATAAAAAAAGAATAGAAATTATATATTGCAAATTACATTTTCTTCTTAATTTATTCAAATGCATCATTAATAAATAAACATTTAATAAAATATTAGCTCAACAAATATTATAAATCCTCGATATAAAACCACACTCATCGCTGGATATGTTAAGCCAAAGATAATATTTTAGTATAAATATCAAAAGTAAACTTGAATATTTTAGTCATATTCATTGCTACATATTATGTAGATTGCTACATAGATTTTGGTCATCCTTATTGCTATAGATAGTTTGGGTAAAAAGATTAATTGTTTAGAGTGCTCGATTAATCCGACATTTATATTTTTTTGTAGAATACATTTGATTAAAATAGCCAGCAGAAAATTTTCAATTATTTTATCAGGCATTATAAATATTTTTATTAATCATTTAATATTTTTTTACTGTTGACAAATACCTTACGAATTACTTTTTAGATTTAAATTATGAAAGTGGCTATTTATACATACGGTATGTATACGCAATTGGCTATTTATACATTCAGTATTTTTACGTAATTGGCTATTTAGGGTAGGTTAGTTTAGCAGGTTGATTTAGGTTTTTTTTTTTAGTATGTATAAATAGCCAATTGCGTATACATACCGTATGTATAAATAGCGTCATCCTTAAATTATACAGAAAGTACAACTATTTTATTTACTGTCAATTACAAATACAATAAATTAATCAATATTTTTCTTAGTAAATTATAGGTATATTTAACTTATTAACAATACAACTTCGAATGACTAATATAATTTTTTTATCATTCAATTGTTGTAATGCTAAAAACTTTACTTAAATTACTTTTTTTAAATATAAGTTTTAAAAATAACTTGTAATAAAACATATTTTATAATGCATTTAATTTTCGCAAAATAATAGAATTTCATTTTTAGAAAGTTACGACATTTAAATTTTTATGTGACATTTAATAAATATATGTAATAAAAAATATTTTTATATCTTTTAAGTTTTGCTGCTATTCTGGTTATCATATTTAAATTTAAAGATTTTTCAGTTTATATGAGACTTTAACTCGGCGACTTAACTTAATTTAAATAGAGTAATAATTACTGTTTAGAATTATTCTAAACATGCATGCCATTTAAATTTAAAAATAAAAGATTTAGGCTAAATTTAATTACCAGAATAGCGCTATAAAGCAATTAAATTTTCTTTATCAAACAATTTAGATGTAAAATGTAATTATTAGCATATTATATATATATATATATATATATATATATATGTAGTGCGTTTACTAATGATTTTTAAAATAAAATACTTAAAGATAAGTCGAATTATTTATTTTGGTCTTGTATTTGTCAACATCTCTACGTCAGTTATGTACTTGTTCTAAGAGATATAATATAATTTCTTTTAAAAGCACATGTAATTAAAAAATATACATTTCTGTTTCAAATCATATTTTGCTTATTTTTAGGTAGCTAATGTAATAAGTTTTTTAGTTTTTTAGAAAAGGTAACTAGATCTCTTAAATTTTTTAAAAAAATAGGTATACTTCAAAAAGTACTTTTAACTAAAATACTTTTAAACGAAGCTGCAATTTCAAGCCAGTGTTTTACTTGTTAAAACGTTATTAGTAAAGTTTTACTTTCTTTATTTTATAGTAGATTGAAATATGTTAATAATATGAAATGCATTATAAATACATATAAAGTAATTTCATTAATATAAATGAATGTGAGTCATTATTAAAGGTAGAAAAATAAATAATGAACTAGAAAAAGCGTTTTTAATCATTTATTTGGACAAAAGAAACAAAGAAAATTAGCAAATTAGTTGGTAATTAGATTAGGAAAAATCGTAGTTAAAGTTAGTCGAGCATACCTGCGGTCCGATGAGCGTCATAGACAACCAACAGCAAAAGACACGCGAACAAAATTCGGGCACGCATTTCTTCGTAAGTTGTCGTGATGTTGTGGCGTGTAGTGCAAAAACAAAAAGTAAATATCCGTAGTGTTTGATGTACAACAATCAACTAACTTTCTAGGAATATATTAAATTGCGGTTTTGCTAGGTGGCCGCGTGACTGGTTATTGACTTGAAGTCAGCGTTAGCTTTTATACTGTCTGTCTCCTCTTGTGTTGTTTAAGCTAACTTTAGCTTCATGTGGTCATCCGGCAAACTTAGATTCAGGATACACCATTAGACGATCGCAATGTAGCCGTGTGATGTGTGATGTGCGGCGTGCGGTGTGCGGTGTGCGACTGTGTGACTGTGTGACTGCGTGCTGTCTGAAGCTAATTACTTGCTGTTTAGCTGATTTACATTGCCGGGCCGGGCCGCGCCAATTCGTTACACATTTACACTCTATTGAAAATATTTGTTATATGTTGCGAAGAACTACTTGAATATAGAAATATAGCTACTGCAATAAAGTCATTATAATGCTATTTGAATGTATTTTTATTAACGCTTGTCCGACCGTATAATTTTACAATGTTAACAGGCGGCAAAGGTACAATTGTACCTTCATATAATTTGTATGAAAATTCTCATTGTACACGTCATGTTGACTGCCGTTAGTAGTTTCTATGTCTGTCTAGACCTGAAGCAGAAACGTAAAACTAGAAAGTTTTGTGTAATTTGCTGGAAACCCGTTGGCGATGAACACTCAGCAACAAAGCTATGTGTACTACTTGTGACGAAAATCAATAAAAAAATGTTGTCAATTTTTTAAAATAATGCAAATGAACTGTTTTTTCCTTTTTTCTTAAATTAATATTATCATTAAACAAATTTTTTTTTTTCATTTTCATGTAACACAACAATTAGCTGCTGAACCTTTATAGCGTTATAGCAAATATAATCGTCTGTATGATTCTCAATCAATTATTAGCAACAACTGTACTTTCGCTATTTCCTGTAGTTTTTTTTTCTTTTGGTATAATCTGATGATGAATATTAAATATTCGAAACCGGTAATCGATTAACGATTTTTTCTGAACAGTGTAGTTTTGGCTTTTATTATTTTAAATAAATCCTTAAAATATATTGGCAACCGAGATAGCTCGTTGGTATAGTTGGTTAACTATATTACATTATATTATATTATGTTATATCTCTGAAATATAGTAATAACTGGAACGCGCATTGGCCGCTCAAATGCGAGCCGAAAAAGATAGGAGATACGTGGTATTCGCGTCTTTGTCTTTCTAATGGCGTAGCATTGCTACTACATGATAACTTAGATAGCCATGAAAAAAAAGAATCTAACTGTCAAATGTCAAATTAATATATCAAAAATGATAAAAATACCTTTTATAGAGGAATTCCCCAATAAAATCTCATTACGTATCGTTTAGCCGATGCATTTAGCTACAATTTAATATGCAACAACATAAGATTGTCGCATTTTTACCGCAAGAAATCGCATTTGAATTTCAAAAGGGCAGAAGTGTAAGACAGTGATAGAGATACCACGTATTTCCTATCTCTCTCGGCTCGCATTGGCGCTACTAGAACACATAGGCAGTGCACATTCCAGTTATTACTATATTTCAGTGTGTTATATTATATTATGTTATATTATATTATATTATATTATATTATATTATATTATATTATATTATATTATATTATATTATATTATATTATATTATATTATATTATATTATATTATATTATATTATATTATATTATATTATATTATATTATATTATATTATATTATATTATATTATATTATATTATATTATATTATATTATATTATATTATATTATATTATATTATATTATATTATATTATATTATATTATATTATATTATATTATATTATATTATATTATATTATATTATATTGTTTTTCTTGATATTACTACATTCTGTAACAAATGGTTGGATCTTGTCATACCGTTGAACATTGAAAAATATATGTAGTCGTTTACGGACTGCGCTGGTGTATATTAGTGTTAAATGAATATTTATCAATTTATCACTTGGAATATTTGGTGCACAAGTATTTGGTTTGGGACAAATATTAGCGACCTATTTAGGGATTACATTTAACATACACAAGAAGAAATCGATTATATATATTTGAATTTCAAACGGGACGCTCGAGGATTAGCAGTATTAAAATAAATTATAATCACTCGTGCAATATAATAGTGAGCCAGCGATATTAACAAGTTTTTTTTATCTCTTCGGACTCTTGAGACTATTTCGAATCTCTGCGGATTCTTTGGATAATGTTTGAATTCTCCGTTCTTCTACTGTTCGTTTGTGATATGGTTTCTTATTAGTGGATTCCTTAATGCAAATATAATCAGTTCAATTGTAGATACAGGGTGCTAGAAGGCTTTATCAGTGTTAAGGTAGGCACAGACTATGCCGGGCCGAATCGCATTGCAATTATCCGCCCGGATCGTTTTCAATGAACTGTCATCGCATAAAATTAATATATATATATATAAAATTAATGAAAACGATCCGGGTGGATAATTGCAATACGATGCGATGCGATGCGATTCGGCCCGGTATAGTCTGCGCCTGCCTTTACACGTGCTACCGGAGGAGTAGAACATCACTTGCCGACGTCTCTGACGTCAGTGATTGGCCACCGCTTGTCACCACAACAAATATGCGGCCATTTTCTTCCAACGTTTGGATTATGTTTTATTTTAAAAATTATTCTGTATTTATATATATATATACACCAATACCTCACTTTGCGTCGTGGTTACGTTCCAAAAAAACACGACGCAAATTGAAACGACGCAAAGTGAATTATGATTTTCTATAGCAAACCATGTAAAGATCGAAGATAGGTTCCAAGGTTACAAAAATACTACTTTTTACTACTTTGACTGCAAGGAAAAAGTAGTATAGCGTTTGGTAAGGTGTCTGTAACATTTTCAAAAAAAAAAAAAAATTGTATAGAAATCCTTCATATAGCCTGTAGATGACGAATCTGAACTTAGTTTATGTGGGTGTATGGATGTGCGTCGTCAGCTCGCTCGCTCGCTCGCTCGGTCCTCAGACAAAATTTTGTGATCGCAACTCCTCCTAGACGGTTTAACCGATTTTAATGAAATTTTCAGGATAAATTTGTCTAGTGCAAATTTTCAGGAAAGATTCCCCTAGTACCCGCATACATTACGTAATTTTAATATAATACAGTGTTGCCAACTTTCCGAGAAAAAAATTACTAAAGTTTTTAAAAATTTATTACGGCCATGTTGTTTAACTGATTTTGTTCAAATTTTCACAAAAGATTCTTCTGGTATCCATATAAATTAAATAATTTCAACAAAGTACAGTGTTGCCAACTTTCTGAGAAAAAAATTACTAAAATTTTTAAAAATTTATTGCGGCCATGTTGTTTAACCGATTTTGTTCAAATTTTCACAAAAGATTCTTCTGGTATCCATATAAATTAGATAATTTTAACAAAGTACAGTGTTGCCAACTTTCTGAGAAAAAAATTACTAAAATTTTTAAAAATTTATTACGGCCATGTTGTTTAACCGATTTTGTTCAAATTTTCACAAAAGATTCTTTTGGTATCCATATAAATTAGATAATTTCAAAAAAGTACTCTGTTGCCAACTTTCTGAGAAAAAAATTACTAAAATTTTTAAAAATTTATTATGACCACTTTATTTAACCGATTTATGTGATAATGTCAAAGTAGTCTATATATGGGTTTATCCTATACTTTAAATCTTGTTATATATGCAGTAATATGGTGATTCGGAAACAGCCACCGAGGTGGAAGTATCCGAAAAAACGCTAAAATTTAAAATCTCCACCACGGAGGGCACGCTGACATCAGGTAGGAAAAGTTACCCGGGTTCGGGTAAGGGTAGCAGAGAAAAAGCGCAACAGTTGAATTACCTATGTAGAGGTCGATCGGGCTGTACAGGCTGAGAAACGACGCATCCTATCCGGGGCGCACAGCTTCGATCAACGTGCACTCGACGAACACACGCGTCGCTATTTTATGGGCGGCGGACGAAGAATTTCGCACGACGAACACGGATTGCGACACGCGGCCGACGTTATTGACGAATCGGCCGCATTGGAACGGCTACGTGCGAAACGAAATTCATCTCATGCCGTGATCAGTCATATGAATGTGAATGTATGTATTGTGACAGTAGTAGGCCGTGTGAAAAAAATGAAAAAAATAGTGAAGCGAGTAAACAAAATATTGTTTTGACAGATCGCGCGATGGACGAAGTCGAACGTAATACACCACGAGAACCATCCATTGAGAATGCGCAAGGATCGGGCGACGACACGTGCAAACCATCATTGGAATGTGAAGAAACTGCGCAAGATGGCGATGCTGGCGATATGACACTTGACAGCCGAAGTTTCGAAGGTGATCAAAAATCAACCGACGAACAAATATCGCCGAATAATGGTAACCGATCATTTTTATCATTTATATATTGTTTTGACAGATCGCGCGATGGACGAAGTCGAACGTAATACACCACGAGAACCATCCATTGAGAATGTGCAAGGATCGGGCGACGACAAGTGCAAACCATCATTGGAATGTGAGGAAACTGCGCAAGATGGCGATGCCGGCGATATGACACTTGACAGCCGAAGTTTCGAAGGTGATCAAAAATCAACCGACGAACAAATATCGCCGAATAATGGTAACCGATCAATTTTATCGCGTCTGAAACAATTCACCGATCGTTTGGGGCTGTGTATCCGTAATCTGCTATCGTTGAACGGCACTAGAATGACTTTACCCATACGATGTCGCTACGATGACGATAGACGTGCAAGTACACTGCCCAAGGTGTCGAAACTGGGCAGTGGCAACAAGAAATGTTGGCTTCAACGTCTCACTATGGGAAAATATCGCGCGGCGAACAGCTTGGACAGATTCCCCCCATCGTCACCGGTGAAGAATGCCAACTCGACTCGGGTAAATGTTGGTACGTCGACAACTACAGCCGCCTCTCCGTCCTGCAGCAATTCGCGCAGAGATCATGTATAATTATTTTTTTTTTGTCTTTCAAATTGTATGTATTGACTTTTGATTTTCACAAATAAATATCAAATTTTCTATTTAACATTGTTTTGTTTGCGTTTATAAATTTTCTAAGAGCATTCTTTACAACGATAAATTTATTTTAATAGTTTATTTTAATAGTTTAAGGGGTTACCGTTAGTCGGGATCGTAGTTTTGAGGTTATTTTTGACAATTAATTTCTTCGAAAATATACATTCTATTAAAACAACAATTAGTACGTTTAGAAGCTTTATTCATGTACTTTATTTTCCAATTTTTATGTTTAAAAATGTTGAATAATCGTCATTCTCCGGGAGCGCCTTTCAGCAGAAGGGGGGTGTGCGGTGGACAGGATAACTCGAAAACCGCTTATCCGAAACAAATGAAACCAATTGAACTCAATAATACATTGAATAAACTTGCCCTTGAACGAAGGAAATTAATTTATATTTGCTTGTAAACAAAGCAGCGACCGTCTGAACTAAACGACTTTTTTTTTGGCTCTTTCAATGTGCCTAAAAAATATTTATTTTGATCAGAAATAAAAATCCATTGTTCAAGGGCAAGACAATTTTATCAGCTACAATTTTCCAAAGTTTTTCGGAGAAAAACGGCTTTAAAGTTTTGGAATGAAATAAAATGTATTTAACATTCATATCGACTTGTAACTTTGACATCGTAAATTTTAACTTCTCTGTTAATTAATTATAAGATTTTCTGTGTATATTTTCTTGTAAACAATGCTCTTTTTACTACTTTGACTGCAAGGAAAAAGTAGTATAGCGTTTGGTACGGTGTCTGTAACATTTTCAAAAAAAAAAAAAAAAAATTGTATAGAAATCTTTCATATAGCCTGTAGATGACGAATCTAAACTTAGTTTATGTGGGTGTATGGATGTGCGTCGTCAGCTCGCTCGCTCGGTCGTAAGTCAAAATTTTGTGGCCGCAACTCCTCCTAGACGGTTCAACCGATTTTAATGAAATTTTCAGGATAAATTTGACTAGTGCCCAAGATTGTCATGTGATTTTGTTTGTTTCCAGTTATGCCAACTTTCCGAGAAAAAAATTACTAAAGTTTTTTAAAATTCATATTGGCTACGTTATTTATCCGATTTTGATCAAATTTTTAGAAAAGATTTCCCTAATGCTCCCATTAATTACATAATTTTATTAATATTCAGTGTTGCCAACTTTCCGAGAAAAAAATTACTAAAGTTTTAGAAATTTTATTATGGCCATGTTATTTAACCGATTTTACTCAAATTTTTAAAAAGAAAATTGAGCAAAGTAAACATTTAAAAAACAAAAATAATATAAAATTTTATTTTATTCAATTTAATAAGAGATAATAAAAATACAAAACGTAGATAATCACAAATTATATTTTGTTTCTTAAATGATTATTCTTAATTTGAAATTCCCGCAACATCTGTTTGCATTATTTTCTATCTCTTAAATGAGGCTTCACCTTATTGCCAATTCACAAAATGTGTTCCTAGTTTCGATCTGTTTATTGATATTCGTTCGAACAAGTGAGATTTACTCTTTTGATGGCATGGCGCAATTAGAAACAAAAGTCGTGCCATCTTTTAGAAAAAAAAGAAAATTTCAAAAAAGTAAAAAAAAAAAATTAAAGACTGGAACCCAAAACAACGCAACTTCGAAAATCTAACGACGCACAGTGAAAATTAGTACTAATTCAGCAGCGACGCAACTTCGAAAAAACGCAAAACGAAACGACGCAAAGCGAGGTATTGGTGTGTGTGTATATATATATATATATATATATATATATATATATATATATATATATATATATATATATATATATAGTGTGTCCCCGGATTGAGTTCACTATAGGTGTAATCGGCAAAAAATTTAAGAATTTCATTTGCATGTTTTGGGGGTCCGCCCTGCTTTGTCTGAAAACAATTTTAAGCATATATTTAGTTTTTTCAAAATCAAGGCGGCCACGAAAAATGTAAAAAACTATTTTATATTCAGGTAAAGTGCCTTTTTGGTCAATAATATGGCATAATGTTCTTGAGAAAATTTGTTCAGAATATGAGAATTATGGCTCTGTGCAAAATTTTAAAAAGATCAGTTTAAAAAAAAAGTGTCTGGACATAACGCCGACTGGACAAAACGCCGACTGAGGACACTACGCCGACTGTTCATTCATATTTGCGCAAGCTAATCGTTGTTATTGATAGATATTTTGTATGAGATTGATGTATTAACAGATTTTACTCAACCCCAACGTTTTGGCTTGTGCAAGCGTCAACCTTTTGTTTATTCAGCTTGCGCAAATGCGAATGAACGGTCGGCGTTTTGTTCAGTCGGCGTTATGTCCAGACATATTTTTTTTTTAAACTGATCTTTTTGAAATTTTGCACAGAGCCATAATTTCATATGCTGAACAACTTTTCTGAAGTACATTATGCCGTATTATTGACCAAAAAGGCACTTTACCTGAATATAAAATAGTTTTTCACATTTTTCCTAGCCGCCTTCATTTTTAAAAAACTAAAAATATGCTTAAAATTGTTTTCAGACAAAGCAGGGCGGAAACCCAAAACATGAAAATGAAATTCTTAAATTTTATGCCGATTACACCTACAGTGAACTCGAGAGAAAGTTTATTTATCTTAAATATATTTTTAATAGTTAATATCAATATTTCTACTAGTCCAGTCAAAATAGAAAAAATAGAGGAACTAAAAATACTAGTTCCAATTTTTTCAGGAATGTGTAGGAGGGGGTCCCCTGAACAAAAAAAAATAAAGTTTCTCCAAATTCCGGTGCCTTTGGGGGGCGGCGAGGGCTTTAAATGTTCCATTTTTTAGTTTTTCGCTTATAACTCGAAAACGGTGCGTTGCAGTGAAAAAGTTTTTCAGTATAAAATGAAAGCTTATTAAATTTGTTAAATTTGTTATGTACATTTTTACGAAAAACTAGACCGTTTTCGTGCTACCGGCTCCGGAAAAATGGTAATTTTCAAAAAAATTGTTTTTTAATCATGGTTTTCGTATATTTTTGTATTTTAGATCCTTACTCGTTCATTTTAGAGAAAAATCGTTACAATAAAACTTGTACACCATTAAATTCCCTACAAAAATGTATATCATATGTTAATTTATATTGAACACGTCGCAACTTACAGAACTTTTAAGATTTCAACGAAAAATTGAATTCAATTTTATTGTACACAAAAATGTTGAAATTGACACAAGTAAAATGTAATTATTATCATATATATATATATATATATATATATATATATATATATATATATATATATATATACATATATAATATATTTTATATGTATTGTCGTTCAACAGTGCACATGTGTTTCTTTAGATAAACGTTAATATTCGTAATTTACCTATTTGTATTATTTAATGGTTCAATTGTTTAATAGCGTTGTGTTCGTCTGAATTGAGTGCAATGTAGTGATATTAATTATTTTATCTTTATGAACGGTGGGTGAGCCAAATTTTTAATTTTTTGACTTTTTATATTAAAACTTTTAGTGTTTAACAAATAAAAATTTTAAGTTTTTTCTTGTCACTGCTTAAATTTAACGTAGTTGAACTTGTTTATCACGGCAGGGATCATTGTGCTACGAAGTGACATTTTACCAGTGACTCTCAAAATTTTTATTTTTTGTTTTTATTAAAATTAAAATTATTTATTATTGAAATGAATAGTAATAATTGTGCAAATTGTAAACTGAAAAGATGGGAAAAGACTGATTCACCCATTGGGTGTGAAGGATGTAAAAAGTGGTTTCATCCAGTTTGTGCTAACATAAATAATGAAGAATATAAAGTATTATTGATAATGCTGTAGTATCTAATACCGACTCTGCTATAAACAATATTAACCTTAATCTCGATAGACTGTTGCTTACGATCAAAGATGAAGTATCTAAAATAATTGTGGATACAGTTTCTTCTTTAAAAACTGAATTATCACAATTAATTACATCTCAAGTGATGGATATGATAAATAAAGTAATACCTACGAATCAATCAGAAGTTACCAAGTCATCTTTTTCTGCAGTAGTAAAAAATTCTCAACCTTCTATTTTAATAAAACCAGTTAATACTAATTAATTATCATCAACAACTACATCTGAGTTATTAAAAAATGTAAATCCAGTTACATCAAATATTGCACTATCAAATATTAAAAAAGGGAGTAATGGTTCACTAATAATTAATTGTGATAATGCTGATAAGCCCAAAAAAATTGAAGAACTTGTTAAGAAAAATTTAAAGGATAAATATGAAGTTAAACAGTTACCTCTTCTTAATCCTTGAGTAAGAATAACTGGGATGTCTGACAAGTTTAGTCCTGATAACTTTTTTATATTATTTAATAAGTCAAAATAAATCATATTTTTGCGAAGATTATAAATGTTCCATTTTAGAAATTAATTCCATTAAAAAAACAAAAATACTTATCAAGCGTTAATCCAAATAGATCAAGTCACATATCATAAATTACTTGCTTCCGGTAAAGTTTTTATTGGTTACAACTATTGTTCTGTATATGATGCAATAGATATACGAAGATGTTATAACTGCTGCGGTTTTCATCATCATGCAAAGCAATGTCTGAAAACAGTTGCTTGTCCACGTTGTGCTCAAAATCACAAATTAAATGACTGTAAATCAACGGAACTTTGTTGTATAAATTGTGTTAAATATAACGAAAGTCACAAAGATATGATTAATACTGACCACAAAGTATGGGATCCTAACTGTTATGTTTTCTTGGCTACCTTAAGAAATTTAAAAAAAAGTATATTAGGTATATAGCAATCATCAAATAAAAATGATGAACCGCCGTCTAATATAACCTCACAATGTTATAATAAAAATATAAGGGGCCTAAGTAAACCAATACTAAACAACAAATACATAACAATGTCAGTTTTTCATCAAAATATTCAAAGCATAACAAATAAAATTATTGAAATTGAACTTATGTTGCAAGTAAAAAACTACGTTTTTTGTATTACTGAGCACTGGCTGACTCCAGGAAACTTACAATATATAAAATTTCCAACCTATGTTGTAGCAGCATCATATGCTAGAACGTCTAGTAAACATGGTGGCGCGTTAATTTTAATAAAAAAACAATCTCAAGTTTAAACATATTGATATATCTCAGTTCTGTATCGAGTGTCACTTTGAGTGTTGTGCAGTTCTAATACATTTAGACCCGTTTGATGTGATCGTGTTGTGTATTTATCGCACACCATCAAGCGATGTTCAATTATTGTTACTTCATTTGGAACAAACTCTAAATTACTTGTCAAAAATTAAGTGTACATCAATAATTGTGTGTGGTGATTTTAACATAAATACTTTAATAGCCAGTACCAGTAATGACAAAACTAATTTACTTGATTTATTAAATTCGTACTGCCTACAACCTACAATTAATGAACCGACAAGAATAACATCAACGTCATCTACATGTATTGATAATATTTGTACAAATATAGATACCAATTTAATTTCATCTAAAGTTATTCACACAACTGTTTCTGATCACACAGATCAGCTGTTAATAGTCAAAATGAAAAAAACTCAATCTCAAAATAATGTAAATGTAAAAACTAGAGTCTACAGCAGTACCAACTATAATTACTTTGCCTATTTAATGAATCAAGTAGATTGGTTTTTTGTAAAAAACGAAAATAATATTGACAAAATGTATACTAAATTCCATGAGCATATTACTTACTGTTTTACAGCTTTTCCAATTGTTTCAAAGTCAGTAAACTTAAATCGTACTTTCAAAAACACGTGGATTAACGAAAACATAATTAATCTTAAAAATATTTTTTTTGACTTGTACCATATTGCTAATAATAGTAACGATATTTACTTAAAACAATGTTATAAAGAGCAGCGTAACATATTTAATAAAACACTCTATAATGCCAAATTACAATTTAATTCCAGAAAACTAGAGAATACTCATAATGAATCTAAATATATTTGGCAAATAATTAAAGACAATATTGTAAATGTACCGTTTCAAACACTTGATTGGGAATTAAATATAAATGGTACAACTATCAAAATTTATCTGAAATTACAAATAACTTTAATAATTATTTTGTAAATGCACCCATTGACTTGTTACAATCAAATACACATAATAACATACCAAGTAATGGTTCTAATACCGAACAGTGTTATAAAATAAATAAATCTATGTATTTGTATCCTGTTACATATAGTGAAGTGAGAAATGTTATTATTAGTTTAAAACAGTCTAAGTCGACTGGAAACGACGGTTTAAATTCTATTTTTCTTAAACATGTTTGTGACACTTTTTTGTTACCTTTAACAAACATTATTAATGAATCATTTTCTTGCGGTCAATTTCCAAGTCTCTTAAAGACAGCTAGTATTGTGCCAATTCATAAAAAAGGTAGCAAGGTATTAATTGAAAATTACAGACCAATTTCTCGTTTACCGGTAATTTCAATAGTAATTGAAAAGATTATGGCAAATCGAATTAAACAATGGCTAACTACTAATAATATTCTCACTTCAGATCAACATGGTTTTACTGCAAAAAAGTCAACAACAAGTGCATTGGAATCATTACTTCATTTTGTTTATTTTAATATGGATTCAGGTAAATATGTATTTTCAATTTTCTTAGATTTTACTAAGGCTTTCGACTGTATCAATCATAACATATTGTTTAATAAACTTGAAATGTATGGTATCAGAGGAAACACAGTAAGCTGGATAAAATCTTACCTGTCAAATCAAACGCAAAATGTTGAAATTAACAATACAAAATCTAACATTTTACCGCTGTCACCTATAGAAGTTCCACAAGGATCTGTTCTAGGACCTTTGTTGTTTTTAATTTACATAAATGATTTACCTGAATCCCTAGAATACTGTAAGACCATTTTATATGCTGATGATACTACACTCTGTACTACTAATAATTGTTTTACACAGAATGTGATTAATTCTAACTTATACTTATTGTTAGATCAATTAACAGTATGGTGTCAAAAAAATTAATTGATATGTAATTCTCAAAAATCAGCAAATATATGTTTTACAATTACAACTGCTCAAAAACAAATTAATGTAAGTGCTTTGCTCAAATGGAATTCTCACTCAATTTCGCATGCTGATAATGTTAAAATATTAGGAGTATATTTAGATAAATACTTAAATTTTAAGGATCATATTGATTACATTTGTAATAAAATATCAAGTTTAAATTTTGCAACTAAACGGCTATCTAAAATTGTAAGCATGAACACAGTACGATGTTACTATTTTGCTTGTATAAATTCAATACTGGCGTATGGCATTATTTTCTGGGAAAATTCGACATCTGCTAGTAGAGTTTTTATATTGCAAAAGAGAATTATTAGAAGTATGGCCAACATTTCTCAAACTACTTCATGTAAGCAATATTTTATAAATTTTAAAATTCTTCCACTCCCATATCTCTACATATTTTATTTAGTTAATTTTATATTTGATGTAAAATCTGAATGTAATGTACATATTGACGGTGCGCGTTTAGAGCAGGTTGATGAATTTGTGTATTTGGGTAGTTTGTTGTCTAGAGATGGTCGTTTTGATCGTGAAATTGAAAGGAGAGTAAATGCTGGTTGTAAGGTTTTGGGTGCTTTGGGAACTTTTGCTAGGAATGTAAATGTTTCAAAAGAAGCCCGTTTAAGTATATACAATGCAGTTTTGGTGCCTACGGTGATGTATGGTAGTGAATGTTGGGTTTGGTTGCAAAAGCATAAACGGAAAATGACTGCTGTGGAAATGAGATTTTTACGTGGGGTATGTGGTGTAACTAGGAGAGATCGGGTACGAAATAGACTAGTGTATGATGAGTGTGAAATTGAAAAAAATGTTGTAGCAAAAGTTGGTGTTAGTCAGCTAAGATGGTTCGGACATGTTTAGCGAATGTCTAATGAACGTTTGGTTAAAAAGATTTATTTGAATGATTTTGATGGTTTACGTTTGCGTGGACGTCCAATGAGTAGTTGGAGTGATATGATTGAGAGTGTTTTGCGTGAGCGAAAGTTTCCAAGTAGTAGGAATAGAAGAGCATGTATGAGAGGAATTATGAATGTGGATGAAGCGAAAGTTGCTTGTTTGGATAGGAGTGTTTGGAGGCGACTGATTTCGGGATAATGAAAAGAGTTTGTGCCACACCCTTTTGGGTATATGGCGTGATTGTGTATGTATGTATGTATGTATGTATGTATGTAAAATCTGATATTCCTAAATTTGTTGACATTCAAACATACGACACAAGAAATAACACAAATTTTCAAATTCCCAAACATAAGTTAGCTTTGTATGAGAAAGATTTAACCTGTGCTGGTATCATTATGTACAATGTACTTCATGCGGACATTAAATGTGTTGCTAGTATAACATTATTTCTAAAAAAAACTCTTTAATTTTTTTCTTAAAAATACGTTTTATTCCGTTGAGAAATATTTTATGTATGCACCTTATTAATTGGTTATTTTTTTATTTTTTAATATCATGTAATTGTATTTATTTTAATGTCACTGTTTTCGTATTTTTTGTACCATGTATTCTGTATTGTGACTTATTCCTGTCATTCAGTTGACATTGTGGAAATAAAAATATATTATTATTATTATTATTATTATATATATATATATATATATATATATATATATATATATATATATATATATTATTATTATATATATATATATATATATATATATATATATATATATATATATATATATTATTATTATATATATATATATATATATATATATATATATATATATATATTATTATTATATATATATATATATATATATATATATATATATATATATATATATATATTTCAAACAGACTAATCTTTTATGAACATATAATAATTGTATAATATAATATCGTTAATACATATACAAAAGATTAGTCTGTTTGAAGGATCTCGTCGTCGATATCCTCGTCGATGTCTTCCTCAAGGACAGCCGCGCGGTTTAGGCAGTCACCTTCACCCTTCACATCCACAAACAGGAGAGCAGTGGATGCCTGTCTTCCTACAACCACACCTGTTGTTGCAGCCCGTAGCACAGCGGCAGAATATTGAATTTAAAATGTAGTCTGGCGCAGGAGGTTCGGAGGATTTGATGGGGGTGAGAATTCTATGTTTATCCCTAACCCAACCCCATGTTTGTGGGTCGATAAGTTTTTTGAGAAACAAGATGAAATCGTAGAAAGATGAAACTTGCCTATTCTCAAATAGGGAATGAACCAATTAAAGTTTAGGGGTTTAGGAGGAGATGCTGGAGAAATATATATACATTTGACAATTAGGGAGATTAATCTCCTAAATAATTTTCTATGTTTCATACATATATACATAACCAAATTATTAATTTTGGCAGATTGCTGACAGTTTAAAATAATTAAATGCACATGTGCCTAGCTAGATTTTTCTTTACAATCAATATGTATCGTGAAATACGTATAAATTTCATCCATTTTATTCTGCAAAGCAAAACTGTACAGAAACGCTTTACAGATTTTCTGTACTGAAAAACTTTATCGTGTATTATAGGCTTAATAGTAAAATGTAATATCAATGGAAAAAAATTGGTAATAATTTACTTAAAAAAAATTAGTATGATATATTAAATAAAATAAAATAAAACACTCGGTTGAAGTTTCACAAAATTAAAAAAGTTATAAACTTTATTAGCTAATTTCGGCAGTTATGCCATCATCAGAAGTTATAATACAAAAAAGTATAACAAGTGTCTATATATATACCGGGTGAATACTTGGTTTATGCAATATAAGAAAAACAATGTTATTTTTTTAACATCGCAATTCCTGCTTCCCCGTTAGTTATAGAGAAAAAATATAAGAAACAAAAATTATTTAGAATTAAAAACTACATTATTTACGCTTAAAATAATTGCGATATTGCGTCTCAGTAATTAATTATTAATTAAATAAATATTATCAGTTTTCGGCAATATCAGACAGCCATGGACGAAACGCGAATGTATTTTGTTTACAACTGTCAATACACTGACATTTGTGAACAAAATACATTCGCGTTTTGTCCATGGCTGTCTGATATTGCTGAAAACTGATAATATTTATTTAATTAATAATTAATTACTGAGACGCAATATCACAATTATTTTAAGCGTAAATAATGTAGTTTTTAATTCTAAATAATTTTTGTCTCTTATAATTTTTCTCTAAAACTAACGGGGAGGCAGGAATTACGATGTTAAAAAAATAACATTGTTTTTCCTATATTGCATAAACCAAGTATACACCCGGTATATACATTTTATCCATACATATTGAAAACAAGCAAAAAGAGGGGGGGGGAATTATTTTGAAAATTTATGTAGAAAAACATCTGTAAAAGGTGAATTTAACAAACTAAGTTGATCGTTCAATAATTTTGTATCTGTACCTAACGCTTTCTTGATTTCAAAGTTTTCCAAGAAGGTGAGTTTTAATCCTTTACAATGTAAATGTAAAATTTTCAAGTTTTCTATGGAACAATTATGGTTAAATTCAATTAAGTGATTAGCTAAATTAGAATTGGTTTTACCATGTATAAAGCTATTAATGTGCTCTTTAAACCTAATCTTAAAACTACGGCCTGTTTGGCCTACATACACAGAATTACAGTCATTACATTCTATTTTATAAATACCTGATTTATACAGTTTGTTGTTACACATTAACTTATTATTAACAAAAATATGTTTTAAAGTAAATTTATTGTAGAACGCTGTTGTTATATTTAATTTTCGCCAATTCATAGCTAGACTAAAACTAAGATCTTTGACATAATTTAATTTTTTATAAATCTTATTAGAAGGTTTCTCCGTTGTTACAGGGTATATATCTTTCAAAATTTTTTGTTTGTGTTTCTTATTTACTAAGGAAGTGACAGTTGACTCTTTGTAACCATTGTTTTTAGCAATATTTAAAATAATTAAAAGTTCTTTGTTATAATTTACTTTATTCATCGGAATATTGACTAGTCTATAAGTTAAACTATGAAGTGCAGCTAATTTTGTACCCCAGGGGTGATAAGAATTTGCCGGGATTATTACATCCGTAAAAGTATCTTTCCTAAAAATGCTAAAATCCAATTGACCTGCAGTATTATGAATTGTAATGTCTAAAAAGTTAATCTTGCTATCAATTTCTATTTCCATAGTAAATTCCAAGTTCTTATCTGCTGAGTTTAATAATTTAACAAGTTGTTGTAGTTGGCGTTCAGTACCTGTGACCAGGCATATCACATCTACATATCTGTACCAAAAATGTACATTTTTAATTAAATTGTTATTATAGTTGAGAAATTTGTTTTCAAAAAAATTCATATAAATTTCGGCTAGCAAAGGGGACAACGGAGAACCCATGGCTAGACCCTCATTCAGTTTATAAAAACTATCATTAAAATAAAAATAATTTTGACTTAAGCAAAGTTTTAATAGTATTAACAGTTCTGAAGAAATTAACGAATTAACGTTATTCTGAATTAAAAGATCATTAACAATCTCTAATAATTTTTTTGTCGGAATACTTGTGAAAAGACTTTTGACATCAAAAGATACTAATTTGGCGCTAGGAGGTATTTTTAAATTTTGTATTTGATTAATCAACGTTAAGCTGTTTTTTACACCGTGTGTTGAAGAAAAATTAAGAAGTTCTACAATTTTAAAGTTCAGAAATTTACACAATTTGTAAGTAGGTGCATTAATACATTAGTATGATATAGGTAATAAATAGAGGAGCATCGATACACCACTATAAGCACAGACAGACACGCTGAAGACTGATTCAAAAACATTTTATATGATACGTTTTCTGTCCGACCGCCCGCAAATTAACATTTGTAACTGTTAAATTTGGTGGTTGGTAACAGTTATTTAGTGAAAATGCGATAAAATATGATAAAAAATTATATTATGTTTTTGAAATACCGCTATTTTATATTGTTTTTTTTACTGTGATTTAGAACGTGATAATTAGAAGCTGTTCGGACTGTAGGAAATTTAATGCTGTACAAGTTTTATTGTGACAATTTTCCCCTAAAATTATATATTATATAATCACAAAAGAATAGCATGTTTGAAAATTGAATTCAAGATTTTTCGTTGAAATCTTAAAAGTTCTGTAAAGTGCGACGTGTTAACATATAATATATATTTTTGTAGGGAATTTGATGTTGTACAAGTTTTATTGTGACAATTTTCCCTTAAAAAAACGAATGAGGATCTAGAAGACAAAAATATACGAAAAACATGAGTGAAAAACAATTTTTTTAAAAATTACCACTTTTTGGAGCCGGTAGCACGAAAACGGTCTAGTTTTTCGTAAAAATGTATATAACCAAACTTGTAGAAAATTTAATAAGATTTCATTTTGTATTGATGAACTTTTTTACTGCAACCCACCGTTTTTGAGTTATAAACGAAAAACTGAAAAATAAAACATTTAAAGCCCCGCCCCCCGCCCCGCAGCAGCACCCAACACATTCCTGAAGAAATTGGAACTAGTATTTTTAGTTCTTCTATTTGCCCATTTTTGGTCTAGATTGACTGGACTATACATGCAATTGCGGAGAGCACATCGGTTTATTTAAGATTAAAATACCATTTTATTAATTAATTATCTCCTAAAATATATTATCATATTAAATAAAGTGATATTGGCCAAATAAAAACATATTTTGTTATAATTATAACAGAATATGTTTTAACAAAATATATTTTATTTTTATAATAACTAAATATTTTATTAATAGAAAATATTATTAACAATACAATATTGTTGCAATTAATTTTTTTAAACACTATAAATCTAGGTATATTTATCATAATTAAAATAAAGTAAAGTATTAAATAATACATCGCTTTTTATATAAAATTTAAATTTTGTGTTAAAATACCGTACATCAAAAATTAAAAATAACACACAAAGCGGAGTGAATTTAACACATAATTCGAGTTAAAATTAACAAAAATTTTGTGCTATATTTTAACACACTTATGGCGTGAAATTAACACAGTTCCTGCGTTATATTTTAATACGGAATTGTTGTTAAAAATAGTTTCTTAATTAATACAGAAATAAAATATAAAAATTAAAAAAGATTATTATATAAAAGAAAAATAGAAAAATAAATGAGCATTATATAAATTACAAGATAATTATGTTATATTTTGACACTAACAAACTTTGATTATTATAATCATTCGAGTTTTTTTTATATCTACAATTGATAATTTGTTTAAGCTTTTAACAATATAACAATATAATTTTCATATATTGGAATAATAATAATATTAGTATATTAAAATCTTATCTAAAAATAAATGACCTAACTTCCATAACTTCCTTTGTTTAGAAATATTATAGTACGTTAAAAAGTTTGTCAAATGTTTCGAGAATATTTTCCTTGGTCTCTATTATATTGGCATCAACAATAATACAATATTTATGAATAGCACCGATAGTAGCTCTTAATCCCAGCAGAAATGGTTGAGACGTTTTATTAGTTTTAACAATTTCGTCATAAGGGATATTTATCTTTAAAAGTGATAAATTTATTTACTACTTCATCAAACCAATATATCGTATATCGTACACACCTTACTAAATAAAATAAGTTTTTTTAATAGAATCTGTTATTTTACACCTGTACGAAGTACTCTTCCGTTTTTTGGCAGTCGACGCGGCGGTAATAAATATAACAGTGCAATTAAGGCATGCGTTGCTTCATTCTAAACTATAATATTTTGGTTATAACAAAACAACAAAAGTTCTTATAATAAAAAAATATAATATGAAAATAACTTATGATAAACTTACCAGCAGAAATAATATTGTCATAACTTAAATCAGTGAATTTGCACCATTTTTTCAGAATGATATTCGATTATGACGAAAGCTGTTTCGGCATACAATGGTGTCCAATAACGAATAAGACGCAATAAACTAACAGATTCACTCGCGATTGACTACAGACGCATAGGTACGTCTGAATGATATACATATATGTAGGAAGACATTTTTTCCACTTTTTTTTCCACTCCGTTTCTTCCACTCCATTTCTGCCTCCGTACTTTTTTTCCGCCAAACTTTTCTTCCGCCAATACTTTTCTTTCCACCAAATTTTTTGGTTTGGTTAGATTAGGTTAGGTTAGGGTTAGGTTAGGTTAGGATTTGATAAGAAAATTAGTGAAAAAAAAGAATTGGTGGAAAAAATATATAGTAAAAGAGAATTGGTGGAAAAAGTGTACAGTGAAAAAAAGAATTGGTGGAAATAATGGAGTGGAAAAAATGGGGTACAATCCATTTAAACTAACCAAATCTTTTGGTGTCAAAATAACACAATGAAAAATTTAAAACTGAACACAATTCTTTTAACGACTTACATAATCCTCATTTCAATCCGCAATTTTCTAAGAGTGTGGTCTTTGATAGTGCTTCATAGCCAAAAGTCTAATTAAATTCATCGATGCACTTCTGATTAGTTAATACACGTCGAAAGTTGTAAAATAAAATCTCACGAAAATTTTCACGATTTAATAAAAATTTTTGTCAGAAATAAATTTTTCAAGTTACTGTAAATACAAATAGTGCCCGTACGTCACAACGTTTTGAATACGTATACCGTCAAAAATATCAATCTTTACGATACAGATGTCAGTTACCAGATGGCCGCATCAGGATTACCCAATCCCGACATATAAAAGGCAACCCTCGTATCAAATTTCATTTAAAATTACTAACTTGATAAGACAAAAAATATATTTTTTAAAATTTTATATTTGAGTGAATATGTTATTTCAACAAAATCTAGTAAATTCTAGATAATGTATTAGTTGTCTTGAATTAATAACATAAATATTATTATAGTTATAGTTATTACATTCTGCATATAGATATATTCTGTGATACAGATTGATAGATAAATTGTATAATTTACTGTTAACATAACCCCAGGATGTTCTTTTGGAATGTTGGCATAGAAAATTAACATGGGAAATCGACAATATACGAAATATTTCTTTCTGGAGTTTAATTTCGAGAAACTATCTATTTATAAAATTTGATAAATAATTATTAAATAATATTATTATTTAGTATTGTGTTCTTTTAAAGTATAGTCATTGCAATTTGGTAATTATAAAAAAAAACGATTCCTATTCTAGCTGGGAATATTAAGCTAGTAAGCATAGTAAGCTAGCACTTTAACCACTGCTTTAATCAACGTGGCAAAACAATTGACAACTTGCAATATGTTATAAATAGCAAATATTGTCAAATAATTTATTTAATTATGTATTTTTAAATAATGGTAAATAATTAAATGATTATATTGCATTAAATCTTTGTTATTTTTTAATACCTAAATGATCCTAAATCCTAATGATATTTTTTCGAAACTGAACTCAAGAAAGAAATATTTTGAATATTGTCGATTTTGCTATGTTAATCGGTTATATTAACTTAGCAAACAAACACCGTCAAAAAAATATATATATATATATATATATATATATATAAGTGAGAATTAATGGTTGTAATGAAACAATATCAGAGTATATCAAATATATATATATATATATATATATATATATATATATATATATATAATACATTAATCTGGTTAGTTGATAGTTACATCAATTATATACAGTTAATATTCAAATATTATCATAAACGAATAATCTGAAAATGATTAGGTTTCATTCGCTTGATCTGTAATGTCCTCGGTAGCTCAGTGGTAGGACAAGTGGAAGGACCCTGGTTCGATCCCAGGTCGAGGCGATATGAATTTTTCATTTTCAGATTATTCGTTTATGATAATATTTGAATATTAAATATATATATATATATATATATATATATATATATATATATAGTATATATATATATGGTATATATGGTATATATATATATATATATATATATATATATGTACAATATACATATATATATATATATATATATATATATATAATTATTATTAGTATTAGATATTTCGTAAAATATATTTACCCGTCTCACAGAATTCTCATATTAACTTTTTTTATAAATTTTAATCTAGGGCTGTTTTATTTATAATATTTAATATTTCATACATTGTAAGTAAATCAAAAGGTTCCTTATCAATTTCTTCAGCTAATACAAAATAAAAATGCTCGGTAATAATTGCTGCTTTACTTATATTACAAAGGTAAGTTGGAGTTCAAATAAATTAGAACTTTATTTTTAAATACTGGAATTATCAAATATCAAAAGTAACACGTACATCTGCTACAATAGGAATAAATAGGCATACTTTGGCAATATGCGTTAAGTATATTACTATAGCATATAAATAGTTTATTAACGTTTACAACGTATTTTGCAAAAATAAATAAAACGATTTTTATACTTAGGTATTTACATTATTATATATTCTTTTAAAAAGTTATTGATAATTTTAAAATGTATTTAGTCATAGTTAATAAGGTTAGTTAAAAGCATATATTACTAGTATATAAATAATAGTTTATTCACTTTTTAAATATAATGAAAAGAGTTTGTGCCACACCCTTTTGGGTACATGGCGTGATTGTGTATGTATGTATGTATGTATGTATTATGTACAACATTAATAACATACGTAATTTTTCTAATACTCGTACATTTTAATGTTGTAATAATACATATAATTTTAAGTAATATGTGGAATATTTGACTTATTTAAAATAAGTATTATTAGCGAAACTAAATATTTAAAAAAATTGAAATTAACAGTAATTTAATTATGGCAAATATACATTTTCTAACAATAAATGTTTCAATATTTTTCTGTATATATATATATATATATATATATATATATATATATATATATATATATATATATGTATATGATTTCAGTTTCAAATTAATACAAATAACGAATGCAATTAACTCTATAAAGTTGGCAAAAATTTTAAATTGATATTTTATTTATACAAAATTATAACCTTTTTTTGTAATATAATGATGCTTTATTTTGATGTTGTTTTATAAGTAAAAAAAATTAGTAAAAGAAAAATAAAATTATAAAAAAATATCAAAATAGCTGCCTTTGTTCGTTTTTGTTGTAAAATTAAAATGAAAGAAAATATTAATTTAAAATCCGATTAATTTTACAGGTTTTTATTGTTATTTATTACACAAACTTGGACAGAAGTTTGAAATCACTTTTATATTTCAAGAATAATCTATTGCATTAAACAAAATTTTTATATGAATGTTGAGATATTAGAATGAGTTTCTATTATTATATTTAATTTTTTCTAAATTTGAATAATTCAAACAAACTTATATAATTTTATTATTATATGTCAATGTCATTTAAAAAAAAATATTTCCTGATTATTATTTAATTATATATTTTTTACTAGTGTATTAAATTAGAAATTTAAAATATTTTGGGCTATATGCAAAATATTTTTTTGGCCACACAAAATTGTGGCAAACCTATGGCACGCGTGCAGGGACGGATCTAGCTTTTTGGGGGCCCAGGGCTTAAAAATACCAAGGGGCCCTACACGTTTCAAAAAAAAATTGTTTTCTTTTTCTTTATTGGCTTTGACTCACGCCTTCGCCATTGACTATAAAAAAATTTAAAAAAATAAAAGACAGTATTAAAGGTTATAATTATTATTTATTACATTTTTTTTAAATACTCGTATATGTATTAAGAAGTACACACAAGGATATTAAAGTACAATCACAATTATTTATTGCATTTTCATTAAACATATATTAAGTACAATCTCAATGAAATTAAATACAATACAATTACAATAACAGATTATTAAATTTTAACTTTTTTCTCGGCATATTCCTTAATAACTTCATCATAGTTCAATGACTTCGTTAAATCACTTTCCACTGATAAAATCATCATATTATTTTTTGTTGATTTTTAATAAATATTAGTAAATTTGTGTTTTAAATTTTTTGTGTTTCGATCTTTTCTCTTATAAGCCGTGCTTGGTATAGAACATAATAGGTATATGTCCGAGAGGTTGGGGGCCCCTTGCGGATCTGGGGCCCAGGGCTATAGCCCTATTAGCCCATATGTAGATCCGTCCCTGCACGCGTGTCAAAGTTGGCACGTTTTAAAATTTTAGTGGTACGTGTACGATTTGCAAATGTTTTTAATCTTTACGCTTCAATTTTTTATTGTTGCAATATGTACAAGTACAAATATTTGGTTGAAAGTTGAAAAAAAGAAACAAGAAAAAATTTTAAACCGTGTCTTATAAAATAATAATAATAAGAAAATGCCAAAATGCCGTAAAAAGAAAACTGGAAAGAAACTAAATCATCAGAATTAAGCAGAGAAATAGCATATTTAAAAGAGGTAGCTAATTTTATTAGTTTAAAAAAGTAAAAATTATTTAAAAAATAAATATTTATATTATCATTTAAATGAATTCAAAATTTAAAATAAATATAATATTAAAAGAAAAGAAGCATTTTTTTGGTTATAATTAAACTTGTGTCATGTGTATGTAGCTTTTTTTTTTTAGATTTTCTTCAAAAATTTTTTTTCTTACTGAAGTTATTTTTGAATAAATTTGTTGCAGTTTTAATTAATGTGGCTAGTAAAATATTGATTTTTATGTGATAAAATATATGATAGATTATAAAAAACGCTACAAAGTCAGGCATTAAGTAAACAGAAAAAAAATCTGTAGTTTAGATTACTGTTTGGAACTCGTCACTGCTCTATGTGAACGCACGACTTGCAATTTCTAAAACGTGTATAAATGACTGATCATTAAATAAATTTAGTGATATTTGAGGTCAAGGCCCTATTTGGGCTGTAGTGCAATTGGAGAGAGATAAATTTATATTTATAAAGTTCTGTATTAAATCGACTCAATAAAATTATGCAACAATATATGTTTTATTAATATTTTCTTTATTACGAAACCGCCCAGCATATCAGCAACTCGATAAATATTGTTTGTATGTTTTTAAAATGCGCATATGAAAAGATTAAACATCACTGGACTAAAACAATATAAGGCAAATTCTACATAGTCAATATTACTATCAAAAATTCGACTAACGAAATATTCGAATATTTTTTAATTACTTAACCTTACACGATAAATAATACTGTCAATATTCTTGCTTAAGCTCGTGATTGCAACTGCATTAGATTAATTTTGTCTCCTGGATTTTTATATCATTGGAAAAACATGTTTAATATTATAATAATAATCATCAAAGTTTACCCAATTGTAATAAATATAAAAATTGCTTCATTTGCAGTTATTTCATTTCTAAAACATTTTTGATATTGTTTATGTCATATTTAAATATTTTGAATTAAATATTATAATACTTATAAATGTAATTTACAAATATAAATTTTAATTATATTTATTAAAATTCTGTATATATATATATATATATATATATATATATATATATATATATATATATATATATATATAAGATGTTCTCTAATAGCCGATATTAAACTTAAATAAAATGTAAATATAAGCGGAAATATAATGTACATAAATTTAAGTACGCGAACAGGATAGAAAAATGCAGTATTTGTTTTGCTGTAAACGGGAGGTAACTAATTTATTGCTACAAATAAAGGCAACTTTGAATTAGCGTTGAAAAAATTTGGTATCCACTTTTCATTTTGATTAAATTGGTAATGTATTGCGGTGAGTAAAGGCAAACTACAATATTTTTCGATGTACATACATACAATAAACTACGCTGTAAATTGCATAATTCTATGTCTAAAATAAAATATTTTTTAAAGTGACTTAAAATTAATAACTTACTACTTTCATGCTTAAATTAATTATTTTGCCCTTTGTACTTGTAAGAATCTTTTGCTGCAAGTATATTAATTTAATTACTGTGACAAATTGTTTTGGTCATAATTTACTATATGCTTATGCGATCAATAGAGTACTGTGGTAAAATTATTTTACGTAAATTTGAAACCATGAAGAAAATTAAATTTTCATATCAATTTCATACAAAATGTAATAAAAAAATATTGTTTTTTATAGATAGGTATTGTAAATTGATTATATTTGATTTGAGTTTACCTGTAATTTGCTTTGATTTTTCTTGTAATTTAATGTTCAAAGATATAATAATTTACATTTTCAGAGAATTTCTCTATTAATTAAAAAAAGACTAAAATATATTTAATTATTTCTCAGTATTGTGTGTTCTATACAAATATAAAATAAAATATATGCAAATAGAGCAATTTGTGCACATCTAAATGCCTTTCTCATTTACAAATATCACAGGTTACTATCAATTATTGCAAAAAAAATATTTGAAACAGCAAACATTAGATTTCAAAAAATTTCGAATAATAATAAAAGAAAAACAAATACATAGAGGTTTTGCATTATTATTATTAATAGTTGTTATTGTAATTTATTTCTTTATTTATTTTCCCAACAGAAAAATTCCAATTATAAAGCAAAAATATTACTGAATAATGGTAAGAGTGTATTATAATACATGTTATACCAACAAGTCATCATACAATAGATATTAAAAAAAAAACAAGAAAAACATATATAAACACATAAATAATTATTTATGCAAATTTACAATAAATGTTAAAAAAACAAATACTATATTATTATATTATTATTATATTAAATTAAAAGTAATATTATTATACACTTAAAATTGAGTATTGACCGTAAAATATCTTGTTTAATATCTACATTATTGACATAATTGTTGAAATAGTGACGCATTTTGCAATTTCAAAAATTCACTTTTTCCAAAAATTATGTAAAGAAATAAAATGTGCATCTATCCCCATCAGATCGGGCGGAAAATTTCTTATAAGGTGATGTTTTCAAAAAATATATATAAAAAAGTTACAAAACACTTGCACGATACAAACCTTTAGATCTTCGACTAATAATACGTATGTCCTAGATTGCAACATGTATAATGTGTTTCTAGTCGGCGTAGTGTCCCTGGTCGGCGTAGTGTCCCCGGTCGGCGTAGTGTCCACGGCCGGCGTAGTGTCTCCGGTCGGCGTAGTGTCTACGGTCGGCGTAGTGTCCTTGGTCTGCGTAGTGTCCCTGGTCGGCGTAGTGCCCTCGGTCGGCGTGGTGTCCACGGTCGGCATAGTGTCCCTCGTAAACGTTCGGCGTTGTGTCCACGGTCGGCGTAGTGTCCCCGGTCGGCGTAGTGTCCCCGGTCGGCGTAATGTCCACGGTTGGCGTAGTGTCCACGGTCGGCGTAGTGTACACGGTCGGCGTAGTGTCCCTGATCGGCGTAGTGTCCACGGTCGGCGTAGTGTCCACGGTCGGCGTAGTGTCCACGGTCGGCGTAGTGTCCCTCGTAAACGTTCGGCGTTGTGTCCACGGACGGCGTAGTGTCCCCGGTCGGCGTTGTGTCCACGGTCGGCGTAGTGTTAACGGTCGGCGTAGTGTCCCTAATAAGCGGTCGGCGTTGTGTCCCTAGTAAGCGGTCGGCGTTGTGTCCGCGGTCGGCGTAGTGTCTCTAGTAGGCGGTCAGCGTTGTATCCACGGTCGGCGTAGTGTCCAAGACACGCAGTCGGCGTTGTGTCTACGGTCCGCGTTGTGTCCCCGGTCGGCGTTCTGTCCAGTCGGCGTTGTGTCCAGTCGGCGTTGTGTCCTATGCCCGAATATATAATTAGTATATGCCGATTTCTGTTCTATTTTAATCAATGTTCTGAGTTTTTAAATTTGGTATAATATTGCTGATATTTTGTATATAAAAAACTGCGGAAAATGCTTAAACTCAGAACGATTATTGTATACAGGTACTTATTATATTGATCGAAACAATTATAAAGAATTTTATAAAACATGTTAACCTTCCCGTATCCGACATAGGTATAATATACCTAGTTTAAATATTAATTTATTGTATCTAGCAACTAGTTTATATTAAATATACACTAATATAAATCCCAGAAATAATTTCCAATGTCAAATAATCGTCAAATTTAATAATATAATGAATAAAAATATAATACGTACGGCAGGGCGCGCATCACTTGGTTAGCTATTCTCTAAGCATGTACATAGAGACAAACGTTGTCTCTGTTCAGTAGTACTTGAACAGCGGGACAGTCTGTTACTATTTATGCAATAATATAAGATGTATTTTTGGCCTTATTTTGCAATTTTAGACAATAAAACTTTACTCCTATATTTATAATAATAAAATAAATGTTTTTTTTTACCAATTTTTAGATTTTTTAAAGCTATTTTTAATGGGTATAATATACCCATGTCGGTGTCATGCGGTGCCGTTCGATGTCGGCTTGTCGAAGGTTAACGTCGTTAGTTAATTAAAAATTATCCCAATTTGCCATGGAAATAGAATTGAATAATTCAGGATAATTAGCTTTATTAAAGTTAATTTTTTTTTTATTGCATTAGGTTTACAAGAAAAATTACTTGATTTAATATTAAACTTCAATTCTATCTCTAACGGCGGATGATGTATGAGTGAATACCAGTTATGTTGGAAATAGATACTATTACCACACAATCAGTACTTGATAATACTGAATCTAAAATTCTATTCCTATTATTTTGATTTGATATATTGTTAAATTGTTTTATAATTTATATGTGTTAAATCTAATTATATTCCCCATTTGGTCAGTCCAATGCCTTCAGAATGCCTGTCATTGCGATATTGTAACGGTACGAAGTTCTGTGGTGAATAATTTTATTTATTTTTTGTATAGATATAATTATATACTGTTCATTAATAAATATTAATTAATCTGGATATATACGAGAAAAGGAATAATTTAATTATAAATTATAATTTAGGGTATGACTTCAGCCAACTAATATACTGTAATTACAGTGAGGATTATTTTAACAAAGATTTCGTTTCTGTTGTCATTTTTTAAGACGTATAAAGGTATAAATACTAGGTTCTGACATGAGCAGCAGGCAATTCGGCGCGGACTTTACTACTGGACACATTTCTACATGTAATTCTTAATTATTCAATATTTTCTTGTTTTTGATTCCGTGAATCTACCGCTGAGATTCCTTGACTGGTTCCACACAACTATTTGACATTTTCCCTTCTTGACTCCGTGTACCTGCCGCTGTGATTCCTTGGCTAGTTCTACACAACTATTCTTCTTCTTGACTCTGTGTGTTCCACACAACAATTCGATATTTCATCGTTTCTGACTCCCATACAACTATTTCGGACTCCATATATTGGTACACACACACACACATCCAAACACACACAACTGCTTATTTGATGGAAAAATGTATTCGGATCTTCGACAGCTACATTGCATATTTTTCTAAAATTTTCTGCATTACTGAGACTCAAATTGTCCAATACCAATGCTATGAACAATGGCAATCGAACTGAACGTACTGCATGAGGTTCAACTAGTATACACAGTATATTCTTGAACATTATTGTAAGCTCATTGCAGTTGTCCGTCAATGAATTCCTTATATTTTCAAATTTTTCATCATAGTATAACCGATGTCTCTCTTATGGTGCTATCAAGGTCAATGTGCTTACTTACTCTGTTAAGACCTTTAAGTCGGGTATGTTATGCGTACGCACTTCTGACATATCTACAACGATGTAAATTATTACATATAATTATCTCGGATTAAATTTAATTCTTTTATTTTTGCACATAAGTGCAAAATAACGGACACTCCACTGAAAGGTTTTTTTTTTTGTTTATTATTGCAATAATAACTTCCTATTAGATCCTATTATATTTAAATATAACAAATTTATTTAATGTGTGTTTTTATTTTAAATTAAATAGTTTCTACTTTTTTTTTTATTTCACCATTTCATATCGAGTTTGGAGTTACTGAAAATTTTGTGTCATGTTTCACAACGTAGATTCTTAATCACCTTGATTATGACTGTTTTATTCAAAAATTATTTTTTTAATATTTAATTTTAGTAATGCGTTACAATGCATTTTATATGTCGGAATTAGGTAACTCTAATGCTGCCATCTGGCAACTGAAGTCTCTATAAAGTTTGACATTTTTGTGTTGTTTACAGTAACTTGAAAAATTTATCTCGGTCAAAAAATTTAAATAAATCGTAAACATTTTTGTGCGATTATTTTTTAAAACTTTCGACGTGAATTAACTCAACAACAGTGTATCGATAAACTTAATTCGACTTTTGACGATGAAACACCATCAAGGACCAGTGTTCATCGATAGTTCACCAAATTTAATCGTGGCCGTAGTTCACTGAACGACGAATTTTGTGAAGGTCGTTCAAAATCGGTTGTTGTTCCAGAAAACAATAATGTCGTGCGTAAACTGGTACTGCAAAATCGTCATGTGACTTATAGTAAGATTGAGGCGTCTTCGGGCATTAGTGGGACCAGCATACATTCAATATTGCATAAACATTTGGCCGTCAAAAAGATTTGTTCGCGTTGGATTCCACATAATTTTACAATCGCTCAAAAAAAGGCTCATATAAATTAGTTAAAAGAAATGCTCAAAAAATTTGATCGCGGTGCTTTAAAGCATGTCTATGACATCGTGATATAGGTAACGAATCGTAGATCTACGCGTATGAACGCGAAAATAAAAAGTAGTTGACTGTGTAGGTTTTTCAAGATGAGCAAAATTTAACAAAAGTTCTTCGCAAAAAAAGCACTACACATGTCGCAACCGTACCATTGCATTAGTGCAATGTGAAATGGTCAATTCCGAATGGTACACAACTATTTTTTTGGAGAAGTTTTTGGAGTAATAAAGAAAACTAACCGCCGAAAACGGATTATTCTCCACCAGGACAATGCGAGCTCTTACACATTGACTCCAACAAGTGACTTTTTAGCTCTGAAAACGTCAATTTGATGGATCATTCGCCGTATAGTCCTGATTGCGAGGTCAAATGCATGTTTTAGAAATACCTCAATCGAAGTGGAAAAAGTGATTCAAAAATTGGTTCAAAAACATACAAAAGTGTATTGATCTGCAGAATATTTTGAAAACAATAAAGCCATTTTCAATAATAAATATTTGTTCTTGTTCATTAATTCCGAAATATAAAAGGTAACCCTCATACAGTTGTTTAAAACTGATTTTATTTTAATACAAATTGTATTACTTTGCTTTAATTATTAGATACCTCAATTTATATATTTTATTTTGATATAAGATTCTAACTAATTTAATTATATTTCCGTATTTTATTAATTTCCCTAATTGTCAAATGTTTGTATGTATGTATATATGTTTCTCCATCATCTCCTCCTAAACCCCTGAACCGATTTGGATGAGAGTGGTGTCATTTTAATTGGTTCATTCCCTTTTTGAGAATAGGCAAGTTTCATCTTTCTACGATTTTATCTTGGTTCTCAAAAATTTGAAAAATTACGTTTAATGCTAACCTGCAAATGTCAAATGACAGCTGTGTGAGGTTATGTACACTACTGATAGAAGTGTTGCTTTTGAGTAATATATAATAGTGCATTTGATATTTTATTATTATTATATTATTATCATTTGTTTATTTATTTATTTTTATTATGTCAATGTTTAAGTACTATTTTCGACTTCAAACGTGACCTTTTAAGGGTCACGGGATTCCTTACTTATTAATCTGTCTAATTGTCAAATGTTTGTATGTATGTATGGTATGTATGTATGTATATATGTATATATGTATATATGTATATATGTATATATGTTTCTCCAGCGTCTCGTCTCCTCGTAAACCTCTGAACCGCTTTTGATGGAAGTGGTGTCATTTTAATTGGTTCATTCCCTATTTGAGAATAGGCAAGTTTCATCTTTCTACGATTTCATCTTGGTTCTCAAAAATTTGAAATATTATGTTTATAATGCATTACACATAATTTCACTCAATTGACACCTATTTTCACCCAAAGGTTACCTATTTATATTAATTGTCACTTATTTTCAGATAAATATTACATGTTTTCTTTTATTGTCGCCTATTTTTAAACAAAGTTTACATGTTTTCTTTTATTGTCACCAATTTTTAGACAAAGTCAGACTATCGCCGTTTAAAATTCAATTGCGATTTCATGCGGTCCTAATATTATGTTGTTGCATATCAAATTATAGCTAAATGCATCCCTTAAACGATGCATAATGAGATTTTATTGGAGAATTGCTCTAGAAAAAGTATTTTCATCATTTTCATATCAATTTGACACATTTTCTTGCACGCAATATGGTAGCGAGATTAATTTTTTTTATAGCTATCTTGATTTATATATATTTAATTTTTAAATGCGATATATTTATACTTATTATAGTTATAGTATATATACATGTAATATATTTTTTTCTCATCTCTTTCTCTCTCTCTACGTAATCTCTGTATTATTTCACGGAGTTGTAGTTTACGAGAGAGACAAAATTATATATGAATACAATGTGTCTAAGAGAATTATGTACAATGTGTCTTTATTATATACAATGTATTTTTTTAGGAGAATTATATGTACCTATATATGCAATGAATTTAAAATAATTTTATATACAATGTGTACTTTAATGCAATGTGTTTCAGATATCAGAATGCTTATTTATATACAATGTGTCTAAAGAATTTTTAATCTATTATTTTATATTTACGTAATACTTCTTATGGGGTGCGCGCGTGTGCGCGCGTTTTATTCTTTTATATTTATATACTGTGCCTCTGTTTTTTATATATGAATATACAATGTGTCCTTAGAAGTAAATATTAGTCAACAATTTTAAATGTGTCTTTTATGTGCAGTATGTGTTTTACAAATCAGCGTATTCAGATAATATAATATACAATGTCTAATGTAAAACAATGTACATCTTTTCTGTACAATGTGTATTTTTTCTATAAATATACACTGTGTATATGCAATGTGTATAAAGCATTTTATATACCATGTTTTGGTAGAATTACATATCTTCAGAATACATATATATATATATATATACAGGTGTGTCCATAGAATTATATTTAAATTATGTTTAAATCTTTCTATCTTAATTACTATTTTAGACTTTAAACGTAACCCTTTAAGAGACACGGGATTTTCTAGTTAATTTTCCTAATTTTCAAATGTTTTTCCAGCATTTCCTCCTAAACCCCTGAACCGATTTGGATGAGAGTGGTGTCATTTTAATTGGTTTATTTCCTATTTGAGAATAGGCAAGTTTCATCTTTCTATGATTTCATGGTGGTTTTCAAAAATTTGAAAAATTATGTTTATAATGCAAATGTCAAATGACAGCTGTGTGCTGTATGTACACTACTGATAGAAGTGTTGCTTTTGAATAATATATAATAGTGCAATTGATATTTTATTATTATTATTATTATATTATTATTATTATTATTATTATTATTATTTATTTATTTAGTTTTATTATGTTTATGTTTAATTACTATTTCAGACCTCAAACGTGACCCTTTAAGGGTCACGGGATTCCCTCGTATTTGTTGTAATTGTATTTATAATTCATATTTTTAGTCATTATTGCATTGTTTTTATTTTTCTAAATTTTGTTGTTAATTACGTATGTTACAATTAGTTACAATTTCCATATTAGAGTGTAATTTTTCAACATATTTTTGCAAATTAGGAAATAAGTACTTACAACAAATAGGTAATGTATAAATTAGTACGCATATTAACTCTTGTTATTTATTATCATTTGCGTTACTGTACATAAAAATGTAATTTCTACCAACCCTCTTTGTAATTAGCACTGCTTGCTTTCAAAATAAATTTATTATTATTGTCTCGACATTTCATCTTTAATAAAAAATTAATACTATTAGAAAAATCTTATAAACAAACAAAAACCATTTGTAATAATGTATATTACGTAACTTTCAACATATGTAACAATATTTTAAATACTTTAATCAAATTATATTTAATATAATAAATAAAGATTCCATTCTCAAAGTGATAACATGTAGCGAACCATTAAGAACACGTTCTAAACTAGGCACTATTTTTAAAACACTTTTTAAAACTTTAGATTCAGCTGATGCTGAATATTATTATAATAAAATAATCGATAATATTTCAAATAATAAAAATAAACTTAAATTACTTTTAAAAGATTAAATTCATGTAGTAAAAACAATTCAAAATGTCAATAGTATTATTATTTAGAAAAAATAATAAAATTATTTAAAAAAGCCCATGTCAATTAGACAAAAGAAATGCTCAGAAAATACGATCGCATTGCTTCAAAACTTGACTATGACATCGTGACAGGTAACGATTCGTGGATATACGCGCATGAACTCGAAAATAAACAGCAGCCGACTGTTTGAGTTTTTCAAGATGAGCCAAATCCAACAAAAATTGTTCGCGCCACGAAGCACTTTAAAGCAAATGGTCGCTTGTTCTTTTCGGAAAAACTGGACCTGTCGTAACCGTACCATTAGAGCAATGTAGAATGGTCAATACCTACTGGCTACTGAATGGTACACATCCATGTATCACAACAATGCGAGCTCTCACACATCGGCTCGAATAACTTAAAACGTCGATTTGATTGGTTATCCGCCGTATAGTCCTGATTTGGTACCTTTATATTATTTCCGCACTTCAAAAATAAATTGCGAGGTTAACGTTTTGTTTTGGAGGTACCTCAATCGGAGTAGAAAAAGTTTTTCGAAAGTTGTTTCAATCGCATGCAAAAGTGTATTGAAGTGTATTTTTGATGATAAATATTTGATTTTGTTCTTTAATTCCGAAATATAAAAGGAAAATCTCGTACACATAATAATTTGACAAGAACATTTTTGAATTGTCTACTTTAATTAAAAATTTAATATTGACGTAGCACGAAACACTGCATCGATCTTTGAGTTAAGTCCCCGCTAGTTTTGGTGGTAAATACCTATTTAACTGATTTTCACTGTAGGGAAAATTTAGTTTAAATCACTGTTTATAATTTTTGGTATTTCTTTAATATATTTTATTTTTAAATTAGTTTCTCTGTTAAGCATCTTATTATTTAATTCAATTCACCGCTAATTAATTTTTGTTTATTTTTAGAAACATTTGCAAGATCTTTAGTATTTTGTAATTGCACTGTTAGTGGACATACTTTATTTGTTCAAGTTTACAAATTCGTTGTTGTTTTATACTAGATGTAACAATGTTTTTTAATAATGTTTGTAAGATTTCTTTAGCTAGCTCTGTATTTTTGTTGGCGTGGCTAATTTCTACTAAACCATAAATATATTGTTTTTATGCCTTTCACGGTTGAAAATTTCAGCTCTAACGGAATCCATTGTAAAAATTTCAGGATTATTTGGAAACGTATGAGATAAATCCAGAACCGTATTTACGCACTGGCGCATGAGGCGCAAGCTGGGGTCTCGTAGCTAAGGGGCCTCAGATTTCAAATCAGATATCAGTCACTGAGATCAATTTAAAAATTTATTATATTTTAATTTCTAGTTTCTAGTTTTAATTTACGAGTAAATTATATTTCAATACGTTTCTAATGTTAAAGTACTGGTGTTGTCATTGTCAATAAGATAATAAAAACCTGCATATTAAGTAGGGTGGCTATCTGGCTATTGTAACAAAAGGGACTATTTTCTCTCTACCCGCTAGTTGCTATTGCTACTTGCTTTCCAAGAATTTATGCAATGTTAAAAATTTGCGAAACAAGAAAATCTTACGAATCCTCTCGAAATGTACAAATTTATAAATCAGTGACTAATGCATCTGGAGAACGTTTGTTTTCAGTTTTAAAACGAGTAAAAAATTATTTGAGAAATAGTTTACATCAAAATTGTGTAATTTAAGCTTTTGTTTATTGAAACAGAGTTACAAAAATCCATCAATTATGATAATATTGTTGATACGTTTGCTAAGGTAAAAGCGCGTAAAAAGTTTATTTAATATTATTATTATATTTATAGCCATGTGTGTATTTTATTTTTTCTTTATGTACCTATACATTATTTTATTTTGATTTTGCTGATTTTTTTTGATCTAATACTAATGTATAAACAATTTAAACAAATTAAAAATATTTTCATATAATAATAATAGGACTAAAACTATTTTTTTCCACTGACAATTCCTTTTCAGTTGAAGAATATCTGCAAGGGCGCCTTATATTTCAATTGCTCCTGGGGCCTCGAAAGAGGTAAATACGGCTCTGGATAAATCATTGACTCTGAATTCAAGGATAGTACGTTTTATTTCCAGATCATTTATTTTTGAATTTAGTTATTCGTTTTCAGCTTTCTGCTGATCTAGTGTACGATTTGTAGTGTCAAAGCTTTCTTCTAAATTTTCAATAGCATTAATTATTAGAATAAGTTTATCATTAACGTGAGCATCCGAATTTTGTATGGGCAAGGTAATGGTATGTAATGTACAATTATAGCAATTCCAAATGTCTATACACAAAAAAGTCGAGCACTATCTACATATGTCTTTCAAGCACTTAACACATCGAGACATTGCAGTACATGTTTGGTCAACATTACGACTTAACTTAAGTAATTTTAACGAGTCACTTTTGAAAATTGACTGACCGAAGCACTAAAAATACGCGTTTTTTGCGATATCCAGATTGAAGATTTCAACAAAATATTTTAAACTAATAATATTTTTGCTAGGATTTCTTTCCTCTGCAAACTTATTTGTACGCACGCGTGCTTTATTATTTTGCCAAAATTAAAATCAAAATATAAGAAAAAAATGTAAAATTTAACCGAACTATTGTTTAAATAAATAACATGCATATATAATAATATTAACCAGAGTGCAATAGTATTTCTCTATGTGTTAGATAAAGAGAGTAGATATATTTAAAAAATGTATGCATAAAAGCATGAGAGATTTTGAGTTTTCTATATAATTTGATTCGGTAATATTTATTGTTAATATACATAATGTTGAATAGAAATAATTTAGTTAAAAATGCTTTCGTTTTTTTTCTGTTTATGCTACTCGTATTATTTGAAAAATAAACTTTTAATATGCTGAGAAAAATATCGATAACAAATGAAATATCTTAAAAACACAACTAAAGCTCTTTAAAACAAATGTGAAACTATACCGAGTATATGAAAACTACAGGTTTTTGTTATTAAATGTTTCAGATTTATATACAAAATATTTTGATCTCAAGAGATCACAAATAGAGTTGCTAAATTCTCAAAAAAAAAAAAACGCTACAAAAAAATAAAAATAGCTGTAGCTTATAGCTTCAAGATTTGACGCAAGTAGCTTAAAAATAGTAGCTAAAATGAAAAGCTACTATTTAAGCTACTTTTAGTAGCTTATAGCTACTTTTAGTAGTTTATAGCTACTTTTGGTAGCTTATAGCTACTTTTAGTAGTTTATAGCTACTTTTGGTAGCTTATAGCTACTTTCAATAGCTTAAGCTACTTTTAGTGGCTGTTGAATCGACAAAAATTTAAATTCTCGTAAAAGCGTATTTTTGTTTGCAATACAGTTTGAAGAAAAATAAACTGAAAATCACAAATTTATACATACATACATATACAATTACGCCATGTACCCAAAAGGGTGTGGCACAAACTCTTTTCATCATCCCGAAATCAGTCGCCTCCAAACATTCCTATCCAAACAAGCAACTTTCGCTTCATCTACATTCATAATTCCTCTCATACATGCTCTTTTATTCCTACTACTTGGAAACTTTTGCTCACGCAAAACTCTCTCAATCATACCACTCCAACTACTCATCGGGCGTTCACGCAAACGTATACCATCAAAATCATTCAAATAAATCTTTTTAACCAAACTTTCATTAGACATTCGCTCAACATGTCTGAACCATCTTAACTAACTAACACCAACTTTTGCTACAACACTTTTTTCAATTTTACACTCATCATACACTAATCAATTTTGTACCCGATCTCTCCTATTTACACCACAAATTTATTATATAATTTATTATACAATATGATTAAATCGGAACTCAGAGTTTTTGACAACATTAAACCATTTTGCTATTATATCCAAAAATATATAAACACAAATCTTCAGTGATTAAAAATACGTGAACAAATAAATAGGTTTTGCAATAAACAAAAAATCTAAAATTAAACACAATTTAAAAATAAATATTTAATTATTTCATGATGGAAATAGGTTCAATATCTCTTGAATGTGAAAATACAAACAAGAAATTTTATGTGGACAAAAACAATAGGGATATTACACTAAATTTAATATAAAAAAAACAATTTTTAAAAATTATAATTAACAACGGTTACTCTATAGGCATAATTAATAACCGTATACATAAATAATGTAAAAGAGTTAATATTAATCAGTTTTATATAATAACACAAGATAATAAGAATAACAACACGAACATGTACCAAAAACTTAACTTCATTGGTAACATCAGTTATAATATCTAACAAAATGAAAAAACTCGGGATTACAGCGGTCCTCTATATTAAAAATACTATAAAAAACAAACTAACTAATAGAAACCCTTTATCAGATTCTAGCATTTATAAAATTAAGTGTAATATATGTCTATATATGTATACATAGGACAAACAGGACGCAATTTCAATATAAGATTTCAAGAACACCTCAAAGCCATAGAAAACAATAAAATATTTTCAAACGTTGCGAAACACATGCTACAAAATAACTACAATTTTACAATAGACAATTTGAGCATTTTACACAAAGATAAGAAGGGCCTGAGATTAACTTTCCTGGAAAATTTAGAAAAAAAATAGCAGTAAAATCGAAAGCAAACCTCACGAACGAAATACTAGATCTAATACCATCTCCCTTCCTAGACGAAATAGCCTCTAGTTTTTGCCGAAATCCCGCCCCCACAATATTTTATGTATCATTATTCTGACGATGCGTAACTGCCGAAATCACGTGATCAAAATACTATATACTTAAATTATGTAATGTTTTTCTGTTATGCTGACGACGCACAATCATACACCCACATAAACTAAGTACGGATTTGTCATCTAAAGACTAAATGAAGGATTTTTATATAAAAAAAAATAGAAAATGTTACTGACACCGTACTAAACGCCTTACCACTTTTTCCTAACAATCAAGGTGGTAAAAGTAGCTTAAAAAGTAACTTACACAGTAACTTAAAAAGTAGCTTAAAAAGTAGGTTAAAAAGTAGCTTTACAAAGTATTTTAAAAAGTATTAGATTATTAAGTGTTCGAAATGACTACCACTAACAATACAATGATAGAGGTTTTGCTCAAAATGTCGTCGTACGTAATTATGTAATTATGTCGTCGTAATTCAATCGGAGACTTCAATTATAGGTGAAGCGAAGTATACCAAATAGGTAGATTAAAAATTGAATCAGTTTAAAGTACGGTTGGAATGCTAATTTTACACTGTACAAAACTTCTATCATTGTATGGAAGTTAGTGATAGTCATTTAGAACATTTAATAAACTGATACTTGAGTTTCTATCTGTACTTTTAGACACTTCATAAATTTTGTTTTAAACGATTTTACTCTGGAATTAATGATCGGATTTGAAAAATAAAAAAATTGTTAAAAAGCAAATTTTGAAAGGCCTTTAGAAATGGGTCATGTTTGACACCTTTTTCCATTTAAAATTTTTGGAGTGCAATCTATTATCATCTTAGGGTTGAAGCTAGGCAAATAGTACTGATCCATTTAGATATCCTTCTTCATACTAAAATTGATGTGTTCGATCGTTTTTCGCAAAAATGATGTTAAGTGGCCAAAACTTGCGTTTACTGTTTTCAGGGGCCCACTCTGTATATATATACATATATACTGAACAAATAATTAGACGATTAACAGCAAGTAATAGTCAATTGGGCGATAGCCAGGTGAATAACGACTAATTAAGTAATTGTCATCTGGAAAACAAAAACTATTCTAACAAATAAAAACATACCTTTAAATACACCTTATCCAGCAATGAATGTGACCAAAATCTTTAAGTATATTGTGACCTCTACATAAATAAATATTTAACTTTTTAATCCAACCTGTCTAACAATGAATGTAATCAAAATCTTTATGTGTACTGTGGCTTTCTCTAAACAAATAAAAAATTAATATTTTTGTTTCGTATTTTTCATTTTATTTAAAAATGCACAAGGATTAATAGACAGAATTTCAATCCATATTTCACTGAATTTAAAGTTTTTAATTTATTAACAGCAAATGTTTTAATTTTTTTTTTGAATTTCTACAAAGTTTGAAACCTATTATTTTAATTATATAGTTATTATAAATTTAAATTATTAAATCTAGAGGACAACGTTTTTTTCTTTAAAAATTTATAATTTTTTTAAATATATTATTGAGATAATGTATCATAATATTTGAAAAATATGAATGCAATATTTCCTCTATTTGGAAATACGACCTGAATTTCTCTTAATCTTTTTACCTGAACTATATAGCAATCATCTAAACATTTTATTATATTGTGATCAAATTTATTAGTTTTCTGCTAGTTATCCATTACGTCGCGTCGCCTAGATGACCATCGCACATTTGGCTTCACTTATGTTTGGTTGATCATTTACGTCTAATATTATCATTCGGTCCAGTGCAGTCTACACTGCCTATAACGGCTCGTTAGTGACGCAACTGTTAAAAACATGATTATTTTATGAAAAAAGCAAGATAACAAACAAATTGGTAAGGGTAGTTACAACGCTTGAAACAAAATTCAGTAATACAACTAAATTAATATTTCATTATCATTTAAAACATAAAGAAACCCTTATAATGAAAATTGCAATTTTGCAATTCACACAAAAAAAACATGTTATGTAATGTACCAAAAATAAAAAAAACTTATTTATTTTAATATGAAATAATACATTTTTTAATTATCTTATTATTCGTATTTTATATGTAAGCTAAATTTAATATTAGAAACAAAACTTTTTGATATCTTTTGTTTTTATAATACTTTATCTTGAAACTTTTATCAAGAACATGAATAAATTTTTTGTCAACTTTAATAGCTATTAGAAACAGAAAAGAAACCTTTTCTGATTTTTTTTATCCAATCTATAAAAAACTTTTTCATATAATTCTATTAAAATCTGTCACACTGTATGTAATACACGATTGAGCAAAATTTTGGAAACGGTTTAATGTCTCAAAAAAAATCTGTATTACATTATCAAAAAATTTTACATGGAAATTATTACTATTAAATTTTTAGCATTGTTGGTTTTTAAAATATACAGCCAACTGATTTTTTAAAATTAAAACAAGATTCAAATTTAGCATAATTGGAAACCTTAGTTTGTTCTTAGTGTTTCATAAGCAAAGTTTTAAAAAAAATTATTAAAAGAAAAATTTAATTAAAATAATAAAAAATACAATAAAATTAGTTGGCATTGTTAAATTTTTCATTGAAAATAGAAAACAAGATAATGACTATTTGTTTCGAAGCCAACTAATATAATTGTATTTTTTATTATTTTAATATTTTTTTTTAATATTTTTTTCAGATTTTTTTCTATAAAACATTATTAAAATAATACATCATTGTTTTAAGAATTTATTGTATCACATAAAACACATTTTAATTTGTATGTCTCAAAATTTTGCAAAATTTAAATCTATGATTTCTTCTAACATTAATTTTATCTGACAATGACTTGAAGACTAATTATAAATATTAGCAATATTTTGATTAATTTGATAAAAAAAGAGAATTATTAAGTCTTTTGTAAAATTTTATGTACTATCGACATTTTCAATGACTTGTCAACTAAATGAAATTATTTTATTTTTGATTTTACTTATTGTTTACGTTGTTTTCTGCAATATTTCAATTAAAATTTTTATTTGCAAACTTTTATAATATTGTTTCTTTTATCATTCTATGAAAAATATACATACAACATAAAAACATTTTATAATCGTCCTATAATAAAAAAGAATAATTGAAAATCATTCAAACAACTATTTTCTTAAACTTTTTTGTAGTTAAGGTATTGTTGTGTTCTGGACTTTATCAAAACTATAAAATTAAATTATAATTTAAACATTTTATTGTAAATGCTAATTTGATAAATTCAATTAACTATTTAAATTTCAAAAGTACTTAAAAAATAAAACAATTAAATTTAAAACAAAAGAATAATTTGTAACACAACTACATATAATGAACATTCATTTAGCTACTTACTGTAGGGTGTAGGCGATAATGATTATAACTGATAAATCAAAACAAAAATATTGAATTATATATAGGTATATATATATATATATATATATATATATATATATATATATATATATATATATATTAGGGTGGTCCAAAAAAATCGAAGGTCGGAATTTTAATCTCGTCTTCTAGGATCATTTAAAACATTCAACTTCAAACTTACTGCTTAATTATTATCGAAATCGAACAATATTTAGAGGTCGCGCAAGTGAAAAATATGTTTTTAAAAATGCAATTTTTTTAAAAATATTTTCTAGATAATAATAATGATAATCAGTATTGTTTTATTGGCGATAAGCATTCCGGGCAACTTATTACATCATAACAAATCATTCTCAGCCTTTAAACTCAATTTCCAGTCAATATCTTCAACAATATTTGCTTTTTTTTAATGTGCTTGCAACGATAATTTCAGCAATTTTAAATGTAACTTCAATTATTTTATCATTCCAACAAACTTTTTGTCCATTCTATAGTACTTAAAAAATGGTTTTAACATTTACGAATAATAATTGAATACCAACATCATTATGATTCAGCCAAAGTTTTCATTTTTTTAAAATGTTCTAAAATCGATGTTTCCTGCATTTTTGTTAAAATGTATTTTTGTGATGTATTTGTATTTTTTTTAAAAATATTTAAAAAAATTCAGCCATCGCAAATTATCCACAATTAAAAATCTATAAATGATATCCGTTTCTTTCTCGGTTTAGTTGGTTATTACCGACGTTTATTATCTAACTATAGTAAAACTTCACAACTACTAACTAACCTCTTAAAAAAAGATTTACCTTTCCAATGGACATCTACACAACAAAAATCTTTTGACCCTGACTTTTTCAAACCTTTCATTTTAACAACAGACGCTAGTGATTATGCAATCGATGCTGTTTTATCTCAGGGCAAAATAAGTAAAAATATGCAGATATCGTATGCTACAAAACCGAAAGTAATTATAGCACTATTGAACAAGAAATATTAAGAATTATTTGGGCAATAAATCACTATTGCTCATACTTATACGGATAAACATTTTTATTTATACTGATCACAAATATCTTCAATAGCTATTTAATGTAATAGAACACACAAACAAATTTCGATGGCAAATTGCATTAAAAGAATATGATTATAAAATTATTTATCGCGAAGGAAAACGTAATCAAAACGTGGATACACTAAGTTTTGTCAAACCCTCTAATTACACAATTAGTAATATTACAAAAATTAACTTTATTAAATTAAATTTATTAAAAAAAATAATATAAAAATCATTAAATTTACCCAGAATAGGAATTGGTTTCGATAAATATTTTTTTTTTTAAATCAAATGTATGTTTCGATTTAGTTTTTAAAATTCTAACATTGAAATTAATATCTAACACGATGTTTTAATCAAACCAAATAAAAATTTCATTCCTGACATTCTAAAAAATTACCATTCCAATCCGATTTCCGGACACTTTGGATTTCACGGAACTTAAAATGGACTTAAAAGAAAATTTAAATAGCACACCATGAAATTTTATATAAAAACTTTTATAAGAAATTGTATAGATTGTCAACAAAATAAAATAATTGAAAAAAATGTACACAACAAATGTCTACAACTTCCAATAAAACATTTCAAAGAATTGGACTTATTTTCGTAGGCCCCTCACCCAATCCGGAAATAAATACATATTAACGCTCCAATATCTAAATCTTCAATATTTCAATGTTTAGTTCATAATTTTATATATAAATTCGGTATTCCAAATTTAATTTTAACAGATCTAGGCAAAGATTTTATGTCTAACTTATTATTTAAATAAATTTATTAATACTGATTAAAATAATTGGGATTAATGAGTCGATTTTGAAATATTTTGCTACTTTACTACTTTATACTTGTCTACCAAATTCATAATTCGAAATACTTTTCCGTATAAAACCATCCCCTCCATCAGAATTTGATCAAAATCTAGAATTAAAGTATACTAAAAATATTAAATTCAGTATAGAAGATGAAGTAAATTATACAGTTTTTATTAATTAAAAGAAAACAAAGTTCACACTGATAGGTTAAAACCTTTTTTTGTTGCAGATTAATTCTCACACCCCTATTATTTTTCTTACCTACATCTTATACAAATAAATGTAACCGCAATTGACGCTTCACCTGATTTTTTCGAAAATCTTGGAACTGTTAAAATTTATGATTATTATTGGAATTTAATTACTTATGTCGATATTTACAAACATTTATATTATTTTAAATTTAAAATAATTTGCAATAATTTTAAAATAAAAAAAAACCACAACATTTATTTATATATTTATTAATTTCTGCAATCTGTATAACTTCATCTTATTAAAATAAATAATGTAAATACATACATATATATATATATATATATATATATATATATATATATATATATATATTTTAAATTATATTTGTTTTATGTATTTTATAAGGTTATAAAGTTTTAAATTATCATGCTTTATGAGGGAATAATATACTAATTATAATTATTATTAGTAGTAAATTGTACAAAGCGATAATTCAGCATATACACAAACTACTAATTTTTACTCATATAACAGAGTTCAATTACAACGCTGCCACTCTACACTTCATAACGATAGTTCATCTCATGAACACAGTTCAAATGTAACACTGTCTTGTAAAAGTACAAATATCAAGTCATAGTACTTTCAAAATGATGTTGCTACTCACTAAAATTTGGTACCTACTAGAGATCTGCACGGGCCCGGACTTAATAGAAATAAATTAAAATTATGCACTGTAAATACATAAATTAATATAAAAACAATGTTGTAACTGGCAACCTTGTTGCAAACATTACCATCAATATTTTAACAGTATTTTAGTTTCAAATCTGACGGTAAACAAAACAACTTTCAAAATTAATTTGTCAATTATATTATTATTTTAATGTCTTATTTCGTTTCTTATATTATTATTTTAATTTTTTTAGTTTTCGTAAACGGTTCTTGTCCTTTTGTTAGGCATTAGCCTGCAGGATATTGTATTATTAAAGAAACAAAAATAAATAATAAAATTTATGAAACAGTATAACATATTGTAAATTAAATAAATATCATAAGTAAATCACTTTGTCTTTAAATTAATTTTTAGTATTTATTTTATATAAATAGGAAAGATCGGGTACGAAATAGATTAGTGTATGATGAGTGTGAAATTGAAAAAAATGTTGTAGCAAAAGTTGGTGTTAGTCAGTTAAGATGGTTCGGACATGTTGAGCGAATGTCTAATGAACGTTTGGTTAAAAAGATTTATTTGAATGATTTTGATGGTATACGTTTGCGTGGACGTCCGATGAGTAGTTGGAGTGGTATGATTGAGAGTGTTTTGCGTGAGCGAAAGTTTTCAAGTAGTAGGAATAAAAGAACATGTATGAGAGGAATTATGAATGTGGATGAAGCGAAAGTTACTTGTTTGGATAGGAATGTTTGGAGGCGACTGATTTCGGTATGATAAAAGGAGTTTGTGCCACACTCTTTTGTTTACATGGCGTGATTGTGTATGTATGTATGTATTTTATATAACAATAAATATAACGTTTTTATATTATATGATATATAAATGAAAATACGCTTATTAATACAATTTTCCAAAATTTGGTTTGTAATCGAAAATCACAATAGATTTTAGGTCGAAAAGTTCGGACCAGTATTAAACAATTATGATTAAAAACCAATGAATTTGACCTGCATTTGTCAAAAGAGTAAAAATTATTTACTTCAATTCCTACTCAAGACGTATGTAACATTATGGTCAGCTCCTTAGAACAATTATTGATGACTAAATACAAATAGAAATATTTATTTTACTAAAAATGTATTTAGATCAAAATAATTTAAATTCAAAAACAACTTTTGCAAACTAACAGACGGTTTAGCAAAAGTTTTACTAGTCAGCCCCCTATTGGCAGAAATATTTATGAACAATTTAAAAAAAAAACATATTCACATCAAGTAATAAATTATTTAAAAACGTTGTTGATACTCTGATGATGTGTTTTATTTACCGGTTTAGGCAGACAATTAAATCAATTTTTATCTGTCATCAACACATTGAATAAATCAATTGAATTTACCATAGAATACAGCTTTATCTACTGATGAATACATATACCTATATCCAAACTTAATTTCAGTCAAAAGTTAAATACAATAAAATCATTAGCATTAAATAATAGATCCTATAGATCTAATCAATAAATTATTTACAAAAAAGCAACAAAATTTATCATGCAAAAAATATGTAACTCAAATCAAAACCAAGTAAAAGCATTCTTAATTAATGATCGTCGTTTTCGATAGCCCAAACTATCAGGGTTAGGAACAGAGATAGTAACCAGTTTTTCCGGTTAATAATACGACGAACATTTTTCCCTCAACTTTATAATTTTTCCAATAACACATTTATTCTTTATTTTATATTCGCGATAATGTTCATCACATAAACTACAAGGCAAATCTTCTACACACAAATAACTCAAATATGCTTTCTTTTCCCAGTAACTGCTTCCTTCACCTAGTCATTCCATCATGCATTCTTCGAAAATGAGCCTAATATTTTTTCACCACATACTTCTTTCGCACACTGAATTATTCGGTTTTTAAATTCACCTCAAATTTCATTCACATCACATTCAAAATTAGTTTCACTCGCAGGAAAATTATCATTAATTTTTTCCACATACTTATCTCTGACATTTTCATATTGAAGAACATTGAATTTCACTCGAAATATTTTACCAGATATTTTTTCGTCATACGCCAACCTATATTCAAACGTATATGCAAAACCACTAAATAGTAATTATTCGTACCAATTGCTGCACAACGTTTAACACGTGTGTCAATAACTAAACTTTTCAGTTGATTATCATACATACATACACAATCACGCCATATTCTCAAAAAAGTGTGACACGAAATCTTTCCACTATCCCGAAACCAGTTTCCTCCAAACATCCCTATTCAGACAAGCAACTTTAGTTTCATCCACATTCATAATTTCTCTCATACATGCTCTTCTATTCAAGTAAAACACTCTCAATTAATTATACTACTTCAACTACTCATCGGACATCATTCACATACATTTTTTTAAGCAAACGTTTATTAGGCATTATTGATTATCATACATAATAAAATCAAATTAACAGAGGTAGCTGTGGGTTCTTGGTGAAACATATTTAAATATTAAATTTTAATAAAACACTTGGTATATTTCACAAATTTTCTTTTTATTAAAAAGTCTTGATCACGTGATTTCGGCAGTTACGCCATCATCAGAAAAATGATACAAAAATCTTACAAAAAATTTTTAAGTGTCTAAGAGGGAGGTCAACCTCCTTCTTAGACACTTAGAAAATTTGTGAAATATACCAAGCGTTTTATTAAAATTTAGTACTTTAATAAAATCAGTTATATTACGTCTATTTTCAAGAACATTTTCCCAAGTATAAAAATGGGAAAGTTTATGTTTGAAAAAGGCATTGGACATGAACACATTACATTTCAAGAAAAAATATAACAATCTCTCACCATATACCTTTACTCTACTGTCTCTAAAAGTACCCACAACATTAAAATTACCACATACATATCTCTTACATTTCAAGTAGCACATCTGCATTTATTCTTTTATGTTTTTATATTATCAAGTTGGAAAGAGTTTTCTTGATAAATAGAAGACTTATAGTAACTTACCTTACTAGTCCACAACGAATGTAATGAGAAAAGATAAAAAGTTAAAGAAGAAGCAAAGCAAAGCATTGAAATAAAAGTAAAATATTTAAAAATGTAATTCACGCATACATACATTGATAGACATCGCGTATACAACCTTTGTTGTAAATTTTACTATTTTTCTAATATTTTTTTTTTAATTTTTACTTCAACCTACTGATCTCTATATATACTACTAGTTAGGCCATAGCATTTCGAAAAGTAAAGCCGATTTCAGATTTTCTATTATAACTTGTGTTATAATCGCTCTATCGGTAGAGTAGAGAACGCTTCACATGTTTCTTTCTTAACTTGTCTTACAATCCCTCTGTAGGCAAATCAGAACGATGGGCTGGTTTTGTTTCTTAACTCATCTTAAAAATCGCTCTGTAGACTGAACAGAACATTGAACCGGTTTCTTTCCTAACTTGCTTTAGGATCACTCTATAGACAAAACAAAACGCTAGATTGGTTTCCTTTCTTAACTTGTTTTAAAATCGCTTTGTAAGCAGGACAAAACACTAGGTAGGTTTCTCTTACTTACTTTAAAATCGCTCTAACTTACATTAGAATCGCTCTGTATTCATTGTAGAACTCTAGGCCAGTTTTTTCCTAACTTGTCTTAGAATCGTTCTGCAGGTAGAGCAGAGCGTTGGGCCTAACCTTAACTAATCTTAGGGCCGTCATTTTAAATTTTAGTTAAAAATTATTCGGTAGTTTGTTAAATTAAATACTTGATTAAAATAACACATTTTCTGTATTTTGTGAACTGGTTACATTAATAAGTTTTTAAATATATATGTTCAATCTATCAAATTTAACTATGAATTTAAAACCAGCTTAATTTAAAAGCTCGGTTAATTATTCATTCGCTTAACCAAAACACAAGACACCGGCCCTTAGAATCGCTCCATAAGCATAGCAGAACGGTGGGCTGGTTTTCGTTTCTAACATGTCTTTGAATCGCGTTGTAGGCATAGCAGAACGTTGAACAAACGACTTTCCATAATTTTCCTGGAGCTCTGTACCGACATGACACCATCACACATACATCGGAGGAAATATTGGTCTGTATTATCGCTGGTGACCGCCGCGCCGCGCCGCGCCACCAATCCGAGGGGCCATCCGAAAGGAAAACCTCTTGGTTCGTAGCCTATTCCAGGGCGCGGTCCACTGTATACCGAAAGCCATACACATGGTAGAGTCTACCACGGCTGAGTCACTATTCCATCTTAAAAAGGGACATTGTCATTCGTGTCGACATCGCACGCCACCTCGGTTCGGGAAACACTACGACGTTGGTGCCATTTGAGCCGGCTCCTGATTCACTGAGCCAGACCCGTCAGTATTGTCACCAATCAAAGCGCCCTCGTTCTACTACGCATTGAGTGCCAAGCTCTGTGAAAGCTACTACGCCCAAGCTGTAACTGACGTAGCTAGCAAAAAAGAGAGACAAAGCAGCTCTAATCTAATATATTTTTCATTGAAATAAATATCCCTGTTTGTTTTTTTCATAGTTTATAATTACACACGCGCTATACACACACACACACACACACACACACACACACACACACACACACACACAATACGTTGTTATAAATTTCTCGATTCGCGAGTCAATAGTAAAGTCTAGAAAAAAATTGAAATGTTTCATTCTCAGATTGAACACACAAACAAAATACAGGAGATTAGAGGCCAAAGAAGCCCGACTCACTTTGAAGGAGTCAGGCGAAGGAATCCCGTCTCACTCTTTCGGCATCAGGTGCTTCATTGCATGTCTCATTTCGCAGTTCAAGGATTTAAAGCTCGTCTCAACTGGTAGTAGCTTTATACACGCACTCATATATACATTTAATTTTGAATGAAATATCTGTTATGATTTATCCGAACACATGTTTGTAATCTCAGAAAAATAATCGATAAAATTTAGAAAATGTATAGTGACATTTTACACTACACCACTGGTTTAAACTAAATTTTTTATTAAATAAATCAAATTTTTAATTGTTTTTTTTTGTTGTTTTGCTTATTATTGTTAATAAATGCACACAACAGTGGGTGGTGAAAGAATCAATCAGTTTAATTTCTCAACCTGGATATTCCTTTATATTTCTTATGTTCAAATCTCTATATTAAATTAACGAATGTGTGTTTTTCAAAATTAATTTAATTACATAACGTACATGGATCTAATTAACGTAATTTGAATATTTAGTTGCTTGTTTACAATTTTAACGGTCAATTAGTTTATTGTTTTTCAAAATTTATTTCTAAATTTGTTTTGTTTTTTTAGTTGTCGTAATCGTAATATTACAATAATACCAAAGAGAATATATAATATATTATATTCTCTTTGATAATACTGTAAAAAAAATTTACATTCTTGTACTAGTAACATAATAACAGAAAAAATAAATTATCGTACTCATTATCAGTGCAATTAATTCAACTAAAGAGTTGCAGAAAATTTTTTTTTTATTGGTTTATTTTTAGATTTGTATTGACGACATAAAATTAAATATCTTACACAGAATGGTCTTAAATGTCTGCTGCATATCAATACTGAACGATATAAAAATAATACCTAAAACTTTTGTTTTAAATGTGAAATTAGTTTTACATGCAAAATACAAACATAATTGCCTATTGTTAAATTTTTCCACATGAAGTTTTCAAAAATAAAACAGTTAATAATCATAATGTTTTACGTTATGCATTAACATATTATTTTCAATTTGCAATAAATTTCTCTAATAAACTTTTTTGATACTCTTGTTAAAAGTACCATTTTTGAAAATACGTGAAAAAATATACATCGATTTTAAACAAAATAAATGAAAAAAGATTACTGACTATTTTGAATGAAATATTTTAATATTTTTGTGTGTGAATTGTTGTAAATAGTGTAATAAAAATTATTTTTTTAAAATTTATTTTTTTTTCAAAAGTTGACAACACTTGCTAAAATAAAATTATTTAATTTTCGCGGGCATTGAAAATTTATTTCTGAAAATTTGATAAAATTCTGATAAATAGTATAGCCAAAATAAAATTTTAACCTTTGTTTTCCGAAAATTGTCATTACTACAAAAAATAAATTAACGTAACCATCTTAAGCATAAATCTATTTTGAAAATTTTATTAAAATTAAAACGAGCGAAATAGTGAGTGATGCACTTCTATTACACAGTAGGAATTGTCATATAGAGGCTAAATAAATGACTTTTTTTATTAAAATTTAATAATCTAAATCAAAATTTAAAAAAATTCAGTATTTTGGTATGATAAAAGTAAATATTGTAGCATTAATAAATTTGAAATAAAATTAAAACTTTTATAACAAATATAGTGTGTAGTAGTGTAGTAAATAGTATACACGTGTTTCTTGTTGCTCGATACATTTTAACAGTGTTCAGTGATAAAAACCTATATTTAAATTTTTGTTTTAAGTAAAATATATAAATTAAAGTACAGTGAACATATTAAGCATATCGTAATTGAAGAAACGGTTAAATATATTTGATAATATCAATATATATGTAGTGCTTTAGTTGCATATAAAAGTTAAAATTTCCAACGTGTTGTTTTTTAAAAAAAAACTGTGTGTTCAAACGGGTTTAAACATAGTGTGTTTACTTCAGTAAACTAAAATTTAATAAAAACACAAAATTAAACTTGTTACTTTAATATATTTAAAAACAAAACATTACATTTATTTAAAAAAAAAAAATAAAATTCATAAATAAATAAAATGTCACTTTGCAAAGTATGCAATTCTAAGCTAGGTAGAACAAATTCAGATATTTTATGTGCAGGCAAATGCGCAGCAAACTTTCACATTAACTGCATTGATGTATCGGAGACTGTTAAAAATGCACTAATTTCATCTGATAGTTTATCGTGGTTATGTGGAGATTGTAAACAATATAAACAAAATCAGGACATTCCAAAACATGAGCGACCATCCCTTTTGCAAATCATGGATATACTTAAAGATCTTAAAAAATCTGTAGAGTTCTGCTGCGACAAAATTGATGATTTTGAAGCCAAATTAAATTCAATTACTGACATAATTAAACTAATTGAACCACTTTAAAATGAATGTAATATATTAAAAACAAAATTAATAGATCTGGAACAAAGATCAAGACACAATAATGTGGAAATATCTGGTGTGCCCGAGTCATCTAACGAAAATTTAATTACAATTATTGAAAAGATTGGAGAGGTTGTTAAATTTCCAATACAAGAACAAGATATCGATGTAGTTCATCGCGTTGCTTCGTTTAACTATAACAAGGATATGCCAAAAAATATTATTGTGCGTTTCACAAGAAAACAAGTAAGAGATAATTTTGTTGCCAGTGCGCGTAAAACTTCTAATCTAAACTCGAGAAGTTTAAATATGGATAAAACAAATAAAATATATGTAAATGACCATCTAAGTCCACATTACAAGTTATTGCTAAGAAAATCTAAAGAAGCTGCCACTAAAAATAATTGTAAATATGTTTGGGTAAAAATTTTTAAAATTTTTGTACACAAATCAGACACAACACCAATAATAATTATAAACAATGAAAATGATATCAGTAAAATAAAATAATTTAAAATAATAATTAATACATTAAATTAAAATCACTCTAAAATGGATTTAAATATTTATTATCAGAATGTTCGAGGGCTTAATTCTAAATTAAAAAACTTTTATAATGAAGTTAGTATAAATAATTATGATATCATCATTTTAACGGAAACATGGCTTAGTGAGTCAGTGTTAAATTCAGAACTATGCAACTTAAATCAATATACAGTTTTTAGACTTGATCGTGTCAGTGAATTTAAAAATAGAGGTGGTGGCGTTCTAATTATGACAGCAAATAAATTCAAAACTAAAGTTCAAAGTTGGAACTCAATGGTTGAAGATTTATGGGTAACCATGTACACACCGCAGCTGAAAATTAATATATGTTGTGCCTACATTCCACCATTATCGGATATTCAAGTTTACACATCCCACATCAATAAAATAACTGAACTAACCACTACTTATCCGGAGGATATTTTTCTGATCTGCGGCGACTACAACTTACCTGAAATCAACTGGTTGAGTAAAGCAAATACAAATATTCTCGAACCTAATATATCATGTAACCGAAATATTGCACTAGATTTTATTAATTTAATGTCTTTCTCTCAGCTAAATCAATTTAATTATGTAAAAAACTGCAATAACAAAATTTTAGATTTAATTTTATCATCTCATACAATTACAATAAATAAATGTGATTATCCAATTGCCAAATTAGATCAGTATCATCCAGCAGTTGAAATTAATTTAAAATTTAATACATATAAATTTCTTTTACCAAACGAACAACTTACTTATAATTTTAGTAAATGTGATTATGAAAACTTGATCATAAAATTATCACAAATTAATTTTGAAAATAGATTACTAAATCCAGATGTAAATGTGAATGTAGATACATTTTATAGTATTCTGTATTCTTTATTTAATGAATTTGTACCTATTAAAAAAAGAAATAACAAAAAATATCCTGTTTGGTTCAGTAAATCACTTATAAAAATGATTAGAGAAAAAAATAAATATCATAATAAGTGGAAAAATTACAAAAATATTAGTGATTATAACTCTTTTTCATATTTAAGAAAAAAAATCAAAATTAAATTAGACTTAGAACATAAAAATTACACCACATATGTAGAAAATAATATTACAACAAATGTCAAATCTTTCTGGCAATATACAAATTTACTTAAAAACAATAAAAATAATATTCCACATATTTTACATTACAATAATGAAACTGCAAAAACTGGACAGGACATATGTAATTTATTTGCCAAATATTTTGAGACTGTGTATACTAATGAAAATCCAATAAATAATACAGACAATTATAACAATGCACATAGTTCTGTGAATTTGGGGGAAATTACTATTATAGAAGATGAAATTTTTAATTACATATCTAATTTAAATATTAAAACTGGACCAGGGCCAGATAAAATTCTTCCAAGTTTTATAAAAACATTTGCATATTACTTAGCTGTACCATTATGTATCATTTTTAATAAATCACTAAAATTAGGTATTTTTCCTGATTATTGGAAAAGTTCTTATATAACTCCAATATATAAATCTGGAGATAGCGCCAATGTAATCAATTACCGACCTATTTCTAAACTGTCAATCTTTGCTAAAATCTTCGAAGCTATTATAGTGATAAAAATTAAATTTCAACTTGAAAGTATTATCATATCAGAACAAAACGGATTTTGTGCAAAGAAATCCATACTAACAAATTTAATTCCATTTTATGAAACATATGTTTAAACATGGACCAACGAATTCAAGTAGACGTTATTTATACAGATTTTAGCAAAGCAGTCGATCGTGTAAATCATATTATATTAATTAAGAAATTATCACAAATGGATATGCATGGTTCATTGTTAAGATGGGTTGAATCATATATTGGCAATAGGTGTCAGATTGTTGCACTTCGAGGGTATCAATCAAGAAATATTGTTGTTAAATCAGGAGTCCCACAAGGGTCTCACCTGGGCCCTTTATTATTTAATATTTATATAAATGATATTAATAAATTGTTCTTAAATTCTGAATTTACCTTGTTCGCTGATGATTTAAAACTTTATAAACCAGTTAAATCATTACAGGATTGCATACTTCTTCAAATTGATCTCCAAAGATTACAAGATTATTGTGAAATAAACTATTTAAACCTAAATATTAATAAATGCTACATTGTTCGTTTCACTAAAAATACTAATAAAATTCTTTTTAATTATCAATTAAATAATGGTTTTCTTGTAACTAAAGAGTCGATACGAGATTTAGGCATTATATTTGATACTAAACTCACATTCAATGAACATATTCAAAAAATTACTAAAAAAGCATTTCAGCTCTTAGGCTTTATTTGGCGAACATGTAAAAATTTTACATCATCAGAAACTTTAATATTATTATATAACTCTATAGTCAGATCGCAACTCGAATTCTCTTCCACAATCTGGAATCCCCAATATAAACATCAAATTAATGCACTAGAATCACTTCAAAAAAGATTTACTTATTTGTTATCTACTAAACTAAACACTAGGTTTGCTAATTATAATTCAGCACTTCTCACTTTACAAATGTTAACATTAGAAAATAGAAGAGTATTAATTGATATTCTAACTTTGTTCAAAATTTTTAATTATAATTTAGATTCATCTAAATTTCTACATTTACTTAATTTCAATGTACCGTTAAAAACAACTAGAACTAATCAATTATTTTATCTTAATACATTTCATAATAATTACTGTAAAAACTCAACATTAAATAGACTAATGTTTACTTATAATTTGCACTTTAGTGAAACTGATATTTTTAATATGAAATTTAATACATTTAAAAGAAAAATGATGGATTTATTGTCAAACAAACAATATCAACAACTAGGCTGATATTGAACTTTATATTATTAAATCATATATATTTATATAAGTAATTACTGTTTATATTTTGTATCTTGTATTTGAAAAACCGTGTTATTTTGCTATATTTATAATAATTATGTAATTATTGTAATAAATTATTGTAAAATTTGTAATTGGCTTAGGCCGTTGATTTACTTAATAATAAATAAATAAATAAAATAAAATAAAAAATAAATATATTTCATTAAATTGCTTTCAGATTAATATTAATATGTACACATTAGGATAAGTATTTAAATTAAAAATCAAAAATATTAAGAAAAAATTGAGTTATATTATCATATTGATATAATTTATAAAAAAATTTAAAAAAATTACACGGCCCTGTTTCGCAACAATATCAATACGAAACCAATCACTTAAACAAACATCAAGCCTCACTTCCATCATATAAAGCTTAAATTGCTCCTAAAAGATTACCAGTAACACCGTACTCGCGAAGCACGTTTCACAAGTATTCCCTAAGAACAATATTATAAGCTTTCCTTAAATCAAAAAAGCCAGAAAACATTTTTTTATTTTTGTCAAGTAACTTTTTGACGATCATACGAAGAGCAAAAAATGGATCCATACATTCTCTCTTTGGCAAGAAACCATTTTGAATGTCATTAATTTTAGGAATTTTATTGCTCTAACTTTATAAATTAAAATTTTACCAAATAATATACCGGGAACACTCAGAAGACTAATTGCTCGAAAATTAGTACAGTCACTAGAACTTCCTTTACCTTTAAATAAAGAACAAATGAGAGCTCGTTTCCAATCATTTATAACTACACAACGATGTAAGCTTAAACAAAGTATAAACTAATCATTCAAACAATAAGAAGATAAAGAGAGACAGACAAACATAAAATAATATACAGATATAAAACCTCAGCCACAGAGGCCCTTTTATTCACTTATAAATATGGTAGTATAGCAAAATCTCTATTGATGGCCATGCAGTGCCTATTCGGTTCAAATACACAAATATGTTCAAATAATTTAAAATATTTTTTTATGTTGTTGAGAAAGGGAGGGCTAAGCGTACCAAGGTAACGATGCAGTTACTTATACTAGTCTACATCTCTTTATGAAAAGAACAACTTTGGTAGTTATGCAACCTCGCTGAAGGATAAGCTAAAATTATGTGTTTTATATTTGTATCATCATTGCAAGAAAATAACAGTCAAAATATTCATTAGCTAAAAGAATTTATACAATTTTAAAGGAATTTTCCATTATGCTTACTTACAATAGATGATATCCTTTGGTCTACATTAATGCAAAGATGAAGCACAAGTAAAAGTCTTCCAATCATAAAATTGTAACGTCAAATATCGTTCCGTAACCAGCTTTTTCGTACGAAGTTTGGTTCTTAAGATATTTGACCCAGTTCAGACTTTTTGGACACGCGGCATATAATATATATATATATATATATATATAGATTTGTTTTTGTGACGAAAATTTTTTTATATTTATTTGTTTCTTGGGATTTTCAATCAGGCAGAAATAAAAACAACTCAATTCATTATGCAAGCTTTCACAAAAATTTTATTTCCTTCTTCAGGCCAATGACAGAGCTATCTGCAATGTACTATGAAACCATGTGATTGAATGTCCTAATTTATCAATATTAATGTAATATTATTGTAAATGTAACAGATTTCAAGTTGAAATAACAAAATTATTACAACATTTTGACAAGTAAATAAAAACATAAAAAAAATAAAAAATATATAAAAAAAATAAAAAAAAATATATTTCAGCTAAACTTGAAATTTAACTATTGAAAATTGACTACCCTTGCCCGAAACACATTTGCTTGGCTTACGAGCAAGAATAAAGTGATTCTTTACCTGGTATAATTTTTCATCACTAATGTAAAAAAGCATTAACGCAGTTTATTTTTGCGTTTTTTTTGCTTTATTATTAAATACATTTTAATACTGATTAATATTTAATAGTAATAATTCAAAAAAACTAATAATTACTTTTTAACATGCCACAATTTGTGCATTCCTAATTAATAACATATGGGCTATGTTTTAGCATATCTTAATAATTAATATCTGTAAAAAATAGCCTATATGTTACTGACCGCAGAACTTTTTTTCAATTAAATATATAAGAAATTTATGTCTCCTATATACTTTCTTGCAAATAAAAACAAAAAATTTAGATCAAGTAAAATGCTAAAAAAATACTAAATTCAATTATTATATTTAATTTTGAATTATTAGATTATTTTTATATAAATTTATTTACAGACAAACAGTAAAAATTGGATAAATATTATTTAAATATTTCAAAAACGTGTTTTTTGTTTCAGATCTTGAGATAATTTCTTTAGTATTAATATAGTAAAAAACCTTTCAGAACTTATTATATTAAAACAAATAGCTTTACGTTTAAATTCTGCTATCGAGACATATCATCAAGAAAATATCTTAGATCATATACATAAATTACTAAATGTGAGAAAATATATGTTATACAATGCTATTCTTAGAAATATTAAAAAGTAAATAAGATAGATAAAATAGCATGACGTAAGAAAAAAAATCTGCGCAGATGCTGGGATAAAGTATATATGTTGGCATATATTTTAAGAAATGAGGCATATATGAAATATCAGTACAACATTTTATTGTTGCATTTTATATCTAGAGTATTGATTTATTTATTATATATATATATATATATATATATATATATATATATATATATATTTACTCATATCCAAAGATAAATTAAAAATCAAATTGTTAAGTTTTTTTTTTCATTATTTGTTTTATCCTTGATTTTCAATATATATGTTAAATAACAAGATTAAATAGTATTTGATGCGGAAATTTATTTTATAATTATTATTTTTTATTTATAATAAAACCCAGCCATATTATTAATAATGAAAATGTGAAAATAATTTATCTTCTGGGAAAACAATACAATGCAATATTATTGCGTTTCAAAATATTTATTTATCTACAGTACAAAAATAAAATTGTTATATTGATGTTATGGTTTTTGCCTTATATACTAGTTTTTATCTGTAACAAACAAAAATAGAATTAGTGCATATCAGATATATATATTTTTTAAAGATTATTTTATTTTTATTTTATCTGTATGTTAACATGTTTTATATTATTATTTATGTTGTTATCCCCCTGTTATCCCTAAATATTTTTGGATATTATATACTTAAATATTCTAAACTAAAATAAAATATTGTCAAAGCTGAGATTAAAATGAAATTTATTATTTTATCTATTACTTTTATATATTTTTAAAAGTTAATCAAATATAGAAACTAATTTATGCAAACTAAATTTCTTTAAAAAAAAATTTTAATTAAATTTTTTAATTGTGTTCCTGTTACCTTTGTTTTTTGTAAAACAATATAAAAAATTTAAAAATCGTAAACTTCAAATAAAGAATAAAAATATCTAAATTTCAAAGCATAAAAAATTATAAAAGTAAAATACTGTATATTGCTAATAAACATTCAAAATGAAAAAGAAACCTAATTTTCATCATGTTCAGTTTGTATTTTTTAAATATTTAGCAATTGTTTTCACGCACGTATATATATAAATAAATAATTTACCTTCCATATTTTCCATAACTTCCAGATCCAGCTGATGCGGATGCAGATGAGCTCGCTTGGCTGAAAGATCCGCCACCACCTCCTGGATATCCACCGCCTCCACAGCCTCCAGCACAACCTCCACCACCTGGATATCCGCCACCGCCACCTTGATGACCACCACCTTGATGACCACCACCGTGATGACCACCACCGTGATGACCACCTCCACCTCCTGGATATCCACCGCCGCCTCCTGGGAATCCACCGCCGCCTCCTGGGTATCCACCTCCGCCGCCACCTAATCCACCGCCTCCGCCACCCCCTAATCCACCGCCATGGCCGCCACCTAATCCACCGCCGCCTCCAAAACCGCCTCCGAAACCGCCTCCAAAACCTCCGCCTCCACCGCCTCCTAATCCACCGCCACCGCCGCCTGGATAACCTCCACCACTACCACACTTAGCACAATATGATCGTTTCTTGCGGCTTCTAGATTCTGATGCCAATTTTAGTTCCTGTCATAAGAAAAATCGTTTTTTTTTTATTATTTTGTTAACGAAGTACCGCTACATATAATTATCTCATTTTTATTTCATTTATTTATTTATGCTTAATGTTATAGATGAGTAAAGTAAGCATAGTTCAAAAGAAAAGTTTATTTAAAATTGTAGATTTCTATAACTTAAATATAAATTCTTTAAAAAACAGTTTAACTTAAATTGAACATGTAATGACAGAAGTTAAATATATTTATTACTTTCGTTGTGTATTCATTAAAACAATTGAAACCTTTTTTCTAATTCCAGTAAAGTACAGTCTAATATTTAAAGATAAATTTCTGTACTTTGTGGTTAAGTTAAGACAAATTTAGATATTAAATATTTAAAAAAAATGTTTTTTTTATTAAAAAAAAAAAAAAAATCTTACAGATTGAGATCGATCAAGCGGTTGACCATCAGCCGGTCTAAAGTAGATTCCATCGGCTTTAGCTTCTTCATCACGTAAAGGATTGTTGATAAGAAGAATAGCTGCTAAGGGTCTAGGTTTAGTTTGTGGTTTAGGCACATCGGCGACTTCATTTTGTGCTCCATCATCGATGACTTGTTCTTGAACAGGCTGCTCCGGTCGATTTAAAGACAGCAAATCGATAAGGTAGACCACGCCAGATGGGCCGTGTCCAGGTACTTGTTTAGTAGAAGGAACTTCTACGTCATCTGCTTGCACCAGACTTCCAGCTAAGGCGAGAAACAAAAGGAGCTGCCCCACAAGCAGCAATCGCATGTTAGAAGCCATGCTATACTGCTACAATCTGATCACAAATCATCTTATATATATACTCAATCGCAATTTAATTATTATTATTCTATAAATAAATAAATAAATAACTCATCTGAGTTCTGTCATGAGTCCATTACATAACCCAAGAGTTAAGAATGCTTCCCCTTACTTCGCCTTGCTTGACCACATTTGTATTTTACAGAATGCTAATACATATATGTACATGTATCTATCACACTACTACAACTCAATACAATACAGATACAGAATAGAATAGCATTTGAAATTGTTGGCTGCATTGTTCAGATCGATTCCTTGAACGCGCATTTGTTAATTAAATCATATTAGACTATTAGGAATTTCCGTGTATCTATCTCTCAGTAGTTGTATTCATTACACGGCTTATTGTCAGATTGCCTGTAATGCACCTAATTTGACTTTTAATTACTAAACTATGTTACAATTTGACACGTGTTCTATAAATTCGATTATGACTAATGATCATATACACATATGTACATATTTACGATCAGTGTTAATCAAGTTTTGTTTTTAATTGTTCACATTTTTTCTCCTTCTCGATAAGGATAACGATTTTCATATATTTGTAACATATTTTCTTATTTGTGTATCAAACAATTAAAATAAGAAAATATTTGACAAAAGCACAAAAAGTGTATAATTGTTGATATGTAAAATAATATGAAAATAAAGCATTTCATAAATTTTTTTTAATAACATTATTTTTAATTTAACGCAAAGATTAATTTAAATTTTGATCTATACTCTGAAATTATGTCATTACATTGTACGTATAGTAAATAATTGAAGTGATTTATATTGAAAAATAGGTAATTGTGCATTTTAGATAGGGTGAGTTTTTTTTTTGTATGGTAGAGAGATCGGTTATGAGATTAAAGCTGAATTTTGAAACAAAAGGTGTTGTCACTCGGCCGCCAATTTTTAAATAAGGGTACAATTCGTTTTTTCTTTTTTATTTATATCCGTAATTATCTACATATAAATCATTTTTGTAGATAAGCAACACTCTACAACTTTTATTAATAAATTTTTGGCGTAATATAAATAATAATAAAGTTATAAGTAAAAAGTTTGGGGATGAAAAACTTTTGAGTGAGATAGCTCATTCATTTTCAATCTGAGATAGTGTTTTGTAAAACATGTCTTAACAAACAATTTAAACTAATTATTTTTTTAATTTTGTTAATTTCTGCAAGGTACTGTATTATGTAACACCTTCAAAGAAAAGACTATGTAAACCGTTATATAGGTATATTTTTAATCCATTGACAAAAATTGTATGTATTATATTGCAAATAAAATAATTGTAAAATATAAATTTTAATTATTCCGTTTATTTTTTTAAATTATTATAAATCAGGTTTTTTTGTTTAATCACATTGGTAGGTACTACAAGGTCGGCTTTAATTAATACCAGTTTTGAGACAATGCAATTATCATAAAACCAGGACGATTGAAATGAAACCTCCAAATACCTAACTTCAAAACAAATCTAAAGATATTTGACATTCGAGTTGTTTTATATTTTATATTATATATTATGTTATTATAAATTTTTTATACAGTATTTAGGATTTGATATAAGCATGACGTCATAATTTACTAAGTGTAATAATTACCCACTCTATTGGTACGTATTCTTTCTTTCTCATTAAATTTCTTATAGCTATTTCTATTTGCGGCATGTCGTAGAAATTCTATTCTTTTTTATTTATAAGAAGAATAAAGATGGATAAAAATTATATCTATTTCGTTTCCACTAATACAAATTAACAATAAGATTTTCTTTCTTGTTATATTACTACTCAAGATTTTTAAAATTATGAAATAAATTTGCCATATATTCCATCGTTGTTGCAAGCAAGTGGATACTGCGTTGTATTTCTCTTAAGAATGTCCAGGTATAAACAGTAAGTTTGAAAGTCCAAATGTTTCCCACCCTTCTTTTATTCTATGTATGTTTGACATAAGTGCAACAGAATTATTTTTATAGTTCTTTTATTTTAGTTTTATTTTATTTTAGTTTTTGCAGAATAAACTTTGTGTAGTTGTTTGTGTATTATATTGATTGTTTTATTAGTTAATAAACTTTTTTGCAATACTCATTTATTTGATTTTATGTAAATTTGATATGACATTGTTTTACTTATTATATATTTAAAAACATATCCTTACGCTAGTGTTGTGAAGGCGTGGTTAAAATTTTTAACTAGTTTATACTGTTTAATTTATGAAATTATGCTCATGTCAGACTCTAAACACTATTATATATATATATATATATATATATATATATATATATTATATATATATATATATATATATATATATATATATATATATATATTATATATATATATATATATATATATATTATATATATATATATAAATTATATATATATATATATATATATATATATATATATATAAATAAATAGATAAATAAATTTATTAGAAATATTTTTAAGTATTGTGTCATAAAAAAAATACTTAAATAATAGCATGTAGTTGTTATTACAAAAAATAAAACAAAAAAAACGTTGTTTTTCTACGAGAACAAAATCGGCAATAAATAAACATAGAGATAAGTGTTATACTTAGTTAGGGGAAACACGATGACATCACCTGTAACATTATTTACCTTGAATTTTGTTCTCCTTGAAGTACTAAGTTTTTATACGTATCCTGGTTCTAAAACGTGTTCACAAACATATGGATCCTACTCCCATAACGTTTTTGCACATTGTTCTTTGATTGTATTCGGATTGTTTTGCTTAGATTTTTGTTTTTCCGACAGATGGCTTACACAGTTAATTATGGAAATGTGGTGAGACAAACATTTAGGTTTGAATATTTGCTGAGTAAAAACGTTCACACATTTTACTATTACTACATAAATGTTTCTATTAACAAGGTCATAAAACTTTATGTATTCATATTAAATTGAATGAAAAGACGAGATAATTACAGAAATTATGCATTAATAAAAAAAAAGAAGTGTGAAGGTGACTTTGATTTGTTGCTAGAATTTTGATATTTTTAAAAAAGAGTTTTATCGAATTTTATTTATATTTTATGATTTTTTTAAATAATCCATATATCTTAATTTTCTATATGTTTATATCTATAAAATTGATGTTTCCACATATTGTATATATATATATATATATATATATATATATATATTATATATATATATATATATCATATATATATATATATATATATATATATATATATAGGTATATTTTAAATAGAAATATAGTAAAGTTTGAAAACAATTTTATTTCAGTTTATGTGAAAAATATTTAAAAAAAGAAAATTAAGTTTTAATGTCACTGTTTAAAATTTTACAGTTCGAACCTATTAGTTTCAGATCATAAACCTAATCTGATCAAACAAAATAAAAATATATTAACATTGTTTATGTGCAAAAATCAGCTATTTACGATTTATCGAAAATTTAATGTGCGAATGTGCAACTGAAAAATATGATTAAATTAAAATAATCTGCTTTAAATAATTTCAAGTTGCAAAAAAATAATTTTACGTAATTAACGTCAAATAGGATAATTGATGTTGATATTAAATATTTATGACAAAAAAATAAATTAATTAATTAACATTACGTTTATTTTGGCAAATTAATACAAAAGTAATATAAAATAATTATTTTATAAGTTATGGAGCTGGAGGTGCAGCTAGATTTGGAAGAACAGCTGGAGCTGGAGCTGAAACTGGAGCTGGAGCTGGAGCTGAAGCTGAAGCTGGAGCTGAAGTTGGAGCTGGAGCTGGAGCTGGAGCTGGAGTTGGCGCTGGAGCTGGAGCTGGAGCTGGAGCTGGAGCTGGAGCTGGAGCTGGAGCTGGAGCTGGAGCTGGAGCTGGAGCTGGAGCTGGAGCTGGAGCTGGAGCTGGAGCTGGAGCTGGAGCTGGAGCTGGAGCTGGAGCTGGAGCTGGAGCTGGAGCTGGAGCTGGAGCTGGAGCTGGAGCTGGAGCTGGAGCTGGAGCTGGAGCTGGAGCTGGAGCTGGAGCTGGAGCTGGAGCTGGAGCTGGAGCTGGAGCTGGAGCTGGAGCTGGAGCTGGAGCTGGAGCTGGTGCTGGAGCTGGAGCTGGAGCTGGAGCTGGAGCTGGAGCTGGAGCTGGAGCTGGTGCTGGTGCTGGTGCTGGTGCTGGTGCTGGTGCTGGTGCTGGTGCTGGTGCTGGTGCTGGTGCTGGTGCTGGTGCTGGTGCTGGTGCTGGTGCTGGTGCTGGTGCTGGTGCTGGTGCTGGTGCTGGTGCTGGTGCTGGTGCTGGTGCTGGTGCTGGTGCTGGTGCTGGTGCTGGTGCTGGTGCTGGTGCTGGTGCTGGTGCTGGTGCTGGTGCTGGTGCTGGTGCTGGTGCTGGTGCTGGTGCAACTGGTGCAACTGGTGCAACGGATTGTACAGGCTGTACTGGTGATAGAGGTTGCACAGGTTGTGCAGACTGCATTGGCTGTACTGCTTGCATTGGCTGACTTGGTTGCACTGGTTGTACTACTTGTGGAGGCTGTATTAATGGCGAAGTTAAATCTTCTTCATTGTCAACATCATCCGATTGATGATTTGGTTTAGGCTTCTGAGGTTTTTTTGATGATATATTAAATGCAGTTTCAGCTTTCTGTAAATATGTTGCACAAGACGTTTTACTAAGAGTTTGGCATCTAACAAAGTCAAAAATGGCTTTTTGCCGCAATTCTAAATTTTGCAATCTTTCTTGAACAGATTTCTTCTTAGTACCGCTACTGCTACCACTATCGCCACCAAACCAAGAATACCATTCGTTCGAACTCAAGAAACGCACGTTTCTTGATCTGTCTGCTGGTACTACTTCAACATATTCCACTTCGTATAGAGGACTTGCTAAAATAATAAAAAAAAATCATTGAAAATTTTATAGTTTATGTTATCTCGATATATAATTTTACATAAAATTGAAATAGTTCATTTTCTATTTTATTGCGTTTTTATGAATTACCGGAAATAAAATCAATTTAAAAATTATGATAATAAAATCATTTAAAATTTTAAAACAAATACACATATTATAGTTACATAAAATTGTGCATTTTTAATATTAGATGTATTTAATTAACAAACAATTTAAGAATATTTACCAGTGACCCAATGAAGGGTTAAAATACTTAACAACACTAAAGACAACATTGCTACTGTTTGCCAAAATGCAGAAGTTGTTTCCCTTATATACTATATTTTAAATGACCATTTAATGGGACAGATAAGTAATATTGTAACTTTAACATATTTTCAAAAGAATAGATAAATATTTTCTGGTTTTTAAAAATAATCTTATGGAATGTGTTTTATCTTAAATACCCGTAACAAAGAACAGATAAAAAGGTTAAATATAGCAGCTATAATATACATATTATTCAAATATTTAACAATAATATTATTAATAAATCTTTATATTATTTTGTTTTAGTTATTTATATTTTAATATTTTTCATTTTTAAATTAATTTAAAATTTATAATTTTTTATAATAAAACATGAAATATGATATATTTGAATAAATGAAAAAATGTGGTTTTTGGTTTTAGTTATTATTGTAGGAGTATGATACATAAAGTATCTATATATATATATATATATATATATATATGTATGTATATATATATATAAATATATGTATATATATATATATATATATATATATATATATGTATATATATATATGTATATATATATAAATATATGTATATATATATATATATATATATATATATATATATACTGTATATATATACAGGGTGATTTATTAGTAATTGGAAATATTTTAACTGGAGTATCATGGGCTCAGAATATGACGATTTCACGCAAATCACTTAGATAAAATGTGGCTCCTTACTGAGCTACAGGGTGTTTTATTTAAAAATTTAAAAACGATTTTTGCCCAGTACTTAAAAACTATTTGACGTATCCTTATCATACTTGGCAGGAAGTGTAGGTACCATACACCATACTAAATTATGTTAAATAAAAGTTTCTGGCTCCTGCCAGTGGCGTACAACAGGGGCAAGTAAGAGGTTGATCCTTCCTAAATTCTACGCCACTGGCGGAATTGTTATTTTAGTACAATTTTTCAATTCTCCAATACTTTCTGTGTAAAAAACATACTCTTTCTTCGTAACGATAAAGTCACTATTTTTCGAGATATTTAAAGTTAAACATAAGCTGCATCCTTGAGATTTTTTCAAAATTTGCTGCAAAAAATCTGAAATAATTCAGTAAAATAGACAAGAAAATTAGCTACATAATAACTAAGTAACCTTTTTCTCTAACTTATTCTGGTTTGGCAGAAAAAATTATTGAAAATAAAAAATTAAAATGCAAAAAATATTAATTTTCATTAATTTTTCCTGCCAAACCAGAATGAGTTAAAAATTCCAAGGGTGCAGCTTATGTTTAACTTTAAATATCTCGAAAAATAGTGACTTTATCGTTAGGAAGGAAGAGTATGTTTTTTACACAGAAAGTATTGGAGAATCGAAAAATTGTGCTAAAATGACAATTCCGCCAGAGGCGTAGAATTTAGGAAGGATCAACCTCTTACTTGCCCCTGTTGTACGTCACTGGTAGTAGTCAGAAACTTTTATTTAACATAATTTAGTATGGTGTACGGTACTTATACTTCCTGCCAAGTATGATAAGGATACGTCAAATAGTTTTTAAGTACTGGGCAAAAATCGTTTTTAAATTTTTAAATGAAACAGCCTGTAGCTCAGTAAGGAGCCACATTTTATCTAAGTGATTTGCGTTAAATCTTCATATTCTGAGCAAAGGATACTCCAGTTAAAATATTTCCAATTACTAATAAATCACCCTGTATATATATATATATATATATATATATATATATATATATATAAAAATATAAAAAATTTAAATTAGAATTTTTCATTCAATTGATCGAATGAAAATTAAACCAGTGACAAGTATCGATAAAATTGTATTAGTTACTTTTGTGAAACAGATTTAAATTACTATTCTATTGTTCGATATAATTGTTAAAAATAATGAACCAGTTGTAAATTTAGTTAAAAATTGTTAATGTAATTTGCATTTTTTTTTAATAGTTATATACAAATTATCTAACTTATTTTACAAGTTTTTATGATCAATCTAAAGATAATACAATAAATTAAATTTCCGAAATCAAGCAACTAATTATTTTGATGTATTATATTTTTAAAATTATAATTACGAATTACGTAACTACGTCTGTCTAATTTACATAAATTTCCTCACTTTTTTACAATTTTTTGTTAAAATACTACATCTATATTCTTGAATGTATTTATTTAATATTTTTTCTGATATTGTATTAATGTAATAGAATATAGTTATTATTTTTGTATTATATAATATTAATATTTATATAACAAATAATTACCATGAAAATATAAAGATATAAACTTGTCTTTATACCGGTCATACTATACAACTTTGTTTATCATAAAATTGTGTTCGATGTAAAAATTAATATTTCAATTATTTTTAATTAATACATTTCTGAAAAATGAACAATTAGTTATTTAAATACATATATCTCTGTAAAATGAGTAACATATGCGTGTCACACAACAAAGTTTTACCGAAATAACTCATTATATTAAAATAAAACGCCTTTAAGTTATAGTTCTGTATTAATATTTATTAATAATCGACGTTTCGACGAACTCAACTTACGCCTTTATCAGGAAAAACAATACAAATGACATTTATAGTAAATAGTATATTATGTTACTAGGAATAGGAGGAGACTTTTATCGATTTTATTGCGCCCAGATCTTCCATATGACTTCTAAATGACGAATCTGAACTTAGCTTGTGTGTGTATAGTTTATTTGCTCGATCAGTTGTTAAATTTTTGTTCACACAACACATTCTAAACTATTATATTCGACTTGCACCAAATTTTCTGGATAGGATTCGATAGTACCCAAAATGGTCACAAGAATTTATTTTTTGCAATCTTATTAACCTTCACAAAAAAGAATTACTAAGATTTAAAAAAAAAATTGTCACTGAAATTAGTAAAATTTTCAGAAAAATTTTTCTTAAAAAAATTACATAATTTTATTTTTGTATAGTGTTGCCAAATTTAGTATTATTTTTCACTATGTCGAAGTAGTTTATACATGGATTAATAATCAAATATTGAGACATTTAATTTTATACAATAAAATTTTAAAATTTATTTATATTTCATTGTTATAACAAGAACTATTTGCACATGATCAGTTGCACTTTTATTATTTTCAAATACAAATATTTTCAATACGAAAGCATTAATGAGATTTAGCTTACATAAATTTATTCACTTACTTTTCGGTGTTTTTTTTTTGTTAATTTTGTAATTTAATTTTAAAACACCTTGTATAATAATAAGAATAAAATGATTGCCATTCGTTTTAATAATTTTTTTTTTTTTATTTTTATTAATAACAATAAATAAATGTTTAATGATAAGAAGTTGAGTTATTATATAAAAAATAAAAATGATTGTCAATATACATAATTGTTCTAATATTTTTTCGGAAAAATATGAACAATCATTTTAATAATGATTCAATTTAATATTAACAATAAATATAAAAATAAATATACTTTGTATTATCAGTTTTTAATTGTCAATTGCACATGATAGTTGCGCCATCTATGATCAGTAAACAATTTTGTTCACAATTTTTATCAAATATTTGTATTTAAGCAATTTTTGAGCACGTCTTAAACGGTCGTAATTTATCAACATATATTATTAATTACCATGCGTTGTTACTAGGGATGGACAAAATTTTCTATATATCGATAATTAATATTAAAAATAAAAAACCTAGCTAAATAAACAAAAGGTTGACGCTTGCACAAGCCAAAACGTTGAGAGTTGAGTAAAATCTGTCAATACATCAATCTCATGCAAAATATCTATCAATAACAACGATTAGCTTGCGCAAATGCAAATGAACGGTCGGCGTAGTGTCCTCAGTCGGCGTTTTGTCCAGTCGGCGTTATGTCTAGACAATTTTTTTTTAAACTGATCTTTTCAAAATTTTGCACAGAGCCATAATTTCATATTCTGAATAACTTTTCCCAAGAACATTATGCCGTATTATTGACCAAAAAGGCACTTTACCTGAATACAAAATAGGTTTTTATATTTTTCATGACCGCCCTGATTTTTAAAAAACTAAAAATATGCTTAAAATTGTTTTCAGACAAAGCAGGGCGGAATCGAAAAACATGAAAAGAAAATTCTTAAATTTTTTGCCGATTACAACTATAGTGAATTCAATCCGGGGACACACTGTATATATACAGGGTGATTGGTGGAGAAACGGCCATATTCAAGGAACGTGTTTAGGAGACCAAAATAAACAAAAAAAGTCATATAAACATGTGTCCGATTCTTAACCGTTACAGAGATATCACTTAAAAAAATATAATAAAAGCAGCACCTCAATGACGAAACAAATCATTTATTATAATGTACTATGCTATACAAGTGAAGGAAAAAGAATTCAATATAGAATATTTTCAAAAATACCACCGCCAACTTCGATGCATTTACTAGATCGCTTGTGGATTTTAATACATTACTGTTTATGGAGGTGCCTAATATCTTTAGTTTATGCTACAAACGTTCAAACAAGAGAGGAATTATTAGACCGCATCGTCAATTCTGCCGCTCTTATAAAAAATGACCAAAGAGGGTGTCTGGGCACTGACCGGGGACACAACGCCGAACGTTTACAAGGGACACTACGCCGACCGGGGACACTACGCCGACCGGGGCACTACGCCGACAGTGAACACTACGCCGACCGTGGACACTACGCCGACTAGAAACATATTATAAATGTTGCAATCTAGGACATACGTTTTATTAGTCGAAGATCCAAAGTCTTGTATCATGCAAGTGTTTTGTAACTCTTTGGTATATCTATAATTTTTCTATCTTTCTTTCTCATTTAAAACTTGAAATATTTTATATATTGGCATACACAATATGATAAATTGAATGTAATTTTACGCTTATTTTTTTAATTATTTGACGAAATAATATATATTTAAATAATACTGCTATTATTATAAACAATAAATTATAGTGAAAATTAGTTATTCTAGTTACTGTATTTCTTAAAAAAATAACATAGATTTTTTTTAAAAATAAAATATTTATTTTTGATATAAAACTTTAAAATACACATATAACACTATTAAAATTTTATTTTTCAATTTTAATTAAGCTATTAATTTAAAGATACATTACTATATTGTTTAATTTAAATAGTGATTGATTAAGTTTAAATATTTTCTTATGAATACATAACTATTTAAATTATATGTGTATATAGCAAATATTGACATATTTTTTTAAAATATCATTTATTGATGTATCAATAATATCGATATATCGATATTAAAATTCAATCAATATTATTATCGAAATTTTTAAAATGTTGAATATCGATATTAAAATTCAAATATCGCTTATACAAGGAAAATATATATAGTTATCAAATATTTGATACAGATTGTAAATAAAATGGTTCAACAATTATGACCGTTTATAAAGGCATAAAATAGATAAATTTTGTGAAATAATTATTTAAAGCAAAGTCAGAAAAAAAAGCATTTTATAATTTTTTTTTAATAATAATATTAAAACTTTTCCATCGTGAGTAAAATTTTATATGTATCGCAATCTTAACCAGCATTTACAGATCAAAAGCTTTTATTACGATGTTAATACACATAAATGTCAGTTATGTTTATAACAAAAAATATCGAGAATAGAAAACTATTTCTATTTTTTACAATTTAAAATTGTATATTAAAAAAAATGTAAAAATGTGGTCACAGTTATCTCCACGATGTCAGAGAAACAGACAAATTACTGGCTATGTTTTCATTTGCATATATATATATTAGGATAGTTATAAAAATTATTTTTTTCGGTCGACCTCCTACAACTGTCGTAAATGTTAAAAAATAAAATTTGCAAAGTATCAGAATTTTCTGAGGTCTCCAAATGGGCCGAAAACGTGTTTTGTGCAAAAAAAAATGCTTTTTTTTGGGTATATATCTCAATTTATTTTTTTTGTGTCATTTAAGTGTGTGTGTTTTAGCTTATAGATATCAATCATTAATTTATGACTAGTTTTTGGAATTTTTTCAGATTTTTCAGTTGTCACCAGACTTCACAAATTGATTTAAATGGAAAAAAAAACAAAAAAAAAATATTTCTCTGATGTTAAAAAAACGCATGGTTTTTTTTGCACAAAATATGTTTTCGACACTATTTAGCAACCTCATAGAATTCTGATACTTTGCAAATATCATTTTTTTAAAATTTACGACAGTTTTAGGAGGTGGAACAATTTTTTTTTTAATCATTTTAATATATATATATATATATATATATATATATATATATATATATATATACATATGTGCATGAGATGTCAAAATTTAAAACTTATATAGGAGAATAACGTTTGCTAAATTAATTTTGTTTTTTAATCTACTATATGTTAAAATCTTTATTCACCAATTATTTTATTAATAGATTTTAATACATATTGTGTAAATTAAGGTGCTACAATTATCATAATTTTAATTTGGGACAAAATTTCTCAATACACGTTTTGTTAAAAAAAAATTTATTAAACAAATGCTTGTCATACTTTCACAAATATGTATTATATAATATATAGAAATTATATGAAAATAATTATTAATTGAAATAAACACATAAATTATTGACTGTTTAATATTCACCTATATACTAACACATTGCACTCAAAACAGCAGAAAAAATATTATTATAAAAATCACAGCAAAATAAATAAAATTACACATGGAAAACACAAATAATCAAAAATACTTCTAAGTTTGCTGTTAATTTATTGTTCTTTATCATGCTCATAAATTCATGGCAAGAATAGGCCTTTTAATACGTTTAATTCATTTGGTTCTATCAGATCAGAATTTTTTAAACTCAATTTTCAATATTAAATTTTTTTATTTAAAACAATTTAAGGAATATTCTTAAAAAAATTCATATTTTTTGCATATTTTGACAATGTTCCGTGATTTATGAACAAATCAATTCCATAAAGTGCAATTTTTTGAACAGGCTACTTGTTTATATAATTCTAATCAATATACAAAGAATAATGCCACCAGAATATAAACTAAACTGTAGAAAAAAAGCGGGGTTTTCATTGTAATTTTACACTTGACCAATTTTGTTAAAAACAAATTTTTCAGATGTTCAAAAAAACTGTACGTCTTATGTTAACATAATTTTAAATCGAAATAAAGCTTGGATAGACTTTTATAGATCATTCTGAAAATTTCACAAATTTCAAGCGGTCAAAACGTACTGGTCAAGTGTAGGTTACAATGAAAACCCCGATTTTTTCTAAAAAATTAGCTCATCTATTTGATGGCATTATTTCTTGTCTATTGATTAGTATTATATAAACGAATAATCCATTCAAAAGACTTCACTTTAAGGATTTGATTTGTCAATAAATCATAGAACATTGTCAAAAAAATGCAAAAGATATAATTTTTTTTTTAAAATACCCCTTAAATTTTTTTAAATATAATTTTTTTAATATAGAAAATTGAATTTAAAAAATCCTGAGCTGATACAACCAAATGGGTTGGATGCATCAAAAAAGAAAAAAATCTAGTTTATCGTACATGTGGTCTTGCTCATGGGTGCAGACATAACATTTAATTTGTTACAATTGAATTTCATTATTCAATTTGAAAAAAAACTACAAAAAATTATACTTTTTAAATATTTAAAGCATGCCCCATTACAAAACAAAGATAACGTCACAGGTAGTGATGCACGCGAGACGAGACGATGCGAGAAATATGAACTATCGATCTCGTCGCGTTTTCACATCCGTAATCTCAATCTCGCTCTCGTTGTCGTACCAGCCATACTGTCGCGTTGTCCTTGTGCATATATTTTCAATTCTAGAACTTTTACATAATGAACAGAAAAAGTAGAAATTATAGTATTAATAGAAAAATACGTAAATCAAACAATACCAGTAGTAATACATGGACAGGCAGAGTTGGATTGGCCCATCGGGACACCGGGCTTTTTCCGGTGGGCCGTCATCATTATGGGCCGTAACCGGCGATTGTCAAAAAATTAAAACCGATCTCTGAATTTTACAAAAATTTAAGAACAGATTATCCTAAAAACATCGATATGACGGTATATCTGAATGACGTTTATTGGTTAGATCCTAATAACTTTTCCAAAATCGATAGTGGTAATATTTCCGAAAAAACTTTTGAATTAATGACAAATTTAATTAATAGAAAATTAAACATAAATATCAAAAAGAACTATTTAAAATCCGAGTTATTAGATTTTTGAAGAAAATGGGACACGTTTATTAACATCTTAAATGATGAAAATAAATATTTTATTTAAATATAATGAATCCGATGACAAATAAATTGAAACCGGAGAAGAAGATGAACTAAATGTAACATACTGTAGTAATACTTGTAGAACTTGCATTGTCTATTGTTTTTCAGTTCATACTCATGTCATGTGAGAAGGATATTTTGGAAAAATTAGATAATGAAGATATCACTAAAAAAAAATTCCGAAAAGAGTCATTTAATAAATCGTCTTTTAACTGTCATTTTCACAATTCATTTTTATTTTTCTGTAGTCATTTTCATGTTTGTTAGAATAAAAAAATATAAAAACATAACGTATTTGAATAATTTTTGGATGTAAAATTGGTAACTTTTCCCGAGCTTAGTTTTATATCCAGTCCAACCCTGTTGATAAGTGATACCGAATCTGAATATGAAACTACTTCAAGTGCAACACAAAAACAAATAACAACATAAAAGTGAATTTTAAAATTTTCTTCTTATTTAATTATAATTTGAAATTCAAAATAAAAATACTTATTTAATTTTTATGTTTTCGAATTTAATATTTTTTTTAAATATTAGATTATGACAATGACAATACGAACATTTATTTGTTCAAGGTCTATTACTATTAGATTATCCTAAGAATATAATATGTATAATGTAGTTATAATTTTGTTATATACCTAATCGATAATACAATATGTTTATTGTTTCATCAATAGATCATTTGCCCAAAGAAAAATAGACATATTATTTTAATACCTAATTCTTCGAAATAGTGCCAGTTGCGTATGTGCCAGTTGCATACAATCATTATTTGCGTACAAATAAGGGTCGTGAAGCTAGTTAGGCCGAGTGCCAGATGCGTACAGAGGTTTGGAAAGGGTCGAGTTGTGCTTTTACAAATAATCAAATCAGTATTTAATTTTAAAATTGACCAAGTTTATATTTATTGGTTTAAATTTGATTTGTGTAAATTAATATTTAATAAATTCATATCGTTTACCAACTTCGTTACTTTTTATTAGGTATATTATGATAAATTATGCTTAAATTCGTGATGTTAAATTTGTAATAATATTTACATAAATTACATAAATTTTTCAAATTTTATTTTAGATACATCATTTATCCGAATTTAACAAAATTTTCATAAAAAAAAATTCTACTAACTTTATTTGTGTGTAGTGGTGCCAACTTTTGGGAATAAAATTATTAATATTTTATTTTAACTACACTATTCTACAGAATTTAACAAATTATTTTATTTTTTTCACAATATTGCTAAACAGTAAAAATATTAAAAATTAATTTTAACTGCATCTGATAAAAATTTAATCAAATTTTCAGAAAATATTTTTCTAGTAGCAACAACAATAACATAATTTTATTTTTTGTATAGTGTTACCAATTTTAAATGAAAGAATTTATTAAATTTTATTTTCACTGTACTGTTTACCGAATTCATTCAAATTTTTAGGGCAGATTCTTTAATATCCACAAAAATTTGAAAATTATAATTTTGTACAATATTTCCAACTTTTGGAAAAAATATTAATATTTTATTTTCATTCTCTTAGAATATATATATATGTGCTAATATGAGAAAGCAGTTTATATGTGAATTTGCCGATATGCTTTTTTCCTATAAAGCATAATTTAATTTCTTTTTACAAATCCGTAAACACATTTCCTTAGTGTAATTAGTTATATAGTAGTTAGTTATATAGTAGTAATTACAAAAAGAATAACATAATAAATAATTTCATTGTAATTTTATTACATATTTCTTTCGAATTAACAAATACATACATTATTTAAAATTTCTGGAAAAATCTTTTAATTTTTAAAATTCTTGTTTAAAATCTAAAGATCTACAATATAACAAATGCAACCAATTTCGATAAATGACGATATATCCATTCTAGCTAATCAAGCATTTACGACAAATACGGTCCAAATTCATTTGTTTACTCGTAGTTTATTATAACTCGCCGGAACTCTCTTTCTTGTGCTATTATATTTTTCTATTCTGTTTAAATTGCAACCATAATAATTATTTTTAATTATGTAATTCAGTCATTGATTCAAAATATTATTTTCAAAAACATTTTTTTAAAATATATTAAAATTTCATTTTACATTATTTTTATTTATGAAAATATTTCCATATGTTGGCGCTTTGGTGGCGGATTCTGTATATATTCATAGGTACATAAATATATATATATATCATTTATGCAAACTTCAGAAATAATTAAATTAAAGACATCAAACAGACAAGTACATATTTTTACAAATTTTAATTAATAAATCTTTATTTTTTTTAAATCTTGTTTAAGTATGTTTTCAAATTTTATATTTTTACCAGACGTTTTTCAACTACTTAACACAACTTTTGCTTTGATTCAGTCATGTATGTACAAGGAGGGCAAATTTGGACGTTTCCATAGGGAAACTCGGAAACTATAAGAGATATGGATAAATGGACCGCGCATTCTCGATCGCTTTTTTTGTGAGAAACTCAATTATGAAAACAAAAATTAGCTATCGTCTTTTGTTTTCGAGTTATGGCGAAAAGTTCGCTTTTTCCGTATTTTGATAAATGGCGATACCTCGATCGTTTTTTAAATTAGATGAAAATAATTTTTACATTCTTAAGGCACTTTTTTGAATAGAATGAAATGGTCTTAACGGATATTATAAATTTCCGTTAATTCTCGGGTTATAACATAAAGTTGTGTTTTTTTTAAATACAAGTCATAGTCGGCTCTGACTTAGTTAAATAGAGAATTCTTTTCTCTTTTCAATGATATATATCATGTAGGGTTGAAAATGGTCAAAACTGACATTTTTTGAAATAAAATAAAATTTATGACCACATATGATCTACGTGTCAATTTATGACCACATTTTAGTTAAGAAAGATTTCTCAAACCATCAGTTATAATTTCTATGATTTATACCATACAATATTATTTATATAATTCACTTTATAGTGATCTCCCTGAAGAAGCCACCAATCAGCAGACAAAATATTGGAATTAACAATAAATTGATAATAACAATGTCATTGTAACTTATTAATTTGTACCTATACCGTTAAAAATCCTTATTTACATGTAATTAATTAATAACACGGTGGTAATCGAAATTTTTTATTATATTATATTATATATATTATATTATATATATATATATATATATATATATATATATATATATATATATATATGGATTTTTCCATATACTTCTAATATTAATAGTACTATGTGTCGATGTGCACTAATTAACTGATCATTCAATTTGTAAATGAAATAATAAAGTTGACGATGAAGCGGGTAATAAAGTGCAATACTAGGTTAGATAAAACAATCGGTAATAAAAATATACATATTTATATTATATATTATACAAATAATGTTTCTTTCGATACCTTTCCCGATACTATATCAAACCCAGCTGACTTTTTGAATTTATTTCTTGAGTAACTAATCCGATTACACTACAAGTAAATTTTTTATTGCAATATCTAACTGAAATGGGGCTTCTATACAGAGTGTCCAAGATAACTCCGTATGCATGGGGATCTCCGGAACTGTTAGAGATACGACCTCGTTTAAATTAGATGAAAATTGCCTCATTAGTAGGCGAGTTTAGTCATCTTTTGTTTTTTCCAAAAAATTTCTTAGGTTACTAGATATAGACAAAAATGCAAATTTTGCTGTTTTATATTTTCGCATATAACTCTCGTATGCAAAACGATACATTATTTTGGTTTGCACTTTCTTAAGACACTTTTTTACACAGAATTTCCAGGAGTAACCAAAATTTTTTTATCATGTACCGTTTTCGAGATTTATGATGTAACTTTTATTTTTCTTATGTAACTAGTATTTCAATGTAGTGTCATTAAAAAGATCTTTTTTTTTGCTTTCCAGTGATATAACATAGTCCTACTTTATTTTAAATAATAACATGGAAAATTGAAAAAAATCTATTTTGCAAAGTAATAATTCATTTTTTTAGTTGAAAACTAAGTAGGCCATGTTAAAACAAATGAAACATGAGCCCTACTTTGTTTTAAACAATAATATAGAATTATAATAAAAAAAAAACAATTTATAAAATACTAATGCCATATTTTACAATCGTAATAACTAATAACTATAACAGTAAAATTACATTAAGTGTTGAAATAAACCATCGTTTTCTAGAATGAACATACGTGTTCTCTTAAGCATAGCTTGTGTTAGGTTAGTTTTAGGTATTTAATACCGTACTCAATCAAATTTATGTTTAATATCTTATATATCCCTACACTTGGTTGCCTTCTTTAAGGATATAAATTTAAATACATTTCCGCGGCTAATACTGCGTTACTTTGACAACGAATGTAACAATAAAGCATTTCAAACTTCTCTAAATTTTCAAACTGCTCCATGAATTAAAATTCTTTCAAATACTTCTGACAATTCAGATGGATAAGGTCTAAATACTTTTTCTGTATTATTTCTTGCCCATTTTCCATTTTTGTTTTTAATAGATGGAACTGCTGGTGCTGGTGCTTGTAGCTTTACAAAGTGAATAATCTGTTGTTTTGTAAATAATATAGAATTCCCTTGTTTTTAACATTTAAAAGTAGTTCTTTAATAGCTTTAAAATCATCCAATATTAAGTGCAATTTTATTCAAAAAAATTATTATTTCAAAGTTTTAACCTGTTGCAAAATACTCATAATTGGAATATTTTACTAACAATTTTTATATACTATGTACATACATAATATTCTGCAAAATAATGGTAGTTTTGAATTAAATACTGACGAAAAAATGTTATTTTGAAATTACAAACAAATATCTATTTTAGCTCAACTAAAAAATTTTCATAAGCAAATCTTTAAAAATGGTACAAAATAACAATTACAATTAACAGAAAATAATAATAGAAATTGAAAATATTTACAGAAGTAGATTATACGAGTAATATTGTCGTAAACCATGTAAAATTGCATGTTAATAAAATTAACAAGTTTTAGAATATTGTTATATATTAGAATGTCAGTTAAAAAAAATTTAACGGCATCTCAAAAAAATTATTTTTTTGTGAGATTTACCGTGCCGCAAGCACAATTTGTGAAAAACATATTTTTGATTATTTTTGAATTTATTTTTTAGAACATACACAAATTTATAACATTTATAATAAAACAAAATCCAAAATAACAAAAAAGCGAAAAAAAAAAACAGCAAATTAAGTAAAACATGTAAATAATAATATAATATATGTTGATATAGAAAATTACGAAAAGTTTTCTGATCAACATTAAACACATCAACAATTTGCATTATTGCACTTAATATTCACAGAAGTCCTAATTAACAATTTTTTTTAGAAATTGCAATACAAATGTTATGCATTTCTTAGCTGATAGTCTCTGTATATGAAAATGCAATTGTGCTAACAATGTAGGATTATCTACAAAATTATTCAATAATTTATACAAAAATATAATGGAAGTATTTATATGCGTTGCTGTAAAGATAACATATTGCATACATTTAATAACTCACTTTGATCAATACCACGTGCCTGATAATAGTTATCACATTTGTAGCACAACTGCTTTAAGTATCTTCTCTACACAGACTCCATTCTCTGATATTTTGATTGTAAATTGGATATTACATAATAATACAATATTCTAATTTAGAAAATACATAGCTCAAATATAGAATTTGTAAAACCTGTTTGTTCGTAAACTTAACAGAGTTTCGAATAATGAAACCTAATATTTTGTTAGCTGATGCAACAATATCATTTATTTATATTGGAGAGAGAAAAAAAGTCATGTATCAAATAAAACACCCAAATCCTGCTCAATCTAATACATAATTATCAATGTAGTGCTCAGTCCTTCTGTAATGCTTTTTCCAATGATAAGAAACAATTTTACATTTTGTTGGATTCAAACTTAATTTATTTTGTTTATTTTTATTCCTCCCACCATAAAAATAAAAATAAAACATATATAAATACCCATCACATTAACCACCCCAATAGTCTGATGATGGTAATAGCCGAAACGCGTAACAAGTGAGAAGTGAAGTGAAAAACTCATTCAAAAAGGAAAAATAAACAAAACAAATTTCAAACACAATAATATTAATTGATTATTATATTAGCATACAGAAAATACATACAATTGAAATTTGAATTAGTTTTCCAATTTCCTTTTATCTATAATTTTATATTATTACTTTTCATACAGAATAGCTTTATATATTGTAAATTTTTATTATATGTATAATTAAATGCAACTATAACTATATTAAATTAAAATTTAGAATAACAATACTTTATAAAATAATTTAATTATTATTTATTGCAATTTGTTTAACATAAATCTTATTAAAAAATCATATATTTTTATTATTAATCTGGAAAAAAATATAGTTTACTTGAATGAGAGGAATAAACTACCATAATCTCAGCAAACATTGAGGAAAAATATTTTTTTAAATTGTAGGCATGTTTAATAATCTCATATGTATATGTTTGTTTATATATTATATGATAATGTTTTAAAAACCATGAAAAAAATTAACAGATACTATAAAAATTTAAAAAAATAAATTAAAGATTGATTATGCACATATTTTTCAAATAATTTTTTTATGTTTTATAATATCTGCGGTGATTATGATGGAATACTCTTAATATTATAAAAAATGTTGTTAATTATACATTCCTCAAATAATATTTTAAACTTCATTGATAAAATATTTGGTGCTTGTTTATAAACAAAAAATGCACTAATCGGTAATATTGATACCACTTCTGATGTAAGCTCAATTAAACATTTATTTAAAAAAGCAATTTAACTTATCTTTTTTATAAAATTTTTGAAAAAAGTTAATTAAAAAACCTTTCAAAATAATATTTTAAACCTTTTAAACAAATTTTGAGATAAAAGTTCAAATTATTTTTAATAATTTAATTATTATTTGACAATTATATCACTCATCTAAATGTATTATTACTTAAAAATTATAAAACAATTACATGTTATTGAAATTTTAGTAATTATATATATATATATATATATATATATATATATATATATATATATATGTGTGTGTGTGTGTGTGTGTGTAACAGTAACACCACTTTGATGCAAAGTTGTTATATTTTCTCAAATTCATCATATTCTATACAAAGTTCATGTTAGATGGAAAAACACATTCAATTAAATAGAAATAATACATATTGATTAAAACTTTATTAATTTTTCTTTTAGAATTGGTGTTACAAATTTGAAAATTAGTTAACCTATAAGTATTTCTTTTAAATATCAGTTATGAAAACAAAAATATTATATGGAGGCCTAAAATGTTATTCTTAACCTGTTTTTTTTTTTCATTAATCATTATTGTTTAATTTGGTCTATATCAGAAGTGATATCAAAAATTTGGTTAGTGCATTTTTAGTTTTTAGATAAATTATATATATATATATATATATATATATATATATAAATCAAAAACAATCTAAAACTTTATATTAAGCATTTTTTATTTTAATTTTAATTTTTTTGTTTAGCGCGAATTTTAAATGATTTTACGTAGTTGAAAATACATAAAATATAATATAATTGAATATATTGAGTTTGTTTATAATGAAAATAAAGTTTTTATCAAATTTGATGTTTATATTTGTGCCAGTAAGTGAGCAGAAAGGATGTCAATGTTAAAGTGCATTCAAATACGTGTTGGCGATAACCTCTATTCTGCGTTGTTAAATGTTAATGCCTATCTGCTTTGCAATTTTTCCTAGCAGTACACATCTATGTATATATTTTCGCATTTGCATAAAGATAATCAATTATAAATTGAATAGATCGTAAAGAAGCAAAACAGTTAACAATAATTCAAGATTGTTAATATAGCTTGTGCGTATTAAAGCAACTCGTTTGTTTCAAATACTAAAGTTTTTTATGAAAAGCGTTTAAGTAGTTTTGTCTATACTTTGCCTTAAGACAGTGGTAATCTCATGATCAATTTTAGTGATGGATAATTTGGTTGTTTTGGCGTAAAGCAATAACACTATTTACGTGAAAAATATTCGCAGAATTCCGTAGTTTATCGGAATATTTCGGGGCGCAGATTACTACAGCATACACCTGTATAAGCTGGGCACGTTACTATAGAACGTTCTGTTTTCTCCTATATGCTAAAGAGACGAAACTTCTCTATACATCATTACATATTCCGTTATTGCATCTTTAAACGGCTCGAAGACGACAACACAACGCGACGGTTATAACTTATTCACTACGATGTTCAACAGCGTTCCGTTTCTATTGACGCTATTAGCGGCCACTGCATTCGCAGGTTATGCAGGTAAATAAAACAACTTTTTTTGCTCACTTTTCTATTCTTCTTTGTTTTTTGTTTTGTTTTGTAATGTTGTCTCAGTCCAATCGTTGTTTGTACGGATTTATTCCATAAATTGTTCATTTATATTCATAAATCATTTGTTGTGTCGAATCATTACATAAATTCAAAATGAAGTTTGCAGTTAATTATGCCGCAAGCTTCAAAATAAACAAGTTTTTTTTTTTCTTATATTGACGATTAACTTAGGTTTTAGTGAATTTTGTTTACATTACAATATACAAATTCTTTTCTCTCAATAGGTTTTTTTTTTAATTCTGAAATCTGAATAGGTTTTTTTATCAGAAAAGATTTTTTCATATTTTAAATGTTCGACGAATTAGTAGATTATTTTCTAACTTCTTTCTAGATAATTTCTTTAGTGCAAGTTTATGTTAGATGATTAGAAACCCACTTTTACTTTAACTATTTCTAAGACATGACATAGATATGTATTTTGTTTACTATTGTATTGTGAATCATTCTAGAAGATGAAGCAAAATAGTTTTAATTTTTTGTAATACCTGTATTTTGTTCATATGAATATTTATTAGATATACTTAATATTATTAATTGCATAAATTACTATTTTGAAATCAGATACAAACGATGTAAAAAACAATACATTGGTGCCATACGAAACCTTGCCAAATATTCATTATATTACAATAGGTTGTAAAATATTGCTATGGATCATAAATTTTTCTTCAATGAATTTTGCATAATGGATTAAATATTTTAAATTGACAGTACCTATAGCTTCTGTCAAAAACGCAATTACTTTAAATGGGTCTTAAATAAATAAAATAAATAAAATAATTTTTTGATTTTATTATCATTAAGTATAAATAGTTATATGTATATATAATATGTATATATATATATATATATATATATATATATATATATATGTGTGATGGTTTATCTTGCAATATACAGATGATATTTCGTAAATTAATGACATGGAAAAAAATACAATTAAAAATTATTTAGTATTATGTTAATTTTTTAATAGTAATTATTTTTAATTAATTTTAATTAATTAACATAGATGTCGACGAAAATTATCAATACGAGACTATTTGGTACTTGACCAAAAACTAAAAATACACTGGCTGAATCACTTCCGGTATAAGAAGAATTAAATAATGATAAAAAAAAAGTTCTCTTAAAACCTACTCGTTTTGTAAAAATTAAAAAAAAATTGTTTAAAAAATAAATATGTAATCCAAATGTTTCAATTTGTAGCACTTACACTCAAATGATATCAATAAAATTTTGACAAAAATGCATTATTTTCATTCAAATAGATATTTTCTGTTCATCTGACATAAATTTGGTATTGTATATAATAACTTCAGGAAAATAACTACTTTTCATCAAAGTGAAAAAATTTAAAAAAATTTAACTGTTTCATGAATATTAATTTATTCAGGCGAGTGATGTTACTATCAAATAACGATTACCTTAATAAAATACACAATTTTCGAATAAATTAGAAATTATGATTAAAAAAACATTTGAAAAACATATTTCGTATTTTTGCACAAAATTTGTGTTTAACATGTCATTCTGGAACATTTTTTACAAACAACTTTTTTCAAAATTTTTACAAATAAAATAAGTTAACCTAAATTTTTTTCATAATTGTTTATTTTGATTTATACCGTAAGTAATATTAGAACTCCGGTTAAGATAATTTTATTTTTTAGACAAGCACCGGTAATAATAAAACAACATTTCATAAAACAACATTTTTTTCCATATGCTGCCGACTTTAGGTGGGTATTATATATATATATATATATATATATATATATATATATATATATATATATATATACAGCGTGTTCGTTCGCCAGCTTGATATAGGGCAATAACATGGAATACCGATAATATGCAGAATACTTCTTCCTGAAGTAAAATTCGGAGAAATACTTACAATACTTTTCGATAGAGAATAAAAAGTTCTATAATTTTGTTTGTTTTAATTTTTTTTAGATGTCTTTTTTTTTAAATGTTTTTTAGAATTTTCAATAATTTTTCCTGCTAAATCAGTATGAGCTAGAGAAAAAAGTTACTTAGCTATTATTTAGCTAATTTTTTTCTCTATTTTTTGTACAACAAAGTCTGAAGTCTCGTCTTTAAGGTCATGCAAGATATGTCCCATTTGAACCATTCCGTTCCCCACCACACCCCGCAGAAAAAAAACATGTTTTGACTTTTAAAATTGTCTAACTTTGACAACATGTATAGTATACAAAAAAAAAATTCTACTCAATTTACCAAGCGGGCGTAAAAATTCAAACATTTCTACGTAAATTACGCTTAATTTCAAGGACTTGTGATGCTTTGGCGCGAAGTTATGATTTTTTTTTTAAATTTACCCTGCATTTTGCGTGTTCAAAGTTCTGACAAATTTTGAACATTCAGACCATTCAAACGACCAAACAAATGTGTTCAATGGTAAAACAGTCTTCGGTTAAACGAAAAGTTCAAAATTGTAAAGCATTTCGCAAAATAAACCTAAAAAAAAATTCGCAAAATGCAGGGTAAATTTAAAAAAATCGCAACTTGCGCCAAAGCATCGTAAGTCCTTGAAATTAAGCGAATTTTACGTAAAAATGTTTTAGTTTTTACGGCCTTTTGGTAAATTGTGTCAAAATTATTTTTTGTACACCACACATGTTGGCAAAGTTTGACAATACATGTTGTCAAAATTTGACAATTTTTAAAATCAAAAACATTTTTTCCTGCGAGGTGTGGTAGTGAGCGAAATGGCTTAAACATTGCATTGTTTTGCACGGCCTTAAAGAAGAAGCTTCAAATTTTTTTTTCAAAAATTCATCCATTTTTATCCAAAATTACCAAGTTATGCCCCAAAAACTTGCAAAATACAGGGTAAATTTCGAAAAATTAAAACTTTGCGACGATGCATCGTAGGTCCTTGAAATTAAAGACAATTTACGTAGAAATCTTTGAATTCTTACGCCCGCTTAGTAAATTGAGTCAATTTTTTTTGTATGCTATACGAGGTTTGATAAAAAAATACGCGGAATTTTCGTTTTTCTCAAAAAATCTTTATCTATTCATCAATATTAATTTGGTTCCCTTCAAAGTAATCCCCATCAGATATTATACACTTGTTCCACCGCTTTTTCCAATCTTCGAAGCACTTCTGGAACGCAATTTTCGGTATGGTCTTTAGCTCCTTCAGCGATTCTATCTTAATCTCTTCAATGTTAGCAAAACGTCGTCCTTTCATAGTTTTTTCATCTTCGGGAATAGAAAGAAGTCACAGGGGGGGTCATGTCCGGCGAATACGGAGGCTGAGGCATCATGACAGTGTTGTTTTTGGCCAAAAATTCACGAACAAGCAGTGAATTGTGAGCAGATGCATTATTGTGGTGCAATTGCCATGAGTTGTTTCGCCACAAATCCGGGCGTTTTCTTCGGATTGCTTCACGCAAACGGCGTAGAAGTTCCAAGTAGTACTGCTTATTAACCTTACGACCTAGTGGCAAGAATTCATAGTACACTATGCCGTTGAAATCGAAAAAAACAGTGAGCAGAACCTTCACATTTGATCGAACTTGACGAGCTTTTTTCGGTTTTGGCTCTTCAGGAAGCTTCCATTAGGACGATTGGGCCTTAGTTTTAACGTCATATCCATACACCCATGTTTCATCACCAGTTGTGACCCGTTTGAGCAGATCTGGATCGTTTTTGACTACTTCATTCAGTAACTACTGAGCAATGTCCATTCGGCACCGCTTTTGTTCAAATTTCAACAATTTCGGAACAAATTTTGCTGCAACACATCTCAAACCCAAAAGATCAGAAAAAATTGCTTAGCAACATCATCAGCAACCTCTCTGATAGTGATACCGCGATTGTCCATAATCATTTTCCAGGGTGCTCGTCATTTTTAACGTTTTCACGGCCTTCTTTGAAACGTTTGTACCACTTGTAAATACTTGTTTTATTCATAGAAGACTCGCCAAAAGCAACATTCAATATTTCCAATACGGTGCTGCAATTTATTCCATTCTTAAAGCAAAATTTAATGGAAATTCTTTGTTCCATTTTTTCCACAAGTAAAAAATCGCCGAGTACACCAAAACACGTGTAACCTATTTGACAGCTAACAATAAAGTAAACATCCAATATGTCTACCAATGTCAAGATATACCAGGAACAAGTGTACCAACACAACAACAAAAACTTGTAATAATTGGACTTATACAGCCTGCGAAATTCAAAAATTCCGCGTATTTTCTGATCAAACCTCGTACATGTTGTCAAAGTTCGACAATTTTTAAAGTCAAAACATGTTTTTTTCTGCGGGGTGTGGTAAAGAGCGGAATAGTCCAAATGGGGCATGTTTTACATGAACTTAAAGACGAGACTTCAGACTTTGTTGTACAAAAAATTTCATTCAAAATTAGCCGAGTTACACCTATTAGAAAATTGGTAATTTTTCTGATTTTTTAAATGGCGCGTTTTTTTGCCGACTGTATATGTATGTATATAACAAATCAAAAAATTTTGCACTAAAAATGTCCTAATTAAAAATTATATTATGTGTCGTATAATATAGCATACATAATACTAAATTACTTTTATTGCAGCATTTGTTTTTTATTACACTATCCTGTATTGTTGCACTTGACATTTTTAATTCTGAACTCATAACTAGCACAAACAAAAAAGTGTTTCATAAAAATTGACATAGAAATTAACATAGAAATCTGATAATAGAATGAGTACTCTTTATTAAACAATTTTATTTTTATATTTTATGCAAGCCATGTGTTTTATGATGTTCGTAGTAAAAGAATTTTTATTTTTTATTTTTTTTTGTTTTCTTTTTTTTTAATTTGAATCTAGCATTGTGAAATATATGTAGAAATGTTTGACTGAATAGATACATAGATACATAGTTAGTCAGTACTCAGTGAATTGTAACATTTAAGATTTGTACAATGAGGTTTTTTTTGCCACAAAATGTTTTATTACTTTACTTATTACGTTTTTCAACTTTTGAAAACACCACAAAAAATTATTAGCAGTTATATGATATTTTTGTCTCTGTAAAATTAATATATAAATAAGAATTATTATTGTCTTATTACTATTTTTAGATATAATTACGACAATGTTCTGTAAAATAAATAAAAAAATTACTGAAATATTTAGTTTTTAAATTAACACTTGAAATATTAAAACAAAAATTCGTAATTCTATTATAAATTTTAAAACAACTTTGCAAATCTCTAATTGTTAATGGTAGATAGAGTATGGATAGAGTAAAGAAACTGATATATTTAGTTAAATTGTTTTAAATGTAACATTTAAAATTGCATGTTTTACATATGTTAGAGCATTATTACATAATTATAAAGTTTCCTGGATGAAAATAATATAATAACTGTGTCTGCAGTAAATATAGATTTTTGCAATATAAATAATTTAACAATGGAATATAACGACAAAAAAAAACAATACGTAACATGATATTGATTTTATAATGATTTTTAATTTATTGCTTTTAGAAAAGCATAAAATTTATTATGAATTATATTATTGAATGATTTTAAGATCTTATTACATAATAACATGCTGGCTCAGTTATAAATATAATACACAAATTGTTTGTAAACCGGATCTGTGTTAAATTGCGACTAATTTCTTTTGTAACGATTAATTTTTTTACGCACAGTAAAAGAACTAACTAAACAAAGGTTTCATATGTTTCGATAATGTATAAATAGTGGGATATCAGTAAACAATATAAGCACTTGTCTTGCATTTTTTTGCTCAATTTCGATAAGAAAAAAATCGGTAGATGTTTCATGGATTCCCTTTTTGCTATTCAGAATTAGCTATGTACTTTTGAATTTTCTTACTAGCATACTGTTGTAGTATATAGTGTGTAGAATTCCGTACCTGTAACTACATATTGAATTTCTATTATATTCAAATCATTTTTCAAGTTTATAAGCAATTTTTTTCAGATCAAAATAACTTTATCTGAACTTAAGTAAAAATAAAAATCAATTTTTACCACTTTGGCTGCAAGTAAAAGTGGTATAGTGTTTGGTACTGTATCTGTAACATTTTTAAAATTAAAAATATTTATATAGACATTTTTTTATATAGCCTCTAGATGACGAATCTGAATTTAATTTATGAGGATATATGTGTGTGCGTGTTCGCTCGCTCGTTCGCTCTCCCGGTCAAATTTTGTGATCGTAATTCCTCCTAGACCATTCATCTAATTTGCAATAAATTTTCAGGGTATGATCAGTTAGTACCCAAGTAGATGGGCATGTGGATTTACTTTTTTCAGTGTTGCCAATTTTTCGAGAGAAAAATTACTAAATTTAAAAAAAAATTATAATGGCTATATTATTTATCCGATTTTAATCAAATTTTCACAAAAGATTTTTCCCGTGATCGCATAAATTATATAATTTTAGCAAAATCCAGTATTGCCAATATTTCGAGATTAATCAAATTTTCACAAAGGTTTTTCCTAGTGCCCACGTGAATTATGTAATTATGTAAATAAACACAGTATTGATAAAACAAATATTTCAGTTTTCTATTATTTATATATAATTCTAATTTTTTTGTTTGAAATATGATAATAATTTTAATAAATTAATTATCAATTTTAGAGTTTTACATAAAAAAATTTATATTGAAAATTTATAAATACTATGTTTCTTTTGCCGTAAGTACATAGCCTTAGTTCAATTTTTGGGTGTTTAGTTCATTTAGTTCGAACCTTATGATAGGTGCATTGTTTTAAAATTGGTATTAGTTAAAACCGATCTAAAAAACGGAATTTACAGTACCAATTAAATTGCTTATATATAGTGGCGCACACACGTCTCAGCAAATTATTATATACACAATAATGATAATTCTTATGCTTTTTTATATAAAATTTTAGTAAATTTCTAAATTTGTATGTATATCTTATGTTTTTTTTTTAATTAAACACATTCATAGCAACTACGGCCATACCAACCAACAAAAAATTAATCAATTAAAATTAAATTAACTAGTTACGTAGGTTTTTGCCATAGTTAAAATGTAATTATATAAATGATTTAATTGCATTATTGCGTCGCACTTCTACAAAAAAATGGTTTTTCTGAATTACTTCATCTTTAATTTATTTATTATAAAATAAAATGTAAACATGCTAATAAAAAGCATAAAATTTTTCTAGATTCTATAGATTCTAGATTGTATAGATGGCGTTAGTAGTATTTATTGTTACTCTTTTTATCTTTTATTTTACTTGGCTTAAATAGCCAGCCAGAACTAACATCGGTAGCAGTTGCCTTCCGCAACTGATCAAAGCACCATACTGACGAGATCTTAAAGGTAGAAACACGTGTCTATGGTTATAACTGGCTCCTTTCATTGATGCTTGAGCTGGCTTAGCTAGCTAAGTCAATGACTGAGTAACTTGTAAAATTTTGAGAAAAATCTCAAATTTGGTTTATAAATACTTGTAAGATTTAAAATGAGAAACGTATGGCTGAACGACAACTACTCTGTATACTTTTTACCATTATCTATTGCATGCGCCCCACGTTTATAACTATAAACTAACTATAAATTATAACTAACTATACCTAACTATAAACTATAATATAGATATAATTTTTACAAATCTTTTAAATTAAGTATTGCTCCAAGCTATAAATGCATTGAAGAAAATAGTGAAAATTGGCCAGCTGGAATGCTTATAAACACATTTTATAATAGTAATAATAAAAAGGATTTTGATAATAATAGAAAAAAAAATAAAGAAAGAAACATTCCTTTTTTAAACAAATAATTAAAAATTAAATGATAATGAAAATGTATGTAATTATACTTTAAATGTAAGGCATCTTAATTTACGATCCGTTAGAAATAATATTAATTTACTAGACATATTTATAAACACAGCAGTAGAGAATACAAATATATTATGTTTTACTGAACATTACTTAAATTCAAATGAACTAACATATTTTAATTATAATTTAATCTCAGCTTTTTCAAGAGATTCAGGATGTGCTGGTAGTATTATTATAACAAAACATAATGTAACATCTAGACTAGAGAATTATGTGTAATATCTAAACAATTAATTTCTGGTATTTGGAGATGATAACTATTGAAATTATTGAACAAAATTTAATAATAATATGTAAATATAGGCCACCAAAAGGTAATTTTAATATTTTTATAGAAATTATATCAAGTATGATACACAATATTAATCGAAACAAAAAAGTAATATTAACAGGTGATTTCAATATCAATGTCACAACACATAATCCTAATTTTTTCGAATTTTATCACATACTTGATTTGGCTTTCTATCAAATTACAGAGTAAGTATACTAGATGAAATGCTCTGATCACAGTATGCGAAATTAGCATTATTAATACATAGACCATCAACGGATAAAGTATTGTTATAAATATAATTACTTAGATAAAATAAACTGAAGTTTTTCACTACGTAACAAAATATTGAATATTGTATAAAATCTTTTGCCACTGTTTTAACAAATGCTGTAAATCAATTCTTACCAATCCAGGTTAGGTCAAATAATTGTAAACATATTAAATTTTTTTATGATTTAAATAAAAATTGTAATAATATTAATTCAAAAAATTATTAGGCATATTTTCGCAATTTGTATAAAGCAGAAATCAAATCAGCTATAGTATTTGCACACGATAATTATATAACTACATCAAGTAACAAAACAAAAGCTATATGGAATATTGTTAATAATTCTAGAAATGCTATGTTGGTAAAAAAGATATTAAATTAAAAGATTTAAATAGTTTCTTTATTAATACACCAAATATTGCTAGCAATATCTTATCTGTAGTTCAAGATGATCCTTGTATTAACTTCAATAATATTGAAACGTGGTTTATCAATAAATATTAATATAGAACTGTAACCTAAAGTCGTTTTACTTTACTATAATAAATTATATTTATAAGTAATTCTTTGGTAATTGGTACCGAAATAGTCAAGTTGTTTATGATATTTGGTATTGAAATAAATTTGCAATTTTATTTCGTAATTAACTTACTGTTTCTCAAAATAATTAAATCTTTCATAAATAAAATATAACATAAAAAAATATAACATAAACCATTTTGGGTACAAAAAAAACTTATCTTAAACAGTTCAGCAACCCCTACAAAATCTAGATGTTATATGAAGAATTTATATTTTAAAATTTAAAATTCAATTGCATGAAGTTGATGATTAGAAATGTTACTTTGAGTACCTAACTAATGATATTTGTGGTCATCTGGTATACCCATTTAAAATAATATTTTGGTTTTAGATAAGATTAAAATTGTAATAACTTTATCGTGTAATTAGGATCAACATCGGGTAATTACCACGGTAAAGCCGGGGGCGACGCTGGAGCTTCATATGGATATGGATATGGCGGAGGATTTAATCATGGAGGCATTCCATTCGCTCCTCCACACTTTCCTTTTGATTTCAACGGTTTTTTCCAAGGGTATTTTGGTGCTTATTTAAGGCATTACCAATATCTGATGGATAAGTATATACCAATTTGATTTGAACTGATTCTATATGTGTCAGTGTCTAAGTGTTGTTCTTGTTACTTAACCAAGGATTTTGGTGATGGTTTGTACGAATTTCACGAAGTATATTTAATAAATACATACCTACTATTTAGAAAATTAAAGTTATGTATATATAATATTATGTTTCTATATACAACAATAAGGTAATTTCAAAAACAGATTATACAATTTTTATGTGCTTTGTAAAAAAAAATTAATTTTTTTTTTAATTTTAAAGTATGTATGTACATAAAATATTATTTTAATAAATCACAACCGAATGTGATTTATTTTAGATATAATAGAAATAAAAGTTTATTAAACAAAATTAATAACCTAAATTTTAATAATTAATGAATTTTATCATTTCAAATAAAAGATGTAAACTTATTGGTATGTGACGTCACGTTAGAATTATAAGATAAAATAAAAAAAATTGTCAAAAACTATACAATTTATTCACATAAAATGTATGCCAATTTTAATCATTCACATAAAATAAAATCAAATTGTGCAAGTAACTTTATTGTTAATTTACAATGAGCAATTTTTAAATTTGGATTCAATCAAAGTTAAGTTATAACAACTCATTGTTTTGTCTCTAATATGTATTAAGTATTTTTGAATTAAATTCGAAAAAAATGTGCAAATCATTCACCGATTACAGTATCATTATTTTAACAATTTTTGTCAATTATTAACGTAATAAGTAGAAAATTTGTATCAAAGTAAATAATTCCACTATTATTATGTATTCTTTTAAACTTGTTTATGTCAATTAACGCATTCATAACTCTTTCATTTTTCAATTATTTATGTTTTAATTAAAGCAAATCTATTTAGTTAAATTTGAATTAATTTTGAAGTTAATTGAAAATTACAATGTCCAAAATATCTATAAAAATAATTTTTTTAACTATATAGATGCATATGTAACATTTAGTAATTTTATTGTTTTTGCTTTGGTATTAGTATCCGTCAATATCTCGTTTTGAATGAAATTTATGTGAACTTCAATATTCTAATATAATCACATTTTAAGACAAATAGTAAGTTGGATAATTGAATTTATAATTTTACTTATAATTCTTTATTAGTTGTCATTTTTAGATTTTGTAAATAACCATATTTGTTAATAACAAAATAACATAATACTCCCAGATTTAATTCGTTTTACATTTATAAATTTTAAAAATAAAAACAAAATATATATTGTTAAAAATTATATAAAATCCACAACATAACAAGATTAGAAGTATATGGGTAAACCCATATTTTCAATTCTAAACATTTGTTTAAAACTGGATAAAATGTAGCTAAAATAAAATATTAATAGTTGGCAACTCTTAATTAATTTCGGATAAATAGTAGTCAAAATTAAATTTTAAAAATTTTAGTAATTTTTTACACTGTACGGTTGTAAAATTATATAATTTTTGTGAACACTGGAAAAATCTTTTGTGAAAATTTGTTAATTTCAGATAAATAGTAAAGCCAAAATTAAATATTGAAAATTTTACTTATTTTTTTTTGGAAAATTGGTAAGTCCGAACGGTAGTAAAATTATGTAATTTTTGTTGGTACTAGGAAAGTCTTTTGTGAAAATTTGGTTAAATTAGGATAAATAGTAAAGCTAAAATTAAATTTTTAAAATTTTAGTAATTTTTTCTTGGAAAGTTGACAGCACTGTACCGTATTAAAATTATATAATCTTTGTGAGTACTAAGAGAAACTTTTGTCAAAATTTGGTTAATCATGGATAACTAATGTAGCCATAATAAATATTTAAAAATTGTAATAATTTTTTCTCGGAAATTTGGTAACACTTGAAAAAATTAAACCCACATATCCATATTGGGCACTAACTGAACCTATCATAAAAATTTGCAAATCGGATAAACGGTTTAGAAGGAGTTGGAATCACAAAATTTGGACGACCGATTAGTCATCTAGAGGAAATATGAAGGATTTCTATATGATTTTTTTTAATTTTGAAAAATGTTACAGACGCCGTACCAATCAGTATAATCACTTTTTTCTTACAGAAGAAGTGAAAAAATTTTGCTCATTTTTCATACCGTTAAAATTTTTATTTTTAAATAATTATTTTTAATTTTTTTTATTTGGAAGACGATCATAATGTGGTAATTATTTTTTCAACGAAGACGTTTTAATTTGAATGATTACACCATTATTAAAATTTCATTTCTCATTACTAATTTATAGTTTTTGCGTTTATCTTGTTTTTGCGTTTATAGTTTTAATATTACATATATATATATATATATATATATATATATATATATATATATATATATATATATATATATATATATATTCAAAATTCTTTATGTCGGGATAACAGTCTATTTTGCGAGAAAAGGAATTAAATAATACACATAATCTCGATTATAAGTTGTTACGTTCGTTTATTGTTTCTTTTCCAATATTTCGAACCCAAATTTTGGTTCTTCTTCAGGGAGTTTCACAACTACAATAACAATATAATATATATATATATATATATATATATATATATATATATATATATATATACATTACATATTGGTAAAAATCATATAAAAGCAATAAATAGAAGCCAAATAATAAAAATATGTTCAATTTTGATTCGGTTCAAATTTAGTAAACACTATTTTTTCGATTGTGTATGTGATTGTGTACGTATGTATGTATGTATGTAAGTATGCATGTACTAATTTTTAATACGTATTTTATTAAATAATTATTTAACTTTTTTTATTTGGAAGATGATTATAATGTAGTAATTATTTTTTCAAACAAGTACGATTTAATTTATATAATTAAGCACTCATTAAAATTTCTTTTTCTAATAATTACTAATTCTTAGGTTTTTGCTGTTTCTATATATACATGCACACACACACACACACACACACACACACACATATATATATATATATATATATATATAAGTGAGAAATAATGGTTGCTTATATTTGATATACTCTCATATATATATATATATATACAGTGTGTCCCCGGATTGAGTTCACTATAGTTGTTCACTGTAGGCGTTTTGTTCAGTCGGCGTTATGTCCAGACACAATTTTTTTTTAACTGATCTTTTTAAAATTTTGCACAGTGCCATAATTTCATATTCTGAACAACTTTTCTCAAGAACATTATGCCGTATTATTGACCAAAAAGGCCGTTTACCTGAATATAAAATAGTTTTTTTACATTTTTCATAACCGCCTTAATTTTTAAAAAACTAAAAATATGCTCAAAATTGTTTTCAGACAAAGCAGGGCAGAATCCCAAAACATGAAAATGAAATTCTTAAATTTTTTGTCGATTACACCTATAGTGAACTCAATCCGGGGACACACTGTATATATATATATATTCTAAAGCCAATAATACACGATGAAGTTTTTCTGTACAGAAAATCTGTAAAGCGTTTCTGTACAATTTTGCTTTGCAGAATAAAATGGATGAAATTTATAAGTATTCCACGATACATTTTTAATGTAAAGAAAAATCTAGCTAGGCGCATGCGCATTTAATTATTTTAAACTGTCAGCAATCTGTCAAAATTAATAATTTGGTTATGTATGTATGAAACATGGAAAATCATTTAGAAAATATACATTTACTTGGTTATGCTGCATAAAGCCTATAATACACGATGAAGTTTTTCTGTACAGAAAATCTGTAAAGCGTTTCTGTACAGTTTTGCTTTGCAGAATAAAATGGATGAAATTTATACGTATTCCACGATACATATTTACTGTAAAGAAAAATCTAGCTAGGCGCATGCGCATTTAATTATTCTAAACTGTCAGCAATCTGTCAAAATTAATAATTTGGTTATGTATGCATGTATGAAACATGGAAAATCATTTAGAAAATATATATTTACTTGGTTATGCTGCTGCATTACTTACAAATAATAATTTGAAAACTTAAAAAAAGAAAAAAATAATTTGGACTTATAATACATAATAATTATATTATATATAATTATAATAATTCTAAATATAATATATAATTATTATATTTAGAATTTATTTAATACCAATTACAAACATATGTTATTAATTTTTTACATATTTATTT